>LPNX010209326.1:28050-87578 GCA_001517045.1 Pseudotsuga menziesii | reverse complement strand
GATGAACAATTAAATTGGGCATGTTATACTGTCATGCATTCTTTCTCAGCATTCTGTTTTAGCATTTCAGCATTGTATTTTAAGCCTGTACATGTTCATGGGCAGTTAGCCCGGTCTGATTCAGCCATTAGATCGCGTCCTCCTTGCCGGTCGGAGGCTTGGGGACGTGACAGGAGTCCTCCCTTGCATCACACACACACACACAAGCACACATATACATGTCCATCAAGCTATTTTCTGGTGGATACTTGGTGTGGTTGTTGTGAAGAAGACCCAGGTTCAAATCATGGCTGGCTTGCTCCTCCCTTGCATGGGATCTATGGTTGTGGCTTGCAGCTGGGCCATCTCTTTTTGGGCACATGCCTTATAAGATGTCACCAGAATACGTGCCTTGTTGGGCTTTGTGCTAGATCATTGATGTAGGATGTGGGAAGTTAATTTGTAATTTGTGCTGGCTTAATACCCACAACCTGATCTTCACTAATAAAACATTCTAGAGGGTGGGGCCATAGTTTTGAGGGATTTCAGTCCATTGGGTTGTTTTCCTTCAAATATATATATGCTCCAAATAGTGGTTTAAGATGATTGAACTACTGTATTTATTTTCTTGATGACCATGTAACTAACAAATCAACTTGGATGATGAAAAATGGAAAAGAAAAAGAGAAAGTTCCAAATGTGTTTATATGAATGATTATACAATTAAACATCCAATGGTTCTACTTCTCTAGAGGATTACACTCTGCCACAATTGCAAGCAAGTTAAAAGTCCAAACTGTTGCTAATGTTTGTCATATTGTAAGCAGCTGGGAAAAAGATTTCATTGCTACAAGGGAAATATCCTTGAGTGATGACAATGCCTAAGATTCTTAATCCAGATATCTTAGAAAGTGGAACCAAGAAGATTAAATGCTCCTACCTAGGTCATCAAACATTCTAGATTCAGAAGGAAATATGGATCCCAAGTATATAAAAATGGAATCTTAATATAATTTCTTAACAATAAATTGGGAAGTGTCAAGGAACTTAGAATCCCTCCATCAAGACACATACTACATAGTAATTCTCAAAAATAGAAAAAGGTCCTCACTATGAAGAAAGATGATAATAAGTGTGATGTTCCCCAACATGTTAAAAATTTAATATGAAAGACACTTTGAAGGAACATGAACAAATAAGACTTCCTACTCTACAATGATATTATTAATGTTAATAGAAAAAAATAGTCTCCCCGTGAAACAAATAATTGCAGCACTCATGACTCTCCAGAAGAAATGCTAGAAAACAAGGAAGCAAGAACCTACCAAATCCATACAATAGATGTGGAAAAAACGCAGTGTTTTCTCTGGACTCTCGATATGCATATAGATTAAAACCAAATCCCTGTAAGGTACAGTTCCAAATCAAGGAAGGCACGTATGAGAGCTTAAGGTGCTCTGATTGAGAAGCTATTGATAAGAGGGTATGTCCATTAATTATTACAGCCCAACATAAAACAATCAATGTAAAAAATGAAATAGTGAAATGTACCTTTGGTATTTTAGAGGACCTCATTAAAAGGAATAAAAAAAGAGAGAAAATAATGGATACTTTCAAAAGAAAAAGAAAATCATATAAATTTATAATATTAGGTATACCTATGTTTTGGTGACAGACTTTACACATGTAGGCTTCCACCCATGCCTTAACAGCTGGGTCAGCCTATTTTTGATACAACAACCTCCCTACAATTAATGTAAGATACCCTAGTTATAACTTATTACTAGGCCACCCTAGAAAACAAGGAGTATGGAGTGGTATAAATAAGGTCAAACACAAGCTAGAGAAGATCTGTACCCTACTTGAGGAGGATTTGCATAATATTCTTATTCAGGATAATGTAGCTTCGATAGAGTTGGTGGTGCTTACCCAACTACCAGAGGGTTTCCTTCCCAGCTATAGCAGATTCAAGAGGGAGATGAAGGCTCTAAGTTATTTGATTTCTTGAAGAAGGTGGTGGCTGACAGGGTGATAGGTTTACACTGAGCTGATGGATCTCTTGAGGAGAATCCAACCAAGGCATGTTTAGTGAGAATTTTTAGAATATATATTCATCTTACCGTATGTTGGATTCATGCTTACTTTAGGGTGGTCCCTAATAATATTTCTACCGGTGACCAAGATAATTTGGACGGAGATTTCATGAAGGAAGAGTTCTTTGCTGCCCTTTCCTCAATGAAAAATGGGAAGTCCCCTGGAATTGATGGATTGCCTTGTGAATTCTACAAGGAAATCTAGAGTATGATTGGGATGACTTTTTTTAATATGGGTGGGGACCTTAATATGTTTAGGTGTATGTATGCTTCTATCATAAATTTTTTTTTTCAAAACTGATATGAATTTAACCCTCATCCACTATCAGTTGCATGCATTCTTCCATTATTTGGTAAAACTGGTAGTTCAATACACTTGTTTAAACTAATTTCTCATCTTGGATAACATTAGCCCATAAGTCAAGCCCAAGATAACAATATTGGATAACGTTTGAAAATGCATAGAGGTAAGGATTGTTGCTTTGTAGACTCTGTAAAATATTTTGATATGGTTATTGTACTTTGACTATGAAAAGGGATGGAAGAATAGGGATTTCCCGATGAATTGTTATTTCAAATATCATGCTATTAGTATTTTGAACTAAATAAAAAAAACAGGGGAAATTATAGGTAAAAATTAGAGCGAAAATTGGAGTGAACAAAAGTTCTCTTATTCTTGGACCTTCTTTGAAACTACATCTGCATCATCAAATGATGCCTCTTGGACTGATAAAGGCTATGTGACATTGTAAACACAATGGATAAGATTAACATCTAGTGACTAGTGCTTCTAGTGGAAATACTAGGCAATTGCATCATTGACTGAAGCAAGTGCAGATGAAAAACAATAGAAAAGACTTTATTACTGAAGTTATATCTGAACAACTGAATAGTATTTAATAGTAAAGTTATTTTAGAACAACATAATAGGCTTGAGTAATAAAGTTATGAAGTTAGAAGTACAGTCCATAGAGTTCTATCTGATAGAGACCCTGCAGAACAATGTTTTTGTATAACTTGATTTCTAAACCAATTGTAGAGCTTATAACCACACTACTAGTGCTCTTCTTTCAAATATATTTTAGATAAAAGATCTTATGCAAAATTAAAATTAAAAAGATCTCATAGATTTTATTGTTGGTATTTTACATTTTAAAAACTTGGAAGTACTTCATTGAAAAACACATTATTTCATTAAAATTATGTTTTATATAGGGCATTTTGAGGTTAGATTGATCTCATTGGGTATTAAAGTAATTTATGCCTAACTGTTAAATTCTAACTTGGCACTCTTCTTCATCTCATTTTACAAGGTAAGGTTTTTATCACTTTACAGTAAAGGATCGTCTTACCTATTTGGACATCTTCATTTATTTTTGTGATGCATGGTTATGAGTTCAATCACAATATTAATTATTTATGTTGGACTTGAACTCCTTGTAATGTTCTCTGAAAGATTGAAACTAATAGTCGACATCATGACTCAAAGTATTTGTAATGGTGTCATTGCTTCTTGCAATAGTATTTGTAACTTTGATTGTTTCACTGCAGTCACACATTCGCATACTTGAAACTATGCCTGAAAATTGGGCAGCACTACTTATGGGTCTTCAATACTTAATCAAAATTTCTTATGTTGATGATACATAAGTTTTCAAGGTAGGTTTTTGATGTGAATTAGTGTTTTCTTCTTCAAGACTGCATGGTAAAAAAGATTGGTTTCTTTTGATTATTCTGGTTTTGTTACAGGTTTGCCTGGATTGTTGGAATGCCTTGGTTTCAGAACTTTTTGAAGCACACCATTCTTCTGGCAATCTTGATGCAGTTGCCAATGTTATGTGCCTCCAAGTAAAAGCATATTTGCTACTTTTTATTACCATGTTATAATCCATGTCCTATGTTCTTCTTTATCTCAAGAAGATTCTGATTTGTAAAGAACATTAAAGTTTGTATGGTTCTTTTCAGTAGTATTGTCAATTTTCTTTGTTCTATGTTGTCAAGCATCCATAGGACTATTTAGTTCATTGACCTCTTAATGCTCTTTTTTATTTCTTAACATATACATCATAATATAGGTGTCCATGCAATAATATATGGTTCTTGTTTGTCCTACTCATAGCAAATGCTTGGGACAGACTCCCTTAGCTTGTCCTCAGCTAAGAGACTAATTTTGTATTTTCATTATATCTATCATGGATTTATAATTTATTTGGATTAGATTGGGGTTCTTGGTTCCAAATGTTTACTTGTATTGAATATTGATAGTTTATAGTTTCTAATGGTTAAGTACTTCACTAATGATTATCTAATTATATGATCTTAAATTGTATGAAAACATTGATAGAAGTTTGATTATTTTATTTGTTGTGATATTTCAAAAATATTAAAGTGGCTTATCAATTTCTTGCCCATGCAGGTTCCATTAATTTCAGGCATGGTTGATGGGATAGGTTCTCAACTTATGCAACTAAGGAATTTATATGATGGACCAATGTCAAAACTCAAGATGCTGATGATTTGTCATATGGATAAGACAGAAGAGGTTTTGATTGTAGAAGATGAGAATGACAATATTTTTTGATAGACTATGAAAGATAATGATATCCTTGTCCAATACAAGGTATGGATACCTTCTAATTTATAAATTGTCCCCACATAGATGAGTGATTCTTGTTGGGAATGGAAGCCATAGCCCTTTCTTTGAGTTATTCAATGTCCATAGTGCCTAAGTTGACTTCTGCACGGAACTTCTTCGACTTGGCAAGTAAAAAATGCAATTGGGGAGGTCAGACCCTCTCTTATTCTTACCATCTGCTCTACCCTGCCTCTATCCTCCCATAGAAACATACCCTATGTTATAATGTTGTACTAATGGTAGGTTTTGAACAATTCTTCATGAACCTTGAACTTTGTACTTGTAAATATAACTCCACACCAAAATACGAGACCCAGGTCTTAGTGAGGCTCTTATATTCCATTGAAGAAGCAACGCATCCCATGTGGGGAGTCAGAGTGGAAGGTGTAAACATGCCATAGGTATTGAAGGGAATTGGAACTTAAAACTAATTTATAATCAGATAATCAGGGAAGGGCACTTTCACATTCCACTCAAGTAGGTGGAGACATGCTTTATTACCCTTACGAAGAAATAGTTTCTTGTAGGAAGTTCAAATGGGGAATATGAACCTCATCGTGATTTTCTCTATCCTTTGCTTCATCATAAATGTGCATTTCATGGTCAAGTAAATTCCTTCATTTTGAAAGTCATAAATATTAATAAGAATATGCCTTTATGCAAATGTGCATTATAAGAACACTGTAGAATACCAGTCTCTCCAACCTTTTCAATAGGTATAGTCAATCTCAAAAGCTTACTAGAATCTAAATTATAGTGTAGTATTATTTTAGGTGACCATACATTCTAAGGAAAGTTTAGTTCTTATCAATGGTTATTTCTCTCTGTGAATTGTTGTCCAATCATCATGGAAGCTGTTTCAGATCCTGTACATCTCAACACAGAGTTGATATATATTTTGTTATACCTAATAGTTTGCAAGTTTTTCAAGTTTAATTCATGCTTAACCAGTTGTCCTGCCTTTCAAATAACTGGTATCATCACCTAGAAGCCAAATATACAACCCTTTAAAGGTTTTTCTAAAGACGCAATGTTGTAGGAGGAGGGTATTTCTCTTTATATTTGCAACATGACTCTTTAATTATTGAATCCACTATTAGGTGCCCTTATAGCCAAGGAATAATGATTCACAAAGAATAACTCCTCCATACAAAATGACACCTTTGAAACAATTAATGATTCAATGCTAAATACTTGCAATACTTGCAATTCCCCAAGTCAAAATACTTGCAATTCTTTGAATTCTAGGTCTAGAGATCATTTTTGCAAGACATTACGGTGCATAGGGAGTCAAGTCTCTAATTTTTCAAATGATAATCGTCGAGTCTCCATTAGCAATAAGTTTTTGAATCTGCCTGGCTCTTAGAATGTTTATCACTTGATTTAAAGCTAAAATAGGTTTCACAATAAGAGAAAAAATCTTTTGCAGTTTGATCACAACCATAGACCTGCTTATTATGGAACCTTCTCAAAGACAAGGTGAATATACTTTGCATAATTTTAAGTTTATTAATTATCAAAGCAACAGGTTGTGTTTTAATTTTGATAGCCCATGATGAGAAACATCTGAAACACCTTGAATCTCATGGATTCTTAATATTGCAGCAGACAAGAGGGAAAGTTTTGTTTCTAACTCTTTGTTTTTGATGCAGTGATGCCATTGGGCTTCGAAATCCTTTCAGGAAGGATTCTTCTTTGGACTATGAGAATGATAGTGATGAAGAATGGGAAGAGGTACTCATCACTAAATCTCTTTGGTAAGAGTATTTGTAGTATTTTTATGAGCTTTAGTTATAGGGAAAATTGTACATAGCTCTCAAGAAATAGTTTATCATAAATACTAGTTATTGGTAAGTTGTAATAGTAATAATTATGTATTTTGTAGATTGATATCTATCATAAATTTGTTTGAATATCATCATTGTCAAGCAATAACAACTTCTTAAAGGGTGCTAGCTCAATGGTAGAGCGCCTGCCTAATTATAGGTAGGAGATTGGTGGTTCGATTTCTCTGTGCCCTATCATAAATTTGTGACTACAAAAACAACTAAATTCGCATATATACGACTATTAGTAGCTAATTTCCTGTATCTTAGTCATATTTAGATTAGTCATTAATATGTTAAATCTAGTAGTTTATTTAGTCGTATATTTGGTCATTAATGGTTGCAATCAATGATTAAATCAACGACTAAATTAATGACTCACTCAATGACTAAATCTGTGACTAAATCAATGACTAAATCATTAACTATCAATGACTAAAACAATGACTAAATAATTGACTATCAATGACTAAATCAGTGACTAAATCAATGACTACTAAGTCAAGCTATTAATGACTAGTGAAATACGACTAGCTATAAGATAGTGGAAATTTGCTACTATTAGTCACTGACTCAAAAATAGTCGTTTATAGCCTTATTTTAGTCATTAATTTCTCATTTTCTACTAGTGTAGTGAATGTCGTAGATCCTAGTTCCCTGAATATACTAGAGGATCCTCTTGGCTGCCTTCCAATGAAGATCATGAGGTTGCTACATGTATCTTGATACAACATTCATGGCATAATATATATCAGGCTGAGAATGTGTCAAGTACAACAAGCTACCAATCAGTTGTTGATAGATAGTGCAGTCCATGGGAGGTGTGCTTTTTCTTTCTTCAAGGTTGATCCCTAAAAGAAAAGTGAATGGTGCAGGCCTACATTCAGCCATGTTAAACTTTACCAATAGGTATGATATGTATTTGGACTGAGTGACCATTATCCCATCAGAATTTTGCTCAATTTCAAGCCCCAAAAATTATTTTAGGAGCCCCAAATCACTCATTTCAAAGGCATTGTGGAGAGCAATTTTGATGGCTGAAATAGAAGCAACTGTGCTACCTGTGATCAGTAATTCATAAACATATAAAACAATAATAATCAAATGACCATCAGACTGCTGTAAATACACATTTGGATCTGATCTACACCTTTGGAATTTTTGCGAGAGAAGGAAGGCATCCATCTTGGAATACCACTCTCTTGGGGCCTGTTTTAACCCATATAGTGACTTCTTTAGCTTGCAAACCAAAGATGGATCAGAGATGCAGCCCTCAGGCTGCTTCATGTATATATCCTCATGAAGATATCCATGTAGGAATGCTGACTTAACATCCATATGATGCACTTCCCAGTGCTTAGATGCCGAAATTGCCAAAACTAGGCGGATGGAGTCCATTTTTGCAACCGGTGCAAAGGTCTCATGGTAGTCCACACCTTGGACTTGAGAGAAAAATTTTGCCACCAGCCTTTCCTTATTTTTTTAGGTGCTTCCATCAGCAGAAACCTTGGTCTGAAACACCCACTTGCATTGAACCAATTTCCTTCCCGGAGGAAGAGAAACTAGCTCCCAAGTTGTGTTTTTATGAAGAGAATTCACCTCTTCATCCATGGCAACTTTCCATCTTGGATCCTTCTGAGAATGGTAGTAGGATTTTGGGTCTGAAATAATCATCAAATATCAATTTTTGGACAGCAAATTATCAGGACAAGAGAGCACAATACCTGCTCTTTGGAAATCAGATCGGGTTCTCCTTGGATCATCCGGATTTCCAATGTTATCTCCTGTGGAGGAGAGTGTCTGTCGGGCCCATGTGGGAAGATGATTTTGTACTTTAGGTTCTAATTCAACATCTGATGTTTACTGCACATTGATATAAAAAATCAGAGGATCCAAATCAGGTTCATCACCCCCAATTTCATCATCCAAATATTCAGTAGAATAGGAAGGAAAATCAATAGTTTTCTCCTTCACTAGTTCCACTTCCTGAAGAGGCTCATCGAACTTGACACTCCTTTCGATGATGATATATTTTATTTTGATATCCAGAACCTTGAAACCTTTTGATTCATCAGGATACCCAATAAACAAACATTTGATGCTTTGCGGTTGCAAAGCCCTTCTTTTATCAAGTGGAATCCGAGCCCATGCAGTGGACCCAAACACCCGTAGGTTCGACACATCCGACTTGTGTCTGAAGTATGATTTGAAAGGAATATTCTCTTTCATGGATGAGTGTGTAACCCTCTTTTGAATGCATGCTGCAACATGCATGGATTTATCCCACAAATTTTTTCCAACTTCTTTGATTCCAACATACAGGTGGTCATCTCCTTGAGAGACCGATTCTTCCTTTCCACTACTTCATTTTGCTGGGGAGTGTAGGGAATTGAATGTTGGACTTAAATACCACTTTGGGAGCATATGTGCAGCAACTCATTACTGACATACTCCCCACCATTATCATATCTCAATATCTTTATCTTAATCCCAGAGGCATTCTCGATCAAGGCCTTCAGTTCAGAGAATTTTTCACATACTACAGACTTCTTTTTGAGAAAGAAGACCCATGTGTACCTTGAAAAATCATCAATAAAAGTCAGAAGATACCTTGAACCATTCATGGATGTGATAGGAATAGAACCACTAATATCAGAATGTATCATCCCCAATATGCATGTAGCTCGGTTTGCCTTCCCCCGATCGTACTTGTGCTCATGGTGTTTTCCAACCACACAGCCCTTGCAAATTGCAATGGTTTCCTTGATCACCGGGAAGCCTTCAACCATGGATTTTTTCTGTAATTTCTACAAATATTTGAAATTTAGATGGCCAAACCTTTCATTCCATGGCCTACTAACTTCATTTCCATGAGTTAGCAGAGAAGTGGGCTTTGCATCCGCCACAAAGTGAGAGAACTCATAGGCTTTTGCATGATGGTTTGCAAGGCCTTTAGCAATGAGTTTTCTGGATGCAAGTTCCGTTATCTCAAAATCATTTGGGATGAAATATACTCTCTTAGGAACTCTTATATGTGTCATCTGATAGACACTAAGGATATTTGATGCTAGAGACGGTACATACAAAACATTTGAAAAATAGACATTTTCAAGATCAACCGTACCTTGTCCTTCTGAAATGATGGTGGAGTCATCTCCCATGTGGATGGGGATGGATTTTTTGGTCTCCAAGGATGAAAAGGAGTCTCTTTCAGCCATCATGTGGTTTGAAGCTCCAGAATCAATCATGAGTGCTTTGGACTTCGAATTGCTTGCCATGAGGGCATGACCTTTTTCATGCTTTGGTTCCCGATCTTGCTGATCTCTCCTTCGAAATATTTTTGAAAGATTGATGTGATTTCTATCAAGGAGAGAGGTAGCTTCATCAAGCTTCTTCTTCATGCAGGCATGTTCATAGTGGAATCCCTTCCCACAGTATGAACACTTGACTTTTTCCTTTCCATGATGCCCTTTTCTTTTGTTCTTCTTTGAGCCGGAAGACTCATCATGCTACTGGTTTTCAACTTTAGGCTTAGGAGCTTTGAATTTAGTTTTTGGGTTCTTCTGCTACTTTCCTTTACCCTTCAAATCTTTGGGCCCCGAGACATGGAGGGCTTGATCATGGGAGGATCTGATGATCCCCATCTAGACAAACTTATCATGTTCACTTGTTAGGGACTCAATGAAGGCATTGAGTGTAGGCATCTTCTATCCAGGGGTTGTGAGATTCCCCGCATGAAATGTAGAGACAAAAACTGAATAATCAGCTCCAATTTTGGAGAGTATGGAGAGGATGAGCTGATCATCCTATTTCTCCACTTTGCATTGCTTCAACAGTAAGACAATGTGCTTGAACTTTGTGAAAAAGTCATTCAAGGTCTCGAAATTGGAAGGCTGGAGAGACATTAATTCATTTTCAATCTGGTAAACTCTAAAATCATCTTGCTTTCCATACAGGGCTTCCAATTTGTCCCAAATTTCCTTTGGATTCTTCAATCCTGAAATATGGAAAAGAAGATCTTGGGAAACAGAGAGGCACAAGAATCTGAATGCTTCATCCTTCTTATTCAAGAATATAGATTTGTCTATTGTAGAACCAAGCTCTTCTTCAGTGTCCATGGTGACCCTATAGAGTCCTCTAGAGCATAGCTGGATCTCCATGTATTCTTTCCATGAGTGGAAATTGAATGGATTCAAACGATTTATGGAAGAAGCCATCTGAATCTACTGGAGCGAATGCTTTCACCTGTCAAAAACCTAAAAATCACAACAAAAAGGGCAATGTATGGTCAGAAAACCTACACATTTTAGGCTTTCATCACACCTGGCATAGTCAATCAAGAAAGCTTGATCAACAAGTTCTTTACTTGGACAATTAAGTGGTAAGTCTTGGCTTCTGGTGCAGTGCTGGAATTTTGAGCTTTTGCTCAATTTTTCATGCAAGATATGTCAAAAACCTTGTTTTTGAGAGATCTAAGCTTCATCCCACTGTGAGCTCTGATACCATATTAATCTCACATAGTGATCTAGGGATTAAACACAAGTCGCATCAAAGATTAATAACAATAAGTCATGAAAATGGTGTAATTGTGCTACAAAATGAGTAGCCGCTCTGTATATTCACACGAAGAATGAGTACTAAAATACAATGATCATGTTGCAAGCATGAATGAAAAAGAAATTTGAATTCCCAAGGAGGTCATTCAAATTGAATGAGTGAGTCTAGATTAACTGAATGTAAGCCATAATCAACACTCTAGTTAACCACTGCTCAAAACCCTAATTGACTCAACTAAACCCTAACTGAAGTCGGAGTGCAATAAATGACTGATTCTAACTGAAAGTAGATCAGACACATGTCACATCAAGCCAACCAACAAGCGGTAGCGCTTCAATGACTCCAATGAATGTCGATGAGGTTAACTGAAGTGTAACTGAACATCAGAAGTGGTTGGAGGCGCCTCTATTGACTCTAGTTCATTAAATAATCAATAAATAATCAATTTAATGATGGAGGGCACCTTCACTGCTCTATTTAACTGATTGTAACCATCAGTTATCAATATGGGGCATTAATGACACTCATATCACCCCAGGAGTGCTCCAGTTATCCTCCACGAATGTAGGAGAAGGCTAAGTTAGCCTCCTTGACTGAAGGTAGGCATGGGTGTGATCTAGCTGATGTCATCTGGTGCTATTATGATGTCAATTAAGTCAATAATACTTAGGATAGTTGTTTAACTAGGAAAAATTGACCAAAAAGAGTGTGTATGGTGGTAAATGTCTCCAACACTTCTAAATCTCAATAAAGAACTTAAGGAACAACTTAAGAAATGCAAAGATGAAGAAATTAGAAAATAAGACAATTCAAAGTGAAAATAAGAAATTAGAAAACAAGTTAAAAGGTATACAGAACAAAAAATCAAAGGCATTAGAAATACAATTTATGGAAAAAAGCACACTTATCGACCCAATTCAGATCATCACTCTAGATGTCGCTCTAGTAGAAGAGAATCCTACACAAATATTAATCCAAAGATACACCACAAACTTGATAAGAGAAAATGATGTTGAAAAAACTCCCTATCGACATCCAAACCATAGGAGTCAGTATCTTAAGAATCATACATAATGTACATAAATCACTCACACACGTGCACTCAACTCTCAAGATGTCAGTTCACTTTTAAATTGTGGCGTTCAACAAAGAATCAATTTGGGATGGATTGACCTCTCCACATATCAAAATTTATGCCCTACACTCAGGAGTTCTTATCAACTTGTGTCATCATCTAGAACATTGCACAAAACGATGCGACCACATTATAAGGCTTTGAGGACAAAGCCTTTATAAGAGAGCGACATTGTAACAAATATAAAATAATATATTAACTATAGTTATTAATTACTATGTGAAAGGGTGTAAACCTTCACTACACATGATCAAGCCTATAAAGGCGAGCATCATTTTAAAATATTATCATCTTATCTATTATCCATATTTAATATCACTTACCAACATGTGGGATTCAGATTTCCTGTGGAAATTTTAGAGAACTTACCTGCGTTAAAGGAACAATATTTTACGATTACATCATTTGAATAGATGAAAAATCTATAATAATCTGGTCATTATCCTGAACAATATGATTCGACTTCGGAGTGTTGAAATTAACAACGGTTTTAGATACTTGTGCCATTATCGGTGGGACTGGAACATGTGGCGTATTTTTCTCCATTCTTGATGTTTCTGATGGGGCTTGTGACTTGACTATTGCACTCCGATAGTAGAAAAAAAATGTAACCTCTTCGACTGCTTTACACAGAACTTTAAGGAGATTAGTGACTATACCTGAAATTTCTTGTTATTGTTATTCTATGGACTTGAAACTAGTCTGCACTGCTTCGGTTATTTCCTCAGTCATTATTTTCACATCATCACTGTCCAGGATAATGGCATTTGCAGTTATGTTAGCCTTCATCTTCTTCTTCTTTCTTTTTGGATGTACTTGTTCTTCCTAAGGTCCCCCCCTCATTTTTTGATTCCAAGTCTGTTGGTATTGAGGGGTTATGACTTTATATAGAGTCTAAATCCTCCAGGGGGTCTTCTTCTTCATTTTCCTCATCTGAGTTGTCTTCTTGTAATTGGTTCTCCTCTTGTTGAAGTTTCTCTTCTGGTACTGGAACACACCATTCCTTCTACCATTAATTAATAATTTATTGGATTTCTTCCTTTGCCATCATAAATTTTGTTGGTACCTTTTGACATTGCGGATGTTGGCGTGGCTGTAAGTAAATATGGTGCAGGTCGATCTCAAATTTAACAATGGGGTGAAATTTCTGAACATTTGCGTCATCTAACCTAGATATGTTCTTCACCTGGTGTCATATATTCTCCCCGTGCATAAAGAATTCAACATTGTTTTGTCTCGGTCGATCCTTTAGGTCCTTCTCAAACCATAGGTTCTGATATTTTTCTCCTCGACAAGTCACTGGTAGGTCGAGCCCTTGGTAGTCTTGTGGGTCAGACCATGCTATGAATGAAATTAAAAGCAACATCCAGGAATAGTAAAATGGCCTACCCTTTTTGTATGCATCACTGGTGTCTTATACAAGCTCATTCAAAAACAATTGACACCAGTTGATCTGAGTTCCCGTCGTGCATATTTATGCAAGCACAATCGCTCCTATAATACACTAGTTCGAGCGCATTTTGCGGAGTAACTTGGATTCTAATCCCTTGGAAACAAAGCAAAAATTTGGCTTATTAATGGAGAAAATAAAAAAGGCCCCTTTTCTTTTATGTACATTATAATTCTTCTTCATCTGCTTAGTTATTCCAACCTCTTGATCCTTTTTGAGCAGTGGTGTTGGGTCCATTTTGATGGATGGTAGGCCTGTGATGGTGGCAGTCAACTGAACATCAACAAGTGTGGGTTTTCCTAACCATAGAATCCCTCCATGAAAAAATAGAAGTAACTTCTTGACACAGGTGTTTATTTGTGTACTTCGCCCAAAATGTGGCATATATAGAAGGGATAATATGCCAAACTACTCGAGTTCCTTGTCCCATTCCTTTTGAACAAATCGTTGAGGCACATCAGGTGTGTCCTACACAATGTTCATGTAGTGTCTGCAGTCCAGGTATGTTTGCGGCTTCGTATCATGATCAATGTAAGATAGTCTTTCCACATTGGGTAAAATGTCTTTGACTACCTTCAATCCTTTGGGTATTAGTGGCACTATCAGTGGGGTCTTTGTGCCTTTCAGAACTGTAAGTTTTGATGCATCTCTGTGTCTCAGTGAGACGTACGATGCCATCAAATTTCTTGTCTCAAAGTCCTCTTCTACTGGTGGGGTTGGCATTGGGGGTGTTGCTGCTCTCCCCTTCCTTTTTCTATTGATGGTGAGTTTTCCTTTCTTAGTTCTGATGGGCCTGGTATTTCTTTTCCAATCGGGTTACTAGCATTCGAATGTACTCCTGGATTAGTCTATACACTAATGGGGTTCATCTGCAGTGGGATGTGATCAGTAGTATCCTCCATAATTGGGGTAGGTGATACAGACTTGGATTCAAGTGTGCTTGTGCTAGAAATGGAGATGACCATACTAAAAAATCACCACTTTAGTGCTCAGGGTCAAGAGCAGTAGTAGTGTTCTTCTTTTGTAAACAAGGAACAAAGTCTTGGTGGTGAATCTTGATAAAATACCTTAACTGATTCTAGTCGTTCTTCACATGTGTGATCAATTATTCAGAAATAAATCCATCCATTCAAGCACATGGCCATACTGTGGACTCATTGATCAAGGATTTTTGCGTTATTCTACCACTGACCTGTCACTTTAAATGGTAGTTATTGTTATAAAGCAGCCTAGTACCAAAAATATCGTTGTCATTCCCTTTTTTTAGGCCGTATATAGTAGGGTAATGTGTATATTCACACATGCGTACTCTTTCCATTGTGCATATTCCTTCTAACACATGGAGATTATGGCGAATGGGTCACTATCATCCAGATCACCTGTGATATTATATCACACCATCCATTTGTGTATAGTCATGTTACATTAATGGGAATTCATGTCTACGGCTGGGATTTCTTTAAATATATTCTCCTTTATTACCTATAACACAACATCGAGTGTTGGGTGTTCACTTGCGAAATCAAATGTCTAGGTGAAGCTTATAGCTAATCTTTCCCATTCAAGAGTTCTTTGTCATATATCTACTGAGGTGTACCAACTTTTTGGTACCATTTACAAAGTGCGGATGAATCGATAAACCCATTCTTGGTGCGGATATTCTTGCCAATTCCTGCAACAATGCTCAATATTTTCGATAGGATCCGTCAGTCCTGTATATTTCTGATCAGGGAAACTGATCTCTTCCTTGAATTGGATCTCCATTAATAATCTACACTCCATCCATTTAGAGATAGACTATTTGGATGTACCCCACCATCGAGCGGGGGTAGCTTTCAGTACATAGTCCAAAGTGGACAATCATTGTGATTCCATGACTTTTTCTTCAAATTACACCAAAAAATATGCAAGGTTAGGTAATCCTTCATATGTAAGCAACACACTTGCTTCGGCACCTACCCTTCATACAACTCTTGTGATTCTTGCACATCTTCGCATGGAAAATTCATGTCACCTATTCTTCCAATTTTCCAGGGCCTTGCCTGAGTTGGACGTGCATGAGCTTACACTCCGCTAACTCAGCTTTCCATCGATTATTGGATTGATATAGTCTTCCTTTGAAGATATGATGTTATACAACTGATCTAGATAATTTTCTTTCCCTTCGCTATGTACATGATCGACATATCTCTGTCCTTCGAGTGGATCAATTGGTGCAACCACTCTTATTTCAAAATATTCAAAAGATGGGATTCTTTTCTTGAATTTTATAATGTTTTAGTTGTCGATTACCTAATCAATTCCTAGAAGTGCACGATATGGATTTCTGTAATCGACAATGTTAATCAATTCGAAGTCGGCATATGTTCTTAAGCCTTCGACTTCCACAAACACTTGAGTTAGCCTACTGTTAGTGCTAGAAATTGTTCCTATACTACTAGAGGAACATGCCAACACAATCTCAAACAGAAATAGAATAAAATTGATTTTTAGGGTTTTGGTTTAAAACTTCATTAGCAAGGTGGAAAAACAATAACAAACTAATACATAATTGAATCATGCAATTTGAATAAAATGGGGATCAAACACATCCCAATAAGCCATAAACATTACACATGAAATACTAATTCCACCCACAGGCTACAAGCATTTACATGAACAAACCTTTAAATAGAAAATGAAATTGTAGACTAAGAAATCAACCTGATCAGAAATGAAAAAGCATGACAAGTAAAAAGGGTTTATCAGTTTATATATAATCAAAAACAAGCATCCACTTACATTAGAGTTATAATTTCTAGCTTGAAATATCACAGCACAAAAAAGCCTCTCTATTATAGATGATTTTACCACACCAGGTGAATCACGCTTGTAGGGCCTTCCCCTGTGCCTCTGCAAACTCTTTAGATCCCTTGGACCATTTTTTGTCCTTTGATGTTTCCTAGACCATCCCTAAAAACATGTGAAAATTGCTATACGTGACTTTTAAACACCTTATCACGTATATACGCAAGTTTGACCTCTAAAACCGCGTACATCGAGATGTGTACAAAATCCAAATCCTTTTGGAGTTTTCCTTGACATGGATCTGACTCACTTGTCTCCTGGCCTTCCATATTCCTTGGGATCGCTCGGATTCGACCTTTCATTACCCCATTGAAAATCTATGTAAGGAACCCTTTGGATACATTGAAGGAATAAGAGAATTGAGAGCAAAGAAATTATAGTCCATTGTTGCCGGAACTTGTGCTTGAGTCTGCATCCCTTTTTCCCTTAGAGCACTTTGGTGTTCTTCCCAAGCTTGCCTTTTGCTTGTGAGTCTGCTATCGAGATATGGAGGATTGAGGTGGTGGAGGCCCAAGTGGGAGATTCAGTTTCTCTGATTTGCAGATGTGCCGATAGAGGTTGTATTCATTGTAATCTCTGATTTTATATTAATAGAAATATCTTTTCCTGTCCAATAATGTATGTTTGAATGAATATTTTATCCATGGATGATTTCAAATGCTTATACATTGTTGATTATATATGCTAGAGTAGATCTAACACCAATATATATAGTATGCTTGTCTTGTTTACTTGTTGTTGAGGAAGTGATTCATCAATTCAAGTTGAAGTTGGAAAGCTCAACGGGAATCTACTTCAACCATCCGGAATAAGGTACGAGGTCTGATCCTTTAGTGTTAGATATTTGATTTCTCTTGCATATTGGAAAGGATTGATTTCTGGAGTCAAGTTGTCTGTTGTGGTACCCCAAGCCATAGGAATTTCTCTCCATAACAGAATTGGTGACTCTGCTAGGGAGTTCCTAGTAGTTGTCCTTTGGGGGTTTTCTATCGGCATTCAATGACTTTGAATTGCTCTTATTTCTCTGTTTCTTTGTCGGGTCTAGGCGTATGTTTTCTTGGTAGTGTCTGATTGGTGTGAAGTTTGTCTCAGCTTGTCTATTTGCCTTTATTTTTATGCACCTTTCTTCCTATACGCGAGTTTTTAACTCACAGTCACGTATATACGCAGGTTTTACTGCTATTTCCATGTACACACTCGGGTTTACTGCGAACAGTCACGTATGCCCTTAGTTTTTCCTTCTAGAGGAAGATTGATTGTTGCTGGGTGAATTTTGATGATTATTGAGTCTCCTTTGATACTACTAGAGTCTGTATACACCTCTGTTTCTGACCAGAGACGCTTTTTTTAGGGTAAAATTTCTTTTCTGAAGAATTTTCTTGTCATTGCATTTTTTATTTTTTGTTTTGGGATTAGTGCATTAGATTTCTTTTACCTTGGTTCTTTGCTTGAGTACTACTTGATTGTGCTTGCAGAGTCTGGGGGTTGTAGAATCATTCTTTTGCTTTAATATCTCATTTTTATTTCAAAAAATCCAAAAATATTTGATTATCATTATGCATTGCATCTTTCATTTTGCATAGTACTTGCACTAGATTTGCTTTGAAGTATTAGTTAGGATTTCATATAGGAAAGCTTGCATTTATCATTTGAAGAAAATTGTGCATTTCACGTAGTAGCATACCCTGTTTTTCATGGACACAATGCATTTTCATTGATTGTTAGGTGTGCATTTTGCTTCATGTTGTGTCATAATGCCATTAGTTGCACAACCATATACCTCTTTTGAGTAATAAAGCCAATTAAAATCAACGCTTAATTAAAATGAACTACATTATTTTATTTGATAGGATTCACCAACAAGATTAGGTTTTAGGGTCTTGGAATAGTTCATTGTGAGTAAATTCTCCAAGACCACTAAACAACAACATGTATATGTCTGTCCAGGAGAGTGTGTGAAATTCCTTGGTTTAACCAGTGTTTCTTAGGATCCTCCTCTCAAAAGGGAGTTAAGCACAAGGCAGTGTGAGGCGTTATTAATTGGGATGACCCCTAGTCATAACTGAGTAGCACCGGAGATATTTCCAGGATTGTATTCGTATTTGGGGGCTCTTTTGAGATCAGTTTCGGGCTTTGCTACCCTGCCCATACGGTCAATCTCACTTGTGACTATCTGCCTGAGAATTGATTATATTGAGGTGATCTTAGTGGCCTTACCTAGGATATTGAGGGGGTACTCTGTAAGGGTTATTCTGTGGGTGTCCTAGCCAAGTTGGGGTCAGACAACACAGTTGCTTTATGCATTGAAGTTGAGGGCCACAATAATTGGTTACATACCTTCGCTTGTTATGTATGGGAGTCTCAAGCCTCTCCTAGGTGAGACATACCTGCTTCATTCGAGAGCTCACTTATCCTACCCTTGATTACTTGTGTTTGGCTTTAGATTTTATTGGTGTATGCTTTGTGCATGTTAGCTTGCCTAGGGTTTACGTAATTAGAGAGTATTTTATATTTTTTGAGTCATTGTGGATTTGGGTGTGGCTCCTCACTGTTCTCGTCATTTAGCAGGACTTCCACCTTCTACATCTCCTCCTCCTTTGGGAGAGAGAGATAGATAGTCCGGGTGGACTACTTCGCACATTGATTCACACACGATGGGAGACCGTGTTGAAAGTATTCCTGAACCACCCTCTCCCATTCAAGTGGAAGATGAGGAGTTTACTCCTACTTATGATCCTTCACCTGATATGACTGAGTTAGGTCCTGTAATTTATGAGATAGGTACTTTTCATGATAGACCTACTTACTCTAGCATTGATCCCCCATTGATGCATCGCCGGTATGGAATGCCAGAAGATGATGAGACTCATTTTGAACCCGCGAACACTAGTTATGGTAGTTATGGTATGTCTGGTTTTCCCACACATGATTTGGCATTTCATGTCGAGTTTGATTTTGATCCTAACACTATGCCTAGGGGCACTCTCATTCCTTACCATGTGGATAGGTTTGGGAGCACAAGTCATATTGCACCTTCCATCCTGGCAGTGGAAGCTACATCACATATTCCTCCTAGGCCTAGGGTTAGTGATCCTATTAGGATACCAGATCCAAGAGGAGTGACTATAGGGAACAACACGTACATAATTTCACAGGTCCCTTCATCCTCTGTCCCTAGTTCTTTGAATGTTCACCCTCCACCTCATTCACGTGGTCCTTCGGGCTGGAATGTTTCTACGAGTCATGTACGCACTGCTGCTTCTCAAACAGTTGTGTCTTAGGTTCAAGTACCGCCCGTTGTTTCAGGAGGTCGTTTTCATACTTTTAGAGGTCATATTCCTACTTCCTGAATGTATATTCCTACTTTCGGAGCATATATTCCTACTTACAGAGTATCTCATGAGACATCTCATCTGATGACTTATGGACCTTATAATGGGACGCAGTATGGACAGGGTTCTTCACCTTATAGGTACGGGTATCAACAACCCGTTTACTCTCCAAATTATGGCTTTGTAGCCCCAAATAGTCAAGGTACACCACATTATGGTGCTTCCATGACACCCTACATGGGTCAAATGGGAGGAGAGCAGTATGGTCAAGGCCATGGTGGTTATGATAATCAGACCTATGTGAATCAAAACTATCAGGGAGCGGTGCACCGATCTGCTCATCCTAGGCTCCCTTTCCTCACAGAGCTAAATCTTCCTGACTTGTCGAGATTGACGAATGATCCTGTATCTCATGACCCGGCTTGGCCGGCTGTCCCTACTAAGCTTCCCTCGGACATATCCAAATTTGAGGGCAAACCGGGAGAGGATATGAGCGAACATGTTACTACCTTTCACCTATGGTGCTCTTCAAATTCCTTACACCAAGATTCGATCCATTTAAGGCTGTTTCAACTCACCCTTATAGGGCCTGCCGCGAAATGGTATATAGATTTACCTAGGGGGGCATTCGCTTTGTTTGATGACCTAGCGATGACTTTTCTTAATCACTTGTAGCTACTAGTGTGTTACAATGTTGGTACAGAACTCTTGTCGACATTTTTGCAGGATAAAGCCACACATATCTCGGACCATATCCAAGAGTGGCGTCGATGGAAGAGGTTGATTAAATCCTTTATATTGCCGAAATTCCTCCTCGAATGGTTCCTTAAGTCATTATTGCCTTATATAGCGAAGGATGTTTCTACATTCGGAGTGCAAAATGAGGAACAAGCCATTTTTAGGGCATAGGAACTGGATTTGATTTATGCTCAATCCAATTTGTTATATGAGATCATTCCCAATGCTCCGTGTTCTAGTTTCGACCCCAAAGTTAAACCTGGACCACATGCCGATGGCATTTTTGGTTGTGCAAGTGCTAAACCTATGGATTTGGTTGTACAACAGGTCAAACAATTGTTAATCAACCAATATACTTCGAGACAAGCCATGGCTTCGTCTCAACCCACCCAAACGACGAGTGTGCTTTCGGTACAATCATCGGACAAGAAGGGTAACCAGCAACCCAAAAGGAATAGAAAGAAGGGTAAGAATAATTGTAAGGGTGGGAATAGGAATGAAAATGATAATACTAATGACAAGAATGCCCATAATTTTGGGGGGGACAAGCAACCTAAACATAAGGTTAAATTTCCTTGCAAGTTATGTAAGGACAATCACCTCACTTAGTTGTGCCCTCGTATCGATGAAGCCTCGAGATTCTTAGCGTAGGGCCCAGCTATGTTGACTAACCCTTTACCTCACAATCAAAACATGAACTTGAGGACTCATGATCAGTTTGGCGGGGATCAAGATCCACCGGAGGGTAGTGGTCATGGTTGTATTAACATGGTGCGTGCTACGAAGGTTGTGACCCATGTGAAGGACTATGGTTTGTCACAATCCAACCCAGGAAAGGAACCTAATCCACCAGGGACTTCGTTGCATATTGAAAAACCTATGGATAAACCTGAATTTGCACCTCGCATTCCTAAGGGATTCCTTAAGTGTTTGGGGCACAATCCTAATTCCCAAGCCGCCCAGAACTATTCTGTTGTCGAGGATTTGGGCCACACTCCTTGTGCTATGTCTGCACTAAAAGTACTTCAGTGTTGTCCTTCGCAAAGGAAGGCTTTGCTTTCTGCCCTTGGTGTGAATGATGATAATTCTTCCTTTATGATTAAATTTGAAACCGCAGGACTTCAGCCTCACTTGCCTTACTATGTGTCTCTTTTGATTCATGTAGAATGTCTTAGCATGACCGTCAAGCGCACTATGGTTGACGAAGGCGCTGCTACTTCTGTGATGTCTTTATCGTGTTGGAAGGGTTTAGGTTCCCCTGAGTTGTCTAAATACGATACCATGTTGACTGCATTTGATGGGAGATCGTTTAGGCTGCACGAGATCCTTCCTTCCCTTAAAGTCTGTTTGAGAGGGAATACCATTGCAATAGAGGTCGAGGTGGCTGATGCACCCCTTGACTACAATCTCTTTCTGGGTAGGAATTGGATGTACAATATGCAAGCTGTAGCTTCTTCACTATTTCACATTGTATGCTTTCCATTTAATGGGAAGATAGTTATGATTGATCAAACGTCATTCGAGAATTCGTCGGTTACCACATCTTTGGGAGCTTCAATCCCGATTGTAGAGCACTCTCAGCTGGTAACTAGGAGTGTGGGTGTGGGCATGTATCCATCCCTTATGGGAAGCTTTAATTGTCCTGCACCTGTCCTTATGATAGGGTCTAGGTCTGGTGAGGCTTCGACATCTGTGAGATCGGTGTCTTTTCGCACGAGTCATATGGAATATCCTTGGATTCTTCCTACACCGAATACTTCGAGTGAGCCCATCGTGATAGACGTGTTGTTTCCTGCAACTATGGTAGCTTATCAAGCTAATATTGGATGTGTTGTAGAGCCTAGTCCTTCCTCTTCACAGACGGAGGAGGACGACCCATATGTGCTACTTGCATGGGCAGTTTAGTCTTCTCATGCACACGACTACCTTGATAGTGTTTTTCCTTCAGATGAAGCGATTATTGAGGCCATGTCAGTAGTTGAGCCACCATGGGAAGAGTTGCATCATAGATCTTACTTTCTTTTCAAGATTGACTGCTTGGAGCATGAGGAATTTATGGAGGTTCTTAGTGAGAGAATTGGTAGTCCCATGGTTCCATTAAGCTCTCCTGGTTCGATGGTTGATGGGAACATGGAAAATATATCTCCAACGATTCCTATCAATATCTCTTTCCATCCTAGTAGGATAGAGAATGTCTATATTGGGGTAGAATGTTCCCATGCTGAGATTCAAGAATACACCGAGCTGTTTAAATAATTTCATGATATCTTTTCTTGGTCTTACGATGAAATTCCAGGTATCGACCCTCGCATTGTTGAACACGAGATTAAGACTTATCCCAATGCTAAGCCTGTTCGACAACGCTTGTGTGCAGTGAATCCTAGGAAAGCACCTGTGATTAAGGCAGAGATAGAGAAACTATTGAAAGCCGGTTTTATCTATCCTGTTCCCTTGATGGAGTGGGTTTCAAATCCCATTTCAGTTGATAAGAAGCAGGGAGCGATCCGCATATGTACTGATTTCCGTGATTTGAATCATGCTTGTCCTAAGGACAATTCCCCACACCATTTATTGATCAAATTTTGGATGAGTGTGCGGGTAGCGAGGTTTTTTCCTTTATGGATAGCTTTTTCGGATACAATCAGATACAAATTAAACCCGAGGACCAACATAATACCACATTTATTTGTCCTTGGGGAACTTTTGCATATAGAAAAATTCCTTTTGGCCTTAAGAATGCCGGAGCTACTCTTTGTCGAGCTATGACCTTGATCTTCCATGATCTCAAATCGATTATCGAAGTATTTTTGGATGACCTTGCTGCTCATTCTCTTATGAGAATGCGTCATTCCTATAATTTGAGATTAGTATTCAAAAGGTGCCGCCATTATTTGCTCAGGTTAAATCCTCACAAGTGCATCTTTTGTGTGAAGTTTGGTCGCTTATTAGGATTCATTGTTTCCAAGTGTTGATGTATTTGTAACTTCGGAATGTATTCATCTATGTATCTTATGTATTGTAACCCGATGTTTATTCCGGGATGTATCTATTATGTAATTGAGTCATGTTGTCATGCCACGATGTTTCGATCGGGAGAATCAATAATGTAAACAATTCATGTCAAGTCATAGTGAGTAACCCTCCGATTGTCTAAGGGTTAAAGTCCTTGCAGTTTTGGGGCACTAGGGTTATTAGAATCTCCTAGTAGAGGTCAGCCCTAGTAGGGTTTTAGTCATGTCAGGATTAGTATAAATAGAGAGATGGGGTCTCTATTTAGTACACATCACTCACACACTCAAGTGTAGTGCATAGTTGAGGAAGGAGAAGACACTGGGGCTAGACAAGAAGAAGATTACTGCTGTCAGGAGTGCATCTTACTGTTTTGGGGTTTTACATCTTGTGTTAATTCTATCTCTGAGGAAGTTGCGGGGTTTTCTCCATTTATGGTTTCCTCGATGAAAAACACTGTGTTAATTGTCTCTTGTGTTTGATTGTTGTACTTGTTGTTCTCTTAGTAAATATCCTAACATAATGCTAGCTTAATGTTGAAAAACTAACATGGTATCAGAGCTAACATGAGAAGAAGACACTGTACAGCTGCGGGAACTAGGGATTCCTAGTTTGTGGATCTTCCTCCACATATTTTCAGCAAAATTAAGGTGGAATAACTCTCCTCCTTAGGGCGCATCTTTCTGTCGAAGCAGAATCCAATTCTGAGGTTTTTCAATTTTGGACGTGTCACTACTGTCGAAAATTAGGGATTTTTACAGAAGAGGAATTTTTCAGTGAGCCCAGGCCTGGATTGATCTCCTCCCCAAAATAAAAGTAAGGGACAAATTTCAAGGCATTTGGGTGGATAGAACTTCGAAAAAACAAAACCCCAATTTGCTCCTGAACTAGCTCTACAGGATTTTAGCTCAAGTTTTAGATCCGACATCTTGAACTTGGTAAGATATAAAATCTTTTGTTTTTCCATTTTAGGTTCTCAATTAATATGTCTCATCATACCAAGCTTTATGAAAATCTTGAGGGAGTTGATAACTTCCGAGCCTGGAAGTATAGGATCTCCCTGGTCCTAGAAGAAAATGAGTTAGACTCCTACATCCATGAGGAGGTTCTAGTTCCAGAGGGGGATGAGGCAAAGGCCTTACATAAAAAGAAGATGGTTATGGAAAAGAGGATCATTGCTGATTCTATCAAGGATCACCTTATCCCATAGGTGTCCTCTCTCAATACACCTAAAGCTATGTTTGATGCCCTAACCAAATTGTTTGAAGGGAAGAACATAAACCGGAAGATGACCCTAAGAAACCAACTACAGAATGTGAAGATTCAGAATGCAGAAAAAATTTAGTCTTACTTCACAAGAGTTTCTCATATCAAAGAGTAACTAGAAGCAGTTGATGAAGAAGTGGAAAATGTAGAGATTGTAATGACTACATTGAATGGCCTTCCTAGGTCACGGGATTCTTTCATCCAAGGAATCTGTGCTAGAAAGAAGTTAGTCAAGTTCAATAGACTATGGGAAGAGTTCTCTCAAGAAGAAGCTCAAATAGTAGCTCAATAAGAGAAGATGGGAAGTGAAGACCAAGCTCTCATGGTACACTCCAAGTCTCACTCCAAGTCAAGCAAAAGAAGACCTCATAGCTCTAGAGGTAAGCACTCTCACAAAGATAACACTAGAAGAGATGTATCTAGGATCATATGCTATACTTGTGATGAAGCAGGACACTATGCAAGGAATTTTCCTAACAAACAAAAGATAGTAAAGAAGAGCAACAAAAGAAGACATCATGCTCATGCTGCAGAGGATGATGAACCATCCAGGAAGAGATCCAAATATGAAAGTGATGATTCTTCAAGCGAGGATGAATATGTTCTGATATCCGCTCTCATAGGTAACATTACTCATGGTAGTGATGATTGGCTTATAGACAGTGGGGCTTCCAAACATATGACTGGATTCAATGAATCCTTTGTGAGACTGTCAGAACATGAATCACCTCACAAGGTAAAGCTAGGAGATGACTACCAATATCCAATAAAAGGTAGTGGGGAATCTTCCTATAAATTAGAATCTGGAAAATCTCTAACAATGAAAGAAGTATTGTTTGTGCCAAGACTCAAGAAGAACCTTCTGTCCATATCAGCATTAGATGCAAAAGGAATGCAGGTTGCATTCATAGATGGTCAAGTCATCATGTGGCCAAAAGGAAAGACTATCGATGATGCGGTAGTGATTGGAGAACAAGAAGGAGGATTGTACAAATTGAAGGGCCATCCAGAACAAGCCTTGGTCCATGACACAATAGATCCAAGTGAACTTTGGCATAGAAGGCTTGCACATGTGCATTACAGAGCACTACCTATTGCAAGCAAAGTTGTCGAAGGTCTTCCATAAATTCAAGCAAAACATGATGGGGTCTGCAAAGGATGTGTAAAAGGAAAGAATACAAAGACGACATTTCCAAGCAGCGAAATCAAAGCAAAAGGAATCTTGGAAACCATCTAATCCGATGTATGTAGACCCATGTCATCAAACTCTCTAAGCGGGTATGCATATTATGTTTCTTTTATTGATGACTTTTTGTTGACGGGGCCGGTGGGCACAATCGTCAACCGAGAGACAACCCGATCCGAAAGTTTTCAAATATGCCCTCAGTCGTTAGGTAGATGCCTCTGATGGGATTAAGGCCCCGTTGCCTTCCCTAAATTAATCCCAGCTATAGGAAAAGACTCAAAAAACTAAAGCTACTGTTTGTTAACTAAATCTATAGTATACCTATGATTATACACAACAAACTGTTAAAGATAATTACTAAATTAGTTTGATATATTACACAACTAATAATTGGAATTAACCTAATTAAACAGTTAATCTATGAATACAAGAATAAATAATTAGGGAATTATTAACAGATTCAATCAATTTTACATAAGTTACACTATGAACACATGTACATTAATAACAAAATTGAAAGGTAACTCATCAAAATATAAATGTAACAATCTAATTCAATAGGTTTTCTGTAAAATACATAAAGAAAAACTACCATTAACCTATCCTAAATGTCATATCCTGATCAGGAGCACGATAGTAGTAACCCTGGAATCAATTTGCAAATAATGTTACTGTGAAGACAAATCCTAAGCTCATCAAAAAAAATTCTGAGATTTAACACAACAACACAGTGAACGAATATATCACATATATTATGATGACAACATCAGATTTATTACATGATGTACATTTGCAAATGAAACCAGAATAAACCGACAGTTAAAAAGGTGATGCATCTGTACATTTCTTAAAATAAAATATGACAAAAACATTAAAAAAAATGCGAAAAGATATGACAAGATCAAACGATATTACAAATATATTTTCTAGTATAAAAACTGCAAATATATTCATAAATATCACCAGTTAAACAGTGCTGCAACTGCTAACAAAAAATTGTTTTAAGCCACAAAAAATGTTTGAAGTGATCTTGTCTAGCTCCTTTTCCCAACCATCGATCCCCTTTTCAGTAAAACCATATCTCCTTTAAATACATTCAATATCGCATGGAGACAGTTCTAGAAAGCAGGAAACTACATAATCATAATCTAAACCAAATTTGTCCAAAATAGAAAAATGACAAATGAAATTCTCATTTTTCATATATGTCACGATATCCCAAAATTTGCAAAAGGTTCAACCTATGACGCTAAATCATAAAATGATAAAGACACTAGTCATGTAGTGACACCTGGGACAGCAACTAATTTTTTCATAATTCTCCGGGGATCATCCTGAAAATGAGCGATCACAAAAATACAGGGAAAATGCATCAAGCAAATCAACTACGACACTACACAGTAAAAAAAAAAAATTAACACAATCGCAATAGTAAACAAACTAAATCACACAATCAATCAAACAATACAAAACAATACCTGAAACAAAGATAACTTCATTATCACTTGCTGCATTTAATTACAAACTTGAAACTTGAAATACTTTATAAACATATATACAATAGTGAGTGTGCCCAAAATACTATGATTTAACAGGAGCATTAAACACCTGTATATTCACCCCAGCCGCTGGATTCTGTGAGTGATCTTTAAACTGCATCAGAGTAACCTGAGTGTTCAACTCACTAATCTTTTCCTCATTTTTCTGATTCTCACGTTGTAGTTTCATTACTCTATGAATCAACCTGTTCTTATGTTTCTTCAGACGCAACACAGACTTATCATTTGAGTCAGATTTCTCCTTCAGTCTTATATTCTTAGCTTTTATGGCCTCACCATGTGCTACCATATCAGTTAATCCTTCCTCCATTCCATTTATTTTATCTAGTAAACAGTTTACGAATAACGGGTGCATTACTTCATCAATTCGATAAGACCCAGGTAAGTTCGCTTCAACAGACTTTCCTTGAATTGGAGGATCGACAACAAGGTCAACCTGAGGATTTGTATCAGAGATATGAGGACTATTATCTGCATGTTTTGCAATAGGCTCATGATCAATATCAAGGCCATCATTAGGTGAGACAAGTTTCTCTTCCTCGTCATCTAGCACAACTGTTTCAATGTTAATGTTATTGCTCACGGAAGACTTAATAGCACTAACCTTGGCCAACATACTCCTCGTAAACCTGAAAGTAACCTTAACATTCGGACTTTTGCCCTTTTGTTTGCAGGTATTGTCATTATGGTTTGACGTCATAGGGGATAAGTTCAAAGACTTCCTCCTACGCTTGGAAGGCATAGGAGTACCAGGACTATGCACATGAGTGGGAACAAGATCATCGCGGACGCTGGGGCTTACACAATCTTTAGGGTTTGACATAGGCTCATGCATAGGTGAAGCCGGAGCTTGACAAGCCTGTTGATGCCTAACACATTCTTCAGGGCAATCAAATTGACAATGGCAAAATGCAAAGAACCATTCTGTTTGAGAAAATCATCCCATGACCAACTTTCTTTAGACAACTCTCTTTCTACCAATATCCTAACCAGGCCATGATGAAAAAGACTGCGACCGATGTTCTTCGGCCCATTCTTAATGGCTGAAGACATTTTGGTCAAGCTCTAAACTAAATAAAAGGGAAAATTAATAGGAAAGCCAAGAAAAATAGCCATCAATCGGAGATGATAGACATAAGTAGAGGAAAGACGACCCTCACAGGTCACATACCTGTGAATAACGTCTAGAACCGGTCGCCATTCTTTCTTGAAATATTTCTGTGATACACAAGCTCTAAAAGACACATCCTGGAAAGGGTCCTTCAACATCTGTCTCCATTCATTTACCTTAATCTGCTTATACTTGAACCAACATTCACATGTCAATGGCAAACCCATAGCCAAAGCAACCGAATGTTCATCCACTCTGAATCGGAGGTCGGCTACCTTAACCCTAGCATCGGCCATTGACAAAGAAAATAACCTAGTTACCTCAGGATTTGAGTCTGTAAACTTGCGAATGAATGGCAACCATCCAACTGCTTCAACCTTAGCTAAGAGTTCAGGGTTTCCATCAAGGAGTTTCATGTCACTGGGTTCAACCCTAACCACCAGAGCCATAACTGCGAGCGCAAATGCATGTAGCTGCACACAAAAGAGATACCACAAATCAAAACACGACAGTAAACTAGAGAGCGAGCATTCAGGATACAAACCAAGCAGAAAACACAAGTAATGAAACCCAACGCTCTCATAAACAAAATGCACCATGAGCAAACCCAGACAAAAGCCCTGTAAACCCGGCATGGGTGAAGGAGAATGATCACGCAGAGAGGCAATCAAGATAATAGAAAGTGATGGCGAAGACTCCAGACTAGACTCGTTTTGCCATAATTTATCCGACACAATCAGCATACAACCACACCTTAAATGAATCACAGGTGTTCAACTAGTAGGTAGCCACGATTCTAAGCACGTACTTGCAAATGAATGTCATTTATAGAGCTACGTACAAGTGTAATGATACCATATCAATCTGCAATTAAGTGGATCAGATAGCGACATGAATCGAAACAACTAGAGGGAATGGACCTTGGGTGTTTAACGTCGACCTTACCCTATTATGATTTAAATCTTCGAAGGTGGTGAGCATACGACACAACATAAACCATCAAACCAACACCAAACCTTCACGATATGAGGCATACTATAAAAATCGAAATTAAGCACTTTTGGTAAGATCAAGTATGGTTCGGAGTTTAAACGAAGAACTTAGGATAAGGCACCCTTGCACAAAATATTTAGTCTTTGATGTCCTAGGACCTTGCCAAATTTACAATTAACCAATAAAACATATGAGTTGTCGAATATTCAAATGAGGACTTATGGTGAGAGGCATAAAAACACAAAGCTTATCCCTTAACTTCAAAAGGTAAACCTATTGAAGATAATGATTTTAATGTAATGATTTTTGTCAACTAACCATAGTTCACAAAGGTTGTAAAAAACATTTGAATTTCATCGTTTCAGTAGCTCATGGAACGTCACCCTTTCAGTAGCTGTCGATCTTTTAGATTTGAAATAAGAAATTCAAATATTTCATCAAAACAAAATAAAATTTTGTTTGATGAAATTTGTTTTTTAAAGGCTGTTGGGTAGGGGCACAACAGATGGCGACTGACTGGGCAGAACAGTTATCTCTGATTTCTTGACCTGAAACCATGCAATCAAAACATTAGATCCCTCATGTATACCATTATACAGAAATCAATATTTTAACATTTTAAACAGACTCAGGAATTTCATATTTCTAAAAACTTACCAGAAATTTACACTTTTAGTTGGTTATTTAATAAAGATCAGATCTCTCACAAAAATCAGTCCAAATGAAGAAAAATAGTAAGTGGCTTGATTTTGAAAAAGAAAATATCAATACCACAAGCATAGCCCTACTGCCAGCATGCGTCCATAGCCTCGACAGGGTTGCTTCAAAGCCCAAAGAATGCCAGTATCCCATCTGCTAGTTATAGATATACAATTCTGGTTAGGTTGAACTGTTACGATCATTTTCATTTTTTTTTTTTTTTATACTTCTAAAGGCCATGGTTCTGGCTTGATAACTAGGTAGTAACCATGTCAGTCACCAATCTGCATTACAGTAAATAAACCGGCTCGTGATGAGACCTTTTATCCTTGGGTGTTTTGTCCAAGGGCCATTGTCCAGGCTTGGTGACCGGAAACGACAATGTTACTGAATGCAAACCTATGATCCTGAACAGACTGGATCATTATGAGACCCTCTATCCTTCATATTATTTTAAAGAAATATTCGAATCCAACCATGGCCAGATCATAGTTATATTTAATCTCCAATGAGATTATCGTAGCAGATGGGGAGGCAAATCTAATTCTCTCCACGAGAAGGGGTGGCGTAAAAGAATTAAATAGATAATATTGACAAATACTGCTTTAATCCTTTTGGAAAATATCTACAGAGACTTATCTTATTAATTTATGTTTACTTGACTTAAAATTTTCTGGTAAAATCTAGAAAGATGAAAAAATTGTTCACTGTTCAAAACGCAAAACAGCATGGCAATTTTCAGGATAGTAATACCATAGTGCATGATTTGTAGATCAATCATAGGATTTGGTGAAAATTCATCAACTTTGAAGTCAAATGAATTGAACAGCAAATATATATGAGAAAATATTCAAATCAAACAAGTGAAATAAACACACTAAAAAAAAAAATTCACAAACCGAGAAAACCACACAAGGTATATATAGGATAATCCCTTAATGGGGATCAGCAGAAATATTTTTTGATCAGATGACCATTCACCGGAAGGTTCTCGATGTCTCCCTCCAGTGTCTGCAACCTAAAAGTGATAGGACCAAGTTTTTCTACAATGATAAACGGTCCCAGCCACAAGCATTGGAACTTAGTATGTTTTCCTCTATCTTCGTGCTCCTTGTCCCATTTCAGAACTAGGTCACCTACTTCCAGATTCCTAGTGGCTAATTTTCTGTGATCAAACCAGCGTTTCACTGTCTTCTGATGTTGGTCAAATTTTTTTCTGGCTAACTCTCTTTCTTCTTCCAGCTTAAGCAAGGTATTAATTCTATGTTCCATGGCTGAACATGTTGTTTCTTGTACTGACTGGGAAAGCTGTAGAGAGGGTAAAAATAGATGAGGAGGCAAGATAGCTTCCTTACCGTATACCAAGAAAAAGGGAGAGTTACCTATGGCAGCCTTGGGAGTCACCCTGTCATCCCATAGGGCATTTGATAAAGCGTTGTGCCAATTTCTATGATGATTAACCATCGTGCGTTTCAGAATTTTGATTAATTTTTTATTGGAAGACTCAGCTAATCCGTTACCCTGAGGATAATAATTAGCTGAATATTTTAACTTTATGCCCTTTTCCAATGCATATTCAGTTAATTTTACAGAAGAAAAATAGGTTGCATTGTCAAAAATCGAAGATTCTGGAACACCAAACCTGGTGACAATAAAAGAGTCAAGGAATGATATCACCTGTTCTGAGTTAACCACTCGCAAGGGGATGGCTTCAACCCATCTAGTGAAATAATCAGTGGCTATCAGAATGTATTTTTGTTGCTGTGAGGAAGTTGGTTTAATTGGACCAACAATGTCCAAACCCCATTGTTGAAATGGGACTTCAATAATGACAGGCTGGAGACGTAATGCTGCTTTCTTAAGTCTTCTGCCTGCCCTCTGACACTCCTGACATTTCCTAGCAAAGGAATATGCATCCTTAAACAAATTAGGCCAGTAATATCCAGCTTTAAGTACCTTATGTGCAGTGGTTTCCCCACCAAAGTGTCCCCCGGCTGGCCCTGCATGTAATTGAGGCAGCACACTATCAGCTTCATTCCTTTCTAAGCAACGAAGGAGGACCCCTTCGAAGTTCCTTTTGAACAGAATGTTGTCGATCAACTGATAAGGTGCAGATCTTAATCTCAAATCCCTTTTGCTATGGGAATCTAAATGTTCAAGAGCATTTCCATGCAACAGAAAAAATTTAATGTCATGATACCAGGAATCAGAGGGGGCTGAGATTGGAAAAACTTCCCTTTCGAACAAAAATTTTTCATCGATGAAGAGTAAGTCAGATTCAGACATATCTGAAGATCCGGTGCCAACTTGAAAAGTCCCTGTCCTCTGACAATCTTTAAAGGCTTGATTTCCACGTCATACTCCTAAAGTGCTGTAACCCAATGGGCTTGCTTTTCACCCAAGTCCTTTTGCACCAAAAGATTTCTGACTGTAGAATATCGCACAATAACCTTGGTGTGTGACTTCAGCAAATAAGGCCTAAAATGTTTTACTGACTTAAAGACAACAAATGCTTGTTTGTCTACTTCTGGATAATTGAGCTCTGCACCGTTCAAACCGGAACTCGTAAAAGCAATGGGAGCTTCATTGTTTTCCTGATTTTTCTGTGTTAAAACAGCAGCATATGAAGAGTCAAAAGAAAACGTGTACAAAATAAATGGTCTAGAGAAATCCGGGCTTATTAAGATAGGAGCTTCAGCAATAGATTTTAATATATCGTGAAAAGATTGCTTTTCTTCAGCAGACCATTTAAACTCAGCATCTTTCTTAACCATTTTCTGAAGTGGTCTGACAGTTTCAGTGAAACCAGGAATAAACCTGGATACAAAATTTATCTTCCCTAGAAAAGATTGCATAGTTTTCTTTGAGTGAGGCATAGAAATTTGTGCTATAGCCTCGGTACGTTCAGGGTCAATATTGATACCTTGTTTTGAAACTAAAAAACCCAATAACTTACCTTCAGTAACTGTAAAGATGGATTTCTTGGGATTCAGGGAGATCCCATACTTCCTGCAACGTTCAAAAACCCTCCTAAGATGTGTTAGGTGATCAGCTCTGTTTTTTGAAAAGACAGTTATATCGTCAAGGTAAAATGATGACAAATTGGCTGATCAGGCCTCTAAACGCAATATCCATTGCCCTTTGAAACGTTGCTCTGGCATTAATTAAAGCAAATGGCATTTTCCTGTAAGCGTAAGTTCCCCAAGGGGTTCTGAAAGTTGTTTTCAACTGATCTGTTTTGGATACTAACACTTGGTTGTATCCCGAAAAGCCATCTAAAAGTGAGAACATTTTAGATCCAGAAACCTATTGTAATATCTTTTCCATAGGGGGAACGGGATAATTGTCTTTTTTCTGAAACCTTGTTTAGATTTCAGAAATCGACACACAACCTAATATCGCCATTTTTCTTTCTAACCGGGACGAGATTTTCCACCCACTACGTATGCCGCACTGGAAATATTATTCTGGCAGCCAAGAGTTTGTTAAGTTCCTTCTTAACAGTCGGTTCTAGGCTAGGGTGCATTTTCCTCAACTTTTGTTGGAAAGGTTTAGCCTGTTGTTTCATGGGGATGACATGTTGCATTATGTTTGGATCAAATGTTTTGAGATCGTCATATGTCCAAGCAAAAATGTCTTTAAACTCATTAAAGAGTCATATGAAAGCTTTTTTTTCCTGGGGGGTACATGTACTGCCCAGATTGACACATTGAGGACTATGTTCAGTGCCTAAATTTATGACTTTAGATTGCATAGTAGAGCTGTTGGTTTTACAGTTCCTTGCACCTTTAAATTTATCTTTCAAATCATAGAATTTCTCAAGTTTAATAACAGATTTAGGGAGAGTACTGACCTAATCTAGAGATTCTTCAATTGAACAAGGTTTATGAATTACCACAAAGTTGTACAGAACTTCATCATGAGTCATTTCATCGATGACTACATCTTTGAAGGTGTCCTTCATGGTCAAAAATTCGATTAACTGCTCATCATGGTCAAAAACCCTCCAATTGACAACATTATCAGGTATGGAAGGCCTGAAAAGCAGTTCAACAGAGAAAGCATCAGCAAGCATCCTTTCAGATGGAATTAACCTTGAAGCAACATTTGCTAGGAGATCTGCTTCCTGATTCAAATAACGAGGGATAGAATTTATGTTAAAAGCTTCAAACGATAATAATAAATTCCACACCTCTGTCTGGTAATTTCTTAAATGTCCAGCAATGCAATGTATAGTGTTATGTACCTGTCTAATGATAATTTCATAATCTCCTAACACTACCAAAGCTTTAGCTCCTAGATCAATTGCATTTTAGTTCCTTCCAAGTCAGATGTAAGTGCAGGCCATTTTGTCTTGGTGAGAGGATTCAGTTCCTTCCATGGCAGATGTAAGGGCGGGCCATTCTATCATGGTGAGAGGATTCAGTTCCTTCCATTGCAGATGTAAGGGTGGGACATTATATCATGGTGAGAGGATTCAGTTCCTTCCTTGACAGATGTGAGTGCGGGGCCTTTCTGATGTGATTATAGTTTACTACATGATCAGATGTGAGTGTTGGGCGTGCCTTTCTGATTAGTAGGTCAGATGTAAGTGCTGGGCATGCCTTTCTGACGAGTAGGTCAGATGTAAGTGCCAGGAAAACACCTAATTGTTGGTTAGGCCTACAAACAACATGAAAGAAGGATGGCTCTGTAGAACTTCCTATGATGAGATAGAACACATGATGATGACCAGATGAGATCCAGATCGAGCTATGATCTAGATCCAGTTATGATGACTCCGAGAGATCCAGATCTAGTGATGATCCAGATCCAGCAGTGATGATCTAGATCCAGATCCAGATCGAGTGATGATCTAGATCTAGTCCAGTGATGATGATCTAGATCGAGTGATGATCCATATCCAGTGATGTTGATCCAGATCGAGAGATGATCCATATCCAGTGATGATGTCCCATGATGATCCAGATTGAGAGATGATCTAGATTCAAAGAATGAAGATGACTTGAAGAATCAGAAGACTCAAGATGAAGATGACGAGATGATCCAGTTGATACAAAGAAGAAGACCAGTGCTGAAAATTGTGTCGAAAGAATACCTTCCTAGTTAAGAGGGAGTGTTGATGTATTTGTAACTTCGGAATGTATTCATCTATGTATCTTATGTATTGTAACCCGATGTTTATTCCAGGATGTATCTATTATGTAATTGAGTCATGTTGTCATGCCTCGATGTTTCGATCGGGAGAATCAATAATGTAAACAAGTCATGTCAAGTCATACTAAGTAACCCTCCGATTATCTAAGGGTTAAAGTCCCCACAGTTTCGAGGCACTAGGGTTATTAGAATCTCCTAGTAGAGGTCGGCCCTAGTAGGGTTTTAGTCATGTCAGGATTAGTATAAATAGAGAGTTGGGGTCTCTATTTAGTACACATCACTCACACACTCAAGTGTAGTGCATAGTTGAGGAAGGAGAAGACACTAGGGATAGACAAGAAGAATATTATTGTTGTCGGGAGTGCATCTTACTGTTTTGGGGTTTTACATCTTGTGTTGATTCTATCTCTGAGGAAGTTGCGGGGTTTTCTCCATTTATGGTTTCCCCGATGAAAAACACTGTGTTCATTGTCTCTTGTGTTTGATTGATGTACTTGTTGTTCTCTTAGTAAATATCCTAACGTAATGCTAGCTTAATGTTGAAAAACTAACACCAAGGAGGGTATAAGAGTTGACCCTTTGAAGGTTGAGGAAATACTTCAGTTGTCTCCCCTGAAAAACATTAGACATCTTCAATGTTTGCAAGGCATGGAAAACTTCTTACAAAGATTCATGGTCAATTTTTCCAATTTGACTAGAGGCTTTATGCATCTTTTGAAAAAGGACACCTTTTGTTGGGATGAGTGAGCCCAGGAGTCCCTCGATGCGCTTAAGCAAGCCCTAGCATCGGCCCCAGTGATTAGTCCCCTAGACTATAGACATGATTTTCTACTTTATGTGGCCGCGTCCATGGAGACGATTGGTATGGTTTTGGTTCAAGAGGATGAGGAGCTCCAAGAGCATGTCATATACTATCTGATTCGAAATCTTATTGACGTGGAGATCCGTTATTCCCATGTTGAGAAGCTTGCCTTAGCTACCGTACATGCAGTTCAATGGTTGAGACATTACATTATCCTTCGCCAAACCTTGGTTGTAGCCCATGTAAATCCATTTCAATTTGTTCTCACTCAAAGAATGTTTGGGGGAAAATATAATAAATGGATTGTCATCTTGCAAGAATTCAATCTCGAGTTTGTTTCGGCAAAATCGAAAAAATCGTTAATTTTTGCGGAGCTTATATCAGATTTCCCAAGCAAGACCAAGGAGTTGGTTTGTGAAGATACGTTTATCGATGAGTACATATTCTTAATCTCAACTTTGGACCCATGGTATGGGGATATTATTATATATTTACAAACATTGAAGTTCCCTACTCACCTCTCACGAGATGAACGACGAAGGTTACATCATGTGTCTAAAAATTACCTCATAGTGGATAACACTTTGTACCGTCGTGGGGTAGATTCCATTTTACGTCATTGTTTAACTCATGAAGAGGGTGAGGTAATGATGAATGATTGCCACAGAGGGGCGTGTGGTGGTCATTTATCTGGGCTTTCTACAACCCAAAAAATCTTAAGAGCGGGTTATTTCTGGCCGTTAATCTTTAAGGATTGTGTAGATGCAGTCAAAAGGTGTCATCCTTGCTAGGTGTTTGCACATAATATGTGCTTGAAACCTACCCCATTACATCCCATCATCACCATCGGACCCTTCACTAAGCGGGGGCTTGATTTTATGGATTGCAACCTAGCTTCAGCTGGGGGGCATCATCATATCATAGTGGTTGTTGACTACTTCACGAAATGGGCTGAGACTATGCCTATAGTTAAATCCAATGGTGAGACAGCCGCACACTTCGTATTCAACCAGATTATTACTTGGTTTGGTATTCCGAAAGAGCTTGTCACTGACTATGGCTAACATTTTCAGAATCGTATGATGGAATATTTGGCATCAAATTTAGGGTATAAGCAAGAGCATTCCTCCTCTTACTACCCTCAAGTGAATGGATAGGTAGAAGCAGTGAAAAAATCACTCAAATCCATTCTCCAATAAACCATCGCACAAAGCAAGATGAACTGGCACATTATGTTATATCCTGCTTTGTGGGCTTATAGAACCGTTGTTAAGACTACCACGGGTTTTTCTCCATATCAACTTGTACATGGAGTGGAGTCAGTATTGCCGATTGAGTGCGAGATTCCTTCTTTGAAGCTAGCCATAGAACTCTTACCAAACACTTCACCATTGGAGGAGCGTTTGGTCCACCTTAAGCAACTTGATGAGCAGTGCCGAGATGCCTTGGTGGCTCTAGAAGTAAATAAGCGTCGTGTTAAGGTCCAGTACGATAAGTCTGTCCATCCAAGGAGTTTTAGTGAGGGAGACTTGGTCCTTTCATGGGATCAACCAAAAGAACCCTTGGGGGAAAGAAATTTTAACCCCATGGGGTGTGGTCTTATGTCATTAAACGTGTATCAGAGAAGGGTGCTTATGAGTTAGTGGGTTATGAGGGTACGGCCTTGGCGGAGCCTAGAAATGGGCTCTATATTAAAAAGTACTATGCATGATTTTCAGCCAAGGTTGGTTATTGTATATTATTGTACATTTTTGCATAGGTAGGTCTTTTTCTTATGGTGATCAAGTTTGTGATTAGTTTCTGTTTCTTTTGGCAGATGTCAATGGAATCTTCCACCTTCATAGGATTCACGGATGGTGCGAGCTGTCACACGCAACACTCAGCCTCTGCTGCTTGGGTGATTTATACTCCTATGGGTCAAGTATTATCTTCAGGAGGTGTATGTTTACGACCATATTCAAACAATGTTGCTGAATATAGTGCCATTATTGAGCTTCTATGAGATGCCATTTTACATGGCGTTCTCTCTCTTGAGGTACGTCTTGATTTGGAGTTAGTAGTGTCATAGATTAATGGTTTGTACCATGTTAGAGATCTGACATTATTAAGAATATCCTTACGTGTGAGATTGCTAGGACGACAATTTGACAATATAACATACATACATGTTCCAAGAATTAATAATCAAGTTGCTTACTCATATGCTAACTACATGTTAGATTGGAATTTGTTTCATAGACAGTAAGCTCATCACAAACATAAAAATTTTACACATGTAAATAATAAATCGATCATCATAAAAGTTTTTATAAACATCCAAGATGTGGTAATACATAGTGTCATAATACAAAAAAGGGGCTCTCGAGCCACCAAAATATAAATACACGGTAGTACAAAATGTATCACTCCCAGGTATCTAAGCCTATGGAGGAGGAGGGGGGTTGTGATCATGCAACGTCACTATGGCTCTAGCTAGCCATCGAAATAGCCACACCCATGCTCGTAGTACACCCACCACCTGGCGCTGCATGGCCTCAGGCAAGTCCTTGACTTGCGCCATGGGTACTCTATGTGTTAGTCTCACGAAGTTGGTATGAATGCTTTAGAGCATCCACTCTGCATTCACACCCGTGATATCATCTCCTCTTCCCCTCCGTCTATGATGAGGGAAGTCTTCAGGCCGCCATGGTCCCACATCTGCATGCATATGGTAGATGTCACTATGTATTGTCACCCAAAAACATGTCTTTTGATTCCACACAATCAAAAAACACAAAAAACATTAAATAACTCAAAAATTTTAAAAAGAGGGTCAAGATTCATTACCAATGTCACCGTATGCCAATCCTGGTGGTAGCGGCATGTCTGGGTCTCCCCGAAAATCTATCCCCACATAGGGGTAGTCATCAATGGAAACTATCTATCCTCACCACCATGGAAATAAATGAGCTGGATAGGGGTTGGACACCCTACCTCCACCCAGTCTGCACATCGCATTTGCCCAATGCCGTTGGGCCCAATCTCGAACCCTATGTAGAGGAATGTCAAATCTAGGGCTCAATCCCGGAACACGCTCAAAGAAAAATGTGCTCAGTATGCTGCTGAAACCGAATTTTCACACTCTTCCCATCTTGCACTCACTGAGCTGGTGTTTCAAGTTGCACAGTAGCGCAGTGCTCCAATCATACACAGTGGGTCACATGCACTCCACTGCATAGAACATCAAATTTCGCGAGGCCTGGTGGAGTGAAGCTAATCCTTTTATCCTGCCCAGTGTCAGTAGGATGGCCTTTAGGCCAAGCACCTATATGGAGTTAGTTTGGATCTGACTCCCCACCTTCTCCGTGTCCAGATAGTAGTACACTACAATGCACTCATCTATAGTCAGGCCACCTCTGGGCCCACAAGAGTGTAGGTTCACCACTTCCCCCCTTCGGGAATTCCAGTAATAAAATATATGTCCTCCACTTCTATGGTGAGGGACATCCCACCTATATGGAACGACTCTGAGTCTAGATCCTAGTAGTCCACCAACATCTGCAACAGTCTTGGTTTGGATTTTAAGCCACCAAGACACCAAAAATTGTAAATCTCGCATGCACGTAACGCTTGTTGAGCCATTAGATCTGCCCTTGCTGCCTCTTCTACATCACCATGTTCACGTTCTCTCCATTCTAGGACCATCCTGCACATAAAATTTGAGTTTGATCCATTAGAACACTTAGAAATCATTGAGCGCGGCTGCATATGCGACTATTTGCTAAACAACCATGTATGTACACGACTTCGAGGGCGTTTTCTGTGTATATGCAGCCCTATATGCAGAAAAACCCTTGATTTTCACATGGGCCATGGCATGCATCTTAGACTGGCCTAGAATCTTAAATACACCATGGAAATTGATAAAATTTGCATCAAAATGAAAGAGTAGAGCATGGGTAAGTACCTGGAAAAAACGATAGTGGATTCTGCCTGCTGGATCTCCTGGAATTCGCTATTGAGGTTCTGAGCTCAAATGGGTAAAAATTTCAAATGTTTTATAATGATTTGAATTTTTTACTATTTATAGAAAATTTTCAAATTTTTACCACCTTTTCTATAGTTTGGACTGTTTCTAATTCTTTTGGACCATTTTCGGACTAATTTATGATGTAGGAGACCCTTTTGAGCACTGTTTTGGCCATTGGATTGACCCGTTCGTGCCAATTTCAGGTCTAAACTGGCATATAGGTTAGGTTTCATCACCGTTTTCATTTTGCATGACCTTATGAACATTTCATTATAGCCTTAGGTACGAACCCATTCTATTATGTCATGGAACCTTCTTGCTGTTTTAGAAGTGGCATGATATGAGTGGTAGAGCTTGACCTTACATGGGTACCCCAGTTAGCGCCTTATTTGGATTTGGTGCCCATGCCGACATTTTGTCCCTTAGGGTGCGGAAGTCCGTTGCATAGCATTTCCATGACATTTTGCAAAAGCTTCATACTGTTCTTGATATTTCACTGGCCTATTTCCCTCAGGAATCCCTTATGTCAAGTTGTAATTGCATTATCATGAGCTTTGCCTGCCTTATTGAGCCTTATGTCAGCTTCCATGACATTGAGTTTTAGCCATATAGCCTGAGCTTGTCTCATGTCTAGCCATGCAGAGCCATTTCATATATCCTTTGCAGCTTGATTCCCTATTTTTACCGGGAGGGGACTTTCCCCCCGAGTGTCGCTATCCTACACATATATCCTTGAATTAAGCATAGGTATGTTCCACTGCTTGGAAATAGTTTGTTTTCCCATATGACACTCGTCTCCTCCTAGTCTATAACTATAAAGCAATTTTATTCTTTTTCAAGCTTTTTAAATATTTGAAAAAGTCCAAAAAAAAAAAAAAAAAAAACCAAAAATCCGAACAAGGAAAGATGTTATCTTTTGGTAGCTGTCGAGTCATGTCGCCTTCGAACAGATCATTGTATATCACATCCGTTGGTTGGGTTTATAGTTTGACTTTAGGAGCTGTACTCATTTATCTGAGTTTATCTCCACTGATTGGTTAAGCTTCTAGTCCCCATGGAGCCTTTGTCGATGCCTCCTATGTCACAGAGATGTCCCAGTTTTGTATATCGAGTCTATGCTGCCTTTATTCAATCACCATCCATCGTTATGCTCTTTTTCAAAGGAAGTTGAAACCTGAGTCAGCCATTCCTCAGTTATATTGACTTTGCATGTCAGCCATTCTTGGTACAGTTACTGGTTTGTGCACCTTATGATCGAGTCCTTCCACATTATACAGCTTTGCTGAGTACCTCGTGTTGGATGATGGGGGATGCCTTAATTCCCTCCTTCCAACGGATTTCATCCCATCGACTTTAGATTATTTATTATGGGATTGGAATCTAGAGTCATTTTTGAGTGACTTGAGACTTGTAGTCATCAGTGGCAAGTTCTCTTGCCATCGACAGTTTTTGGGAATACATTAATGTCCCCGTGATCGATGGATCCTCTCAAGTGTGCAACCTCAACACATCTATTCGCACTTGTTAGTTTGCACTCTAGTACCTTGATTCCCATTGTCATTATCGATGGGTGATCTCGTGTTTGTTAACGGTATACATCAATGACTGGTAATCAGACGATGGACTACTATGTTCGACCTCGACACCTCTATTCACATAGTAGGACTTGTACTCGTAGCGGTTTGTGTAGAAGACCTTCCAGATTAGTGGCATATATTATATGCTACCTCTTTGATTGTGCCAGTTTTCATGAGATTTTAGCTCTCGTGACTTGATTCCAGTATATGTCAGACATTTCCAGCTATTATGGAGATCTTGATCCATTGTATATCTTCAGCCATTATGGAGATCATGATCCTTTGTATATCTTCATCATGGAGATTCTGATCTATGTATATTGTACATGGTGATGACCACTTATGTCATATTTTGTATCATGCCTATTCATGACCATTGTACTCTTATGTATCCGGGACTGCTATATGTATTTACAGTTATGTGCAGAGTTGTATCATTGTACTATGCTGATTGGGTGGCTGGTCTTCCATTTGGGATTCTTTATCACTCCACTTCTGGGATGGAATTATAATGTATTTTGGACATCGTATGACCCCTCTGACCTCACACATTAGGGGGCATCTGTTATAGCTGATTTTACCACACCAAGTGAATCACACTTGTATGGCCTTCCCCTATCCCTCTGCAGACTTCTTAGACCCCTTGGACCATTTTTTTTCCTTTGATGTTTCCTAGACCATCCCTAAAAACATGTGAAAATTGGTATACACGACTTTTAAACCCCTTATTGCATATATATGCGGGTTTGACCTCTAAAACCGCGTACATCAGGATGTGTACAAAATCCAAATCCTTTTGGAGTTTTCCTTGACATAGATCCAACTCACTTGTCTCCTGGGCTTCCATATGCCTTGAGATCGCTTGGATTCGACCTTTCATTGCCCCATTGAAAATCTATATAAGGAACCCTTTGGATACATTGAAGGCATAAGATAATTGAGAGCAAAGAAATTATAGTCCATTATTGTCAGAACTTGTGCTTGAGTTTGCATCCCTTTGTCCCTTGGAGCACTTTGGTGTTCTTCCCAAGCTTGCCTTTCGCTTGTGAGCTTGCTATCGAGAGATGGAGGATTGAGGTGGTGGAGGCACAAGTGGGGGATTCAGTTTCTTCGATTCGCAAATGTGTCGACAGAGGTTGTATTCATTGTAATGTTTGATTTTATATTAATAGAAATATCTTTTCCTATCCATTAATGTATGTTTGAATGAATATTTTATCCATGTATGATTTCAAATGCTTATACATTATTGATTATATATGCTAGAGTAGATCTAACACCAATATATATAGTATTCTTGTCTTGTTTACTTGTTGTTGAGGAAGTGATTCATCAATTCAAGCTGAAGTTGGAAAGCTCAATGGGGATCTACTTCAACCGTCCGGATTAAGGTACAAGGTTTGATCCTTTAGTGTTAGATATTTGATTTCTCTTGCATATTGGAAAGGATTGATTTATGGAGTCAAGCTGTCTATTGTGGTACCCCAAGCCATAGGAATTTCTCTCCGTAACACTCTCCTTGAGTGAAAAATTGAACCCTCCTTACATCTGATTTCTTTCTTTTATCTTTGTTTCATCCCAAAAGAGTTACATAAATAACTAACTGAATTTTAGGTTAAGATTCAAAACTATTACTAAGATGATTGTGTTTTCAAATAAACTATTTACTATTACAAACGTAAACTACATGATCTTGTCAGTAGTAATCTTTATAAGTTCTTGGTTGCTTCAGCCAACAAGGCTATCCCCTCTAAGGCTTTGATTTCCTCTTGGTTCTTTGATGTTCTACTTCCAAGTCTTCAACCTTCTTTGATATTCTTTCATTTTGCTGGGTCAAATCCTGAATTGTTTGATTCAATTCCCTAAATTGATTTTGATTCTGCTTCTTTCTTCTTAGAGCTTCCTTTGAAACAGAAATTAACTCCTGATAATGTGTTTATGTCATTTATGTTCTCCCTTAACCTTCTGTTAGTCATGACTAAACCTTCATTTGTTTCACTCAGAAAACTAATTTGATACTTGTACTGCTTCACTATTTTCTGTAGATTCTCAACTTCAGAATCTATGCATAGTCCCTCTTTTACTATAGAGGTCTTGTCTGATAACCATGGAATGTTTATTTTTCTGAAAATCAAATCATCATATTCATCTTCTTTATATGTTTTCTCTACAGGAACTTCTAAAGGCCTATCTTTTTTAGTACTACAAACTTTTGGTTGCTCTGCATCCTTGTCTTTGTCTAGTGATGACTTTTGAGTTACTAAATGCTCCTTCTTACTCTGAACCAGCTTAGAATCCAGGCCTTCTTCATCCTCCAAGTCTTCTTGAGATGATGAGTCTTCAATTACAATGACTTTCTCTTTAGCAAACTTTGGATTTAAAATCTTCTTCATGGTAAGCCTTATCTTTTTTTTTGCTCTTGTTTTAGGTCTCCATCTCGTTACTGGTCCTCCTAGCATTACTAATTATTTTCCTTGATACTTAACAGTTGAAAGCTGTACCATCTCACATTTTACTTTTGCTGCAAATGACTCTTCTTTATACTTTTCACCTGAACTTTGTGGGTTATCAGCTTGCAAATTGTCTATAATAGGAAACTCCATTATACTTTCTTGTACATCTGTGATATTTCGATTATGTTCTAAAGAACTTTTACCCTCTACCCACTTTGTGTCAACTCTATGACTTTCTTCTACATCTTCTGAAAATTGCTCTTGTTTTTCATTAATTGCTCTCCTACTCTCTTCATGCACAGAGTCTTTGAATTTCGGAATTGAATCTCCTTCTTGAATACTGTCTTTCACCAACTCTTCAACTATTTTTCTTTTTAATATTTTTGCAAGGGAATGTTGTTTGTGCATTTGTCTTTTCTTGGGTGGACCCTCTTGTTGAGTATGAATACCTGACCAAAACACAAAGTGTTCCTAGGTTCTACCTTTTTTTTGAAGAACTGTATCAAGAATCAATTTTATAAGTCCATGATGAAAGATAGACTGCTGAGTGTGATCTTTATGCCCTTTTAATCTATCAGACATTTTTTGTAGGCTCTTCAAAAAGAAAAGGGTAAATTCATTGTGGACTCTTGATTTAGATGTTGGAGGAATATAATGTGATACTTGAAAACTAAGGCAAATTTTCCTTCACAGGTGATGTAACTTTGTAAAATTCTAATAACCTCTCTCCATTCAAGCTTGAATTTCTGTAACTAAACACCTTTTTGCTAATCTAGGGTTCAAACCTCTGGAAATAAGAAATATCTTGAATTGAAAGTAAAAGGTATCTTCTTAAACCAAAATTTTCCTTCACCTGCTATACCTATGGCTTATTCAATTAACTTTCTAGTGAGTTTGAATTTGAGAGCTTTAAATGAAATAGTGTTCTTATAAACACCTTGTACAAATTTGTATGACAATTCTAGGCTAAAACCATTAATTCTTTGGAAAAACTCAAACCAACCAGCCTTTTGAAAAATTGTTGCACACTCAGGAAATTATTCTGCCCAGCTTGTATCCATGGCTCAACTCTATTTGTTTTACCACTCTTTTTCATTTTTGTTGTGAAACCCTAACCTGTGAATTTCTTTCTAAAACAGTTGAAAAATATTTTCAAAAATGCTTCACTATAGCAATGAAACTAATTGCTGAGTAAAATCAGGACAACAAATTCAGAGTTTTTTTTTTTAAATTTCCCCTACAAACTAACCCTCTGTCAATGCAAATTACATTTGAGTTAATCAATTTATCTGTCTGGTTACACACCTGTCATGATGATGATCTAAACTATTGAACATGTGCTCTTATGTATTCATATGTGTCTAGCAGACCTCAACAATTATCTCCCCAACTTCCACGACTACCCCCAATTCCTTCAATAATTCTTTGTCAAGTTAAAAAATGGCAGGTGAGCACAAAATATTCAACAATCCTGGAAACTGCTCATTCAACTGTCACTATCATTAATGGGTTCTAAACCCACGCAATCTTATGTGTTCAACGGATTCCGCTGATGCAGCTTTCCTATGGCCACGATTCTCCTTTGTAACCCTTTCTTCCTTTCATACACTTATCACAATAATTACTGAGCTCTATACACGTATCACTTCGTCCTTACAGGTGTAAAACGAGCCCTTTTGCTTTCAATTACTCAGTAGCACCATTATTTGCCTTGATTTTACAAAACAAGATTCTTGTAGCACTACCATTCTTTAACCTTCACTCTAGCGCTACAGGAATCCTCTTTTTCATAATTTTAACCAATGCTTTAAGAAAAGGGTTAGTAATAAAGCATCATACTTGAAATAAACTTTTATTATAATCTTTTGAAAGTTTAAATATGTACATATTAACTAATAAGCCCAAAATACAAACCTTAAGACCAAAATAATGAAATCATTCAACTATTAAAAGCATTAAATCCAACAAAAACTATTGTTTGTCAAAAATTCTTAAAAACCAACATAGAATGTAAAATCATAATAAACTAAAGGTTGAAAATTAGGACAAAAAGATCAGATAACCTAAGAACAAAATCTAGTTCTAACATCGGCTCTTACTTCAGGATGAAGTCCTCCTTGTGTGGCTTCAAAAACTTGTAGACCAGTGCCTCATGCCATCTAACTGATCCTGTCTATTACTCTGCAAAAATTCCATTGGGCTATGGAGTCTTTATTCAATCTATGCAACTTTCTCAAACTCTAAACACATACCTCTGAAATGACAAAATACTGCTACAAACCAGTATACTGAAAAGAATCTACTTGTTCATATAGCGAGCTTATTATGTTATTTACTCCTACTTCTAATCGGAGGAAACAATCCAATCAAGTGTAATCATACTTCCAGTGAAGCCAAGAAACCATTTTACTGAGAATCATAATTCCATGCAACTTATTGTTTGAGAAGACCCACAAAATATGTGATAAATGCAATAAAGAGTATGTAGGCAACTGATACTTACTGGAAATAGGAAGTATGCTAAAAGCTAGAGAATTAGAAACCTTTGAAAAATACAACTCCATCCAAGAAGCCACGAGATCATGAAATTCATGCAAAACTATTCCTTCATGGTGTTCATAAAGAAAGGACTACAAATGGGTGTCCTCAATTCTCAATACTCCATGAGATAATGCAATAAGAGAACAATATATAAAATCTTCAATTCTGTTGAGGTTATACTGTTTTATATCTTCCACTAACTCAAGCTACCTGATTTCTGAAGAGTGATGATCACTTCCGTTAATGCCTGGGTTAGATTCACATTCATCATAGAAAGGATGATTTGAAAAAACATTAGCATGATCTTCCTCATCATTATCATCTTTTTTATCTATATTTGAAGTAACGTGTACATAAAAAGAAAGAAAATACTCTTGATGTTCCTCCTTGGAAATATATGATCTCTGCAAATCCAGTTCTTCATGTTTGGTGCAATTTCCTTTTGCCTACAAATATGAAAGCTGAGGATTGCCCTTACTAATTTCCATTGGCATTCGACCAAAAGACAACTGATCATTTTGTTTTGTATCTAAAGAAACCAAATCTTCAAGTTTATAATAATCAGAATTATTGATAATAAAAGAACCTTTAGCTTCTTCATTATTTACTTCTAGTTCATATTTATGGGAAAACCTATCATCTTGAAGATCATTAGAGAAATGATGAAGATTGTGAGGGACCAATTCTTCTCTATCTATATCTTCAATCTCATCATGTAATTCATATTCATCACAACAATTTTCAAATAGAAGATCTGTTGGATAAAATATTTGATAATGATGATGAAAAATAGTATGAAACTCCTTCAAAGAATGAATGCTAGAAGTGGGAAGAGATTGACACCATTCACTAGCATGTTATTCTAAATAAAATATGAACAAATTGATTAAGGCATCCTCGTGAACAAAATCATGTTCAAGCATGCATTTATGAAAATTTAATAAGTGCTTCACGAGGATGATCATACTTGTTTCCTCTGAATCTAGGAAGATAGTCACCCCACTTAGTTATAGAAAGCACTGGATTTGGAAAACCAACAATATTTGAGAAATCACAGAAAGCATACCTTGCAGCCACAATGGCTTCCATGCTCATTGACATATTGAATCGATGGAGTGGCCAACACATCTTTCTTTCGTGGAGTCGTCGGTGAAAAATTGTAGTCTAAAAGATTTTTTGACTTTGTTCGCCTCTCAAAATAAGATGAATAATGATATCCTAGGAAAGGTATACTTCAGCTTTGTCCCTGGCAATGGCGCCAAATATGTTAGTGCTAGAAATTGTTCCTAGACTATTAGAGGAACATGCCAACACAATCTCAAGTAGAAATAGAATAAAATTGGTTTTTAGGGTTTTGGTTTAAAACTTCATCAGAAAGGAGGAAAAACAATAAAAAAATAATACAGAATTGAATCATGAAAGTTGGATAAAATGGGGATCAAACACATCCCAATAAGCCATAAACATTACACATGAAATACTAATTCCACCCACAGGATACAAGCATTTACATGAATAAACCTTTAAACAGAAAATGAAATTGAAGACTGAGCAATCAACCTGATCGGAAATGAAAAAGCATGACAGGTAAAAAGGGCTTATCAATTTATATATAATAAAAAACAGCCATCCACTTACATAAGAGTTACAAGTGCTAGGTTGAGATATCACAACACAAAAAATCCTCTCATTGAGTGAAAACTCGAACCCTCCTTACATCTGATTTCTTTCTTTTATCTTTGTTTCATCCCAAAATAGTTACATACCTAACTAACTAAATTTTAGGTTAAGATTAGAAACTATTACTAACATGATTGTCTTTTCAAAATAAACTGTTGACTATTACAAAAGTAAACTACATGACCCTATCAGTAGTAATCTTTGTAAGTTCTTGGATGCTTCAGCCAACAAGGGTATCCCCTCCAAGGATTGCGATTTCCTCTTGGTCCTTTGTTGTTCTGCTTCCAAGTCTTCAACCTTCTTCTATAGTCTTTCATTTTGCTGGGTCAAATCATGAATTATTTGATTCAATTCCCTAAATTTATTTTGAGTCTGCTTCTTTATTCTTAGAGCTTCCTTTGAAAAAGAAATTAACTCTTGATAATGAATGTTTATGTCATTTAAGTCCTCCCTTAATCTTCTGTTAGTCATGACTAAAGCTTTGTTTGTTTCACTCAGAGAACTAATTTGATACTTGCATTGCTTCACTTTTTTCTGTAGATTCTCAACTTCAGAATCTATGCATAGTCCCTTTTTTACTGTAGAGGTCTTGTCTGATAACCATGAAATGTTCATTTTTTCTGAAAATCAAATCATCATCTTCATCTTCTTTATATGTTTTCTCTATAGGAACTTCTAGAGGCCTATCTTTTTCAGTACTACAAACCTTTGGTTGCTCTGCATCCTTGTCTTTGTCTAGTGATGACTTTTGAGTTACTAAATGCTCCTTCTTACTCTGAACCAGCTTAGAATCCAGGCCTTCTTCATCCTCCAAGTCTTCTTGAGAATATGAGTCTTCAATTACAGTCACTTTCTCTTTAGCAAAATTTGAATTTAAAACCTTCTTCATGCCAAGCCTTAACTTGTTTTTTTCTCTTGTTTTAGGTCTCCATCTCGTTTATGCACCTCCTAGCATTACTAATTATTTTCCTTGATACTTAACAGCTAAAAGTTGTACCATCTCACATTTTATTGTTGCTGCAAATGACTCTTCTTTAGATTTTTCACCTAAACTCTATGGATTATCAGCTTGCAAATTGTCTGTAACAAGAAAATCCATTATACTTTCTTGTACATCTATGATATTTTGATTATGTTCTAAATAACTCTTACCCTCTGATCGCTTTGTGTCAACTCTATGACTTTCTTCTACATCTTCTGAAAATTTCTCTTGATTTTCATTAATTGTTCCTCTGCTCTCTTGATGCACAGAGTCTTTGAATTTCCGAATTGAATCTCCTTCTTGAATTGTCTTTCACCAGCTCTTCAACTATTTCTCTTTTTAATCTTTTTGCAAGGAAATGTTGTTTGTTCATTTGTCTGTTCTTGGGTTGACCCTCTTGTTGAGTATGAATACCTGAGCAAAACACAAAGTGTTCCTAGGTTCTACCTTTTTTCTGAAGAACTGTATCAACAATCAATTTTATAAGTCCATGATGAAAGATAGACTGCTGAGTGTGATCTTTATGCCCTTTTACTGTATCAGACATTTTTTGCAAGCTCTTCAGAAAGAAAAATGGTAAATTCATTTTGGACTCCTTATTTAGATGTTGGAGGAATCTAATGTGATACTTGGAAATTAAGGCAAAACTGCCTTCACAGGTGATGTAACTCTGTAAATTTATGAAAACCTCTCTCCATTCAGGCTTGAATTTCTATAACTGAACACCTTTTCCCCAGTCTAGGGTTCCAATCTCTGGCAATAAGAAATCTCTTGAATTGAAAGTAAAAGGTATCTTCTTCATCCAAAATTCTCCTTCACCTGCTATACATGTGGCTTCTTCAATTAACTTTATGGTGAGTTCAAATTTGAGAGTTTCAAATGAAACATTGTTCTTATCAACACCTTGTGCAAATCTGTATGACAATTCTAGGATGAAACCATTAATTATCTGGAAAAACTCAAACAAACCAGCCCTTTGAGAAATCGCTGCACACTTAGGAAATTCTTCTTCCCAGCTGGTATCCATGGGCTCAACTCTATTTGTTTTACCACTCTTTTTCATTTCTGTTGTGAAACCCTAACCTGTGAATTTATTTCTAAAACAGTTGAAAAAAAATTTCGAAAATGCTTCACTATAGCAACGAAACTGATACCTGAGTAAAATCGGGACAACAAATTCAATTTTTTTTTTTTAAATTTCCCCTACAAACTAACCCTCTGTCAATGCAAATTACATTTGAGTTAAGGATTTCTCTATCTGGTTACACACCTTTCATGATGATGATATAAATTGCTGAAGATGTGCTCTTATGTCTTCCTATGTGTCCAACAGACCTCCACAATTCTCTCTTCAACGGCCACAACTACCCCCAATTCCTTCAATCATTATTTGTCAAATTAAAAAATGACAGGTGAGCACACGATCTTCAATAATCCTGGCAACTTCTCGTTCAACTGTCACTATCATTAATGGGTTCTAAACCCGCACAATATTACGTGTTCAAGGGATTCCACTGATTCATCTTTCATACGGCCACGAGTCTCCTTTGTAACCCTTTATTCCTTTCATACACTTGTCACAATAATTACTGAGCTCTATACACGTATCACTTTGTCCTTACAGGTGTAAAATGAGTCATTCTGCTTTCGATTACTCAACAGCACCATTATTTTCCATGATTTTACAAAACAAGATTCTTGTAGCGCTACAGTTCTTTAACCTTCGCTCCGGCGCTACAGGAATCCTCTTTTGCATAATTTTAACCAATGCTTTAAGAAAAGGGTTAGTAATAAAGCATCATACTTGAAATAAACTATTATTATACGCTTTTAAAATTTTAAAGATGTACATATTAACTAATAAGCCCAAAAGACAAACCTTAAGACCAAAATAATGAAATCATTAAACCATTAAAAGCATTAAATCCAACAAAAACTACTGATTGTCAAAAATTCTTAAAAGCCAACATAAAATGTAAAATCACAATAAACTAAAGGTTGAAAATTAGGACAAAAAGATCAGATAAACTAAGAACAAAATCTAGTTCTAACACCTACCAATTGGTTGAACTTTCGACTGATTCACAAGCCTTAGGTTAATAGGAGACCATTCCAGTCACGACTTATTCATGCTCTCTCTCATGTTTTCCTTGTCAATATGCTGACATCTAAGCCCAAATATAATATGATATAATCCATATCATAATCTCCTATCTGCGCAGTCATTCGCAGTTCTCGGCATGTCTTCAATTTTTTCCCGATATGATTAACTATTTTTTCAGGTCACATGTCTTATGGGGTTTCTTCTATGAGTGTTTCCAGTTCTGCGACAACATCTTTATCATTGATCAGTGATAAACAACTTTTGAAAAATTCCTTAAGCTTACTAACCTTTTCATTGGCAGCTTTCTGATTAGTTATTCAAATCATTTGGGCATAGTCTTGACTTGTCCAGATGTCGACAGCTGATTAGTATCAACAAAATATGGTCGCACCTCCAAGAAGAATTCCTTTTCCTATTGGAAAACTAGCAGAGCTTTATTTTGTGTCGCGGGTCTCACCTGCGGTTGACCATGCTATGTATTTGGGCCTACTCCTGTCGCAAAACCTCCTCTTGTAACTACAACAATGTGGAGTTCTCTTGGTTCGGCAGAAATCATCTGAATATTCTGACTTGGATTCAGATTCTAATTTTGTGTCAAGTTGGAATTTATGACAGTTCTCGCTTTCCATTTCACAATAAGTTGAGGACATTGTTCGATAGTGTGATCAAATGCTTTACAATATGTACAATTTTTCGTAGGACTTTGATAATATCGAGGAAAATGTCTTGGCTTCCCACAATTATAACATATGACTTGGCCTCTTCCTCACCCAAATCCTCTTTCTTGTTGTTTTCCTAGACCTCTAAAATTCCCACCCCCATTTGCAGAGGGTATTGTTGTTGTTGAGGATACTGATTATGTTGATATTGTGCATGATGATACTGAGGCTACACTTATTCAACTTGCATATTCTCATCATTTTTCATTAAGTAGGTATCCATTGTATTTTCTTGCAGTAGATGGCATGCTCTGCAGTCTTTTCCATCATGACCTACTGATCTACAAAATTTACAGTATAGACTAGCATGTGTGCTTACAATATTCTGTAAGTATGGAAATTCCTCAGACTTGTGACCCCTTGTCTGACATCTTCTACATCAAGGCATTCCTTGGGTGTTTGATGGGTTCAATGCACCTACTGCGACATATTTCATGAGCACCAGAAAATTGTGGAAATTGAACCTAGTGATAGATTAATTTTACTCACAACAATTAACAATTGATCATGCAAAATCACTCACAAAAGAGACTGAAATTGGAGCTGAACACTAAACTGTATTAACTCAGTGTACAATAGCCAACCCTGTAACATAATAGGTTTCTATATAAATAAAATACATCAGGGATTCGAATGCATGAGGAGCAATTCGAATATAGCATAAAGCAGGCTTACTAAAATTAAGCAAATCCCCCATAGGTGTAAAAAGCTGATCCCAAATCTATCATGGAGCTCACAAATTAGAAAAATGGCTTAGGAAAGCTAAAGAGTGGTGGAATGAAAACTCAAACATTCTTTTCCAAGGAGAAAAGAGTGGAGGATGAAGAGGACAAAAAACTAGTTCACCTCACCTAGTCAAACTTTCCCTATTGCCTTAAAACACTGAAAAAGCACGCAATAAAGCAGAAAAAGCAGAAGGGCACCTAGGAGACCAAGAATAAAGCAGAATTGATTCCTTGAGGTTTCCTAAGTGCTACATGGGTCAAATTAGGCAAGTTGGACCACTATGGATAGGTAATTGACAACTTGCATAATGTGGGACACATGAACTAGGCAAATAAGACAAAAATAATTAAATTAATGTCTAAGGTAGTAAACTATGGGTTGATTATTCTAACACACCCCCTTAAGCCTGACTTATGAGTAATATATCAGAAAATTATAGGGCCTAGCAATAAGGATTAGTCACCCTTTACATACTGCATGTCCATTTAAACAAGGAAAGAGGCAAAACCAACTTGGGAAAATCCTCCCTTAAACATGGACTGTAAAACAAAATTTTGGAATCTTGTCTTCACTCATGCTTCACAGCATGATCAGCAATCCCAAGCAGTGATTTGATATTGCTGAAGGTCTTCTCACATTATTCTTTGGTGAAGATATCAGCTACTTGTTCTGAAGATGAACAGAAGAGTAGGTGAATGGTTCCATCATGCACAAGCTCTCTGATGTAGTGCATATGGATCTCAATGTGTCTGGTTCTCTGCTTCTGAACTGGATCTTTGCAAATTCGAATGGTACTCTGGTTATCATAGTACATGGTAGTTGAGTACTCTGATTCGAAGCCACACTCTCCAAGTAATCCCTGCAACCATAAACATTGAGTTGTTGCATTAACAACTCCTCTGTACTCTGCTTCTGTAGATGAGAGTGCAATGGCACTCTGTTTCTTGCTTGACCTGCTAATTGGCCCTTCTGCAAGCATGAACACATATCCTGATGTGGACTTTCTATCTGTTCTATCACCTGCCCAATCACTGTCAGTGAATCCAATCAAATCAAGATCAGATTTTTCTTTATAGAAGATTCCATGTGTCCTTGTTCCCTGAACAAAGTTAAGGATCCTTTTGGCTGCTTTCCAATGGATCTCATGAGGCTGATCCATGTATCTAGAAGCCACACTTACTGCATAAGAAATATCAGGTCTAGTATGTGTCAGATACAACAAACATCCAATCAATTGCCTATACAGTGTATTGTTTACCATAGGTGAAGAATCAGCTTCTTCCAGCTTCACTCCCGAAAGGAAAGGAGTTTTGCTTGCTTTGCAATCCTTCATTCTGAATTTGTTCAGCAAGTCCAAGGAATATTTGGACTGGTGCACCTTGATTCCAGCTTTGGTTTGAGCAATCTCAAGCCCCAAAAATTGACTTAAGAGCCCCAAATCTGTCATGGAGAAGGCTTGGTTCATAGCTCCTTTTAAGGAAGCAATCTCAGCCTTTGAGCTTCCTATAATGAGGAGGTCATCAACATATAACACAATGATCATTAATGAACCATTAACTAACTTCAAATAGACATTTGTATCTGATTTGCACCGAACAAAATTCAGTGATAGCAAGAAGTTATCGATCTTGGCATACCAAGCCCTGGGGGCTTGCTTTAGCCCATACAATGACTTTCTCAACCTGCACACAAGAGAAGGGTTAGTAGAAAAACCTTGAGGCTGCTGCATATATATCTCTTTAGTGAGATCTCCATTTAGGAAGGAACATTTTACATCCATGTGATGTACCTCCCATTGCCTTGAGGCTGCAAAGGCTAAGGCTAGCCTGATGGAATCCATCTTTGCCATTGGGGAAAAGGTCTCATTGTAATATATGCCATGAACCTATGAGTAGCCCTTGGCTACCAATCTGGCCTTTTACTTCAGTGGTGAACCATCAGCAGAAATTTTTTCTTATAGACCCACTTACACTGGACTAACATTCTTCCTGGAGGAAGATCCACTAGCTCCCATGTGTTGCTCTTCTGGAGTGAGCTGAACTCCTCCTTCATGGATGTTTTCAATCTTGGATATCCTACTGCTTCTTCATATGTTTGAGGATTAGACTCCACCATCAAATAGCATTTTTCAGCAAACATAGGATCCTTCATGCACAGACCACTCTCAAACTGAGATCTAGTCCTCCTTGGGTCATTGGGATCCCCAGCTAGCTCTCCTGCTGCATGTAGTGTCTTGGCTGCCCATTTTGGCCTTGTAGGGCTGTTAGGGTCTGCAATAAACTCATCTCCATTAGACAAATCAGAATCAGCATGTTCAACAAACTCTTTACTTACTTCTTGAGGTTCAGGTGGAGAAGAGGATTCTCCAACTTCCACTGCTGCAAGGGGTTCTTCTTCAAACTGAACACATCTTTCGATGAAGGCTTTGTTTGTTCTCAAATTTATTAGTTTGTACCCTTTTGAATATTCATAGTATCCAACAAAAAGACACTCTTGGCTTTGGGGCTGCAAATCCTTCCTCTTCTCTGTTGGAATTCTAGCCCAAGCCTTTGAGCCAAAAATCCTGAAATGGGTCACATCTGGCTTGTGCCCACTCCATGCTTCAAAGGGAGTCATACCATCAAGCTGTTTATGAGGCACCCTATTCTGAATATAGGCTGCACAGTTGATAGCTTCACCCCAGTACTTTGGTGGCAAAGTTTTGGCCTCCATCATGCATGTTGCCATCTCCTTCAGTGATCTGTTCTTCCTCTCAGCAACACCATTTTGTTGTGGTGTGTAAGGGATAGAATGCTGCATCTGCATAATAATTAATAAACTTAGACTTGACATACTCACCACCATTGTCATATCTGAGGGCCTTGAGTGTCCTTCCAGACTGGTTCTCAACCAAAGCCTTAAAGACTTTGAATAGGCCAAAAACTTCAGACTTGTGTTTCAGGAAGTGAACCCAGCAATACCTAGAAAAGTCATCAATGAAGGTCAATGCATATTTGGCCTGACTCATGGACATATGAGGGAATGGGCCAGCAACATCACTGTGGATCAGCTCGAGGGGTGCAGAGGTTCTCTCATGACTAGCTCTCTCAAATTTATGCTCTGGGTGTTTTCCTAGGATACAACCTTGGCAGACTCCTTTGGAAAATTTTATCTTGGGAAACCCTATGACCATCTCTTTTTTACTAAGATCAGAAAGATATTTGTAGTTTAGGTGGACAAATATTTCATGCCAAATCTTTCTTGCTTCATTAGCATGAATTAGAAGAGTAGAGGGGTTTGAGTAAGGTAGGAAGTGTGGGAACATGTATATCTTTTGAGCATGATTCGCAACTCCTTTTGCAATGACTCTACCACTTGAGATCTCTGTGATCTCAACTTCATCGGGGGAGAATATGAATTTCTTAGGAGACCCAGTGTGGGTCATCTGGTACATTGACAAGAGGTTGGAGGCAAGACCAGGCACATACAACACATTGCTGAACTGACCATGATCAAGATCAATCCTCCCTTTGCCCAAACTTTCAGTGAGAGAGTCATCTCCCAGTACTATAGGTGGTCCTTTCGACATGTCAAGTGAGGATAAGGCCTCCTTGGTCGAAACCATGTGTCTTGAAGCTCTAGAATCAATGATAAAACTGGGTGAGCTTGATGTGCCAGCAACCAATGCATGAACTCTCTCTTTGTCATCTGAACTTGATCCTCCTTCTCTCTTCTTTGAGCTATTTGGAAGGGAGATGCCATTCTTCTCCAGGAGTTGGGTCAGCATGTCTATTTGCTTCTCCATACAAGAGCTTTCAGTGTGATTTCCCTTATTGCAGTATGCGCACTTGTTCATTTCACCTTTGTTTTTCTTCTTCTGGTAGTTCTTCTTGGAACCTTGTGGCTCCTCCGGAGACTGTTTCTTGTCTCTCTTTTGCTCAAGTGGCTTTTTAGCTTTCTTTTTTCTTTTTGAATCCACCTTCGAATCTCCAGCAATCAGAGCTTGATATTTGAATGGTTTGATGGTGCCCATCATCACCAGCTTATCCTGTTCTTGTGTGAGAGATTCCATGAAATCTGCAAGGCTAGGCATCTTCCAGGTTCGAGCTATCAGTTTTGTGGCATAGAAGGTCAAAACAAACACTGAATAGTTAGGGCCTAGCTTCGAGAGAATGAACAGGACGAGCTGATCATCCTTCTTTTCGATCCCACATTGTTTCAGCTGCAAAACAAGTGCTTTGAACTTGGAGAAATATAGCTGCAGGGATTCAAAGCTATCTGGACTCAAAGAAATCAGCTCATTTTCGATTTGATGTCCCCTCATCTCATCTATCTTTCCAAGAATATCATAAAGCTTCTCCCATACTTCATTCAGTGATGTCAATCCATCAAGATGGAAAAGGAGGTCTCTGGAAATACTCAGACACAGGAGACCATAGGACTCATCCCTCCTGTTGTGCCATTTTATCTTCTATGCAGCTGCATTGGGCTCTGCTTGTGTTGCCATTGTCACCCTGTAGAGGCATTTCACTCTCAATGGTATCTCCATCTCTGCTTTCCATTCAAATAAATTGAAAGGAGTCAAGATAGTTTTCTGTGATTGATCCATAGCTTAGAAAATCTGTCCCGGCTGTCAGTAGAAGGCTCCCAGACACTGATGTCGAACCTGCAAAAAAATTTTGAAGGAGATAAATCGATCTACAATGGCTCTGATACCATGTGGAAATTGAACCCAGTGATAGATTAATTTTACTCACAACAATTAACAATTGATCATCCCAAAATCACTCACAAAAGAGACTGAAATTGGAGCTGAACACTAAACTGTATTAACTCAGTGTACAATAGCCAAACCTGTAACATAAGAGGTTGCTGTATAAATAAAATACATCATGGATTCGAATGCATGAGGAGCAATTCGAATCTAGCATAAAGCAGGCTTACTAAAATTAAGCAAATCCCCCATAGGTGTAAAAAGTTGATCCCAAATCTGTCATGGAGCTCACGAATTAGAAAAATGGATTAGGCAAGCTAAAGAGTGGTGGAATGACAACTCATACATGATTTTCCAAGGAGAAAAGAGTGGAGGATGAAGAGGACAAAAAACTAGTTCACCTCACCTAGTCAAACTTTCCCTATTGCCTTAAAACACTGAAAAAGCAGGCAATAAAGCAGAAAAAGTAGAAGGGCACCTAGGAGACCAGGAATAAAGCAGAATTGATTCCTTGAGGTTTCCCAAGTGCTACATGGGTCAAATTAGGCAATTTGGACCACTATGGATAGGTAATTGACAACTTGCATAAGGTGGGACACATGAACTAGGCAAATAAGACAAAAATAATTAAATTAATGTCTAAGGTAGTAAACTATGGGTTGATTATTCAAACAAAAATTGTATTTGTGGTGTCCGTATGTTCTACATCTTGTACACCATAGTTATTCCTAAACTTCCTTTCCTATTTTAATGTCCTGGAGATGCACCATAATATCGTCTAGCTGTGACTAAATTTGCATCATTCCCTAACCCATTTCTCCAACCGACGAGGCTTATAATTTCATTTCTATATCTAGATCCTCTATTTGTGACATAAGTTTTTGTTGCATCAACAGGGTTCGGATATGTGGTAACAAGGTGACAATAAACCATTCCTTGTGTTGCACATCCGACATTTGGAAAATCACTTTGGCCATCACTGTCTTAAATATTTGGTCAAAGTCCCAAACAGATTCTATTAGTAGATGCTTAATCTCTTTGATTTTGGTGATGCACTGTGATTCAGATTTTGGTTTTCTGAATTCATCTATCAAACCCAGTCGAATCTCATTGAGTGTTTCCATGACAACTCCTACTAGTGCTATGGAAAATTTCATATACCAGTCAAGCGCATGACTTTGCAGAGTCATGATCATCTGTTCTTTCTTGATATTCTCATCCTGGATTTGTCATACAACCCAAATAGCTTCACAAAGGAACTAGTTTTGTTTTGGGTCTTCCAACCTGTTTCCATTGAATATTGGTAACTTAATGTCAGCTCCAACCATCGTATTTTCTGTTGGTACAGTTGGAACAAAATTTTGACAGACCTAGTTGTCTACTAATTGAGGGCTTCATAAAACAATTTCATCCTTCTGTGTTGTTGCATCTTCAGTTTTCAGCACAAATATTCATGATAAACAATAAAAAATTATACCATTAACACTGCATTGCTTCAATCTTAACTACAAAAGTGCAATAATAGAAAATAATAAAAATGGCTATTAATGTGCGTGGAGCAACACAACAATCTCTTTATGAGGAGAAAGAGTCAATGCCTCAAAAAATTAAAAATATTTATGTGTTTAAAAATGCTAAGTGTTCACTAGATAATCATTGCACCTAGTGGA
>LPNX010209326.1:3599-28033 GCA_001517045.1 Pseudotsuga menziesii | reverse complement strand
TATATATATATATATTCCAAATGTAGTTTAGGGCTGCCAATAAGCACCCAGCAGCATTCAATGCTGTCATGTGGGGTGCTTATTGGCTTTAGTAATTAAATGCTATGAAGTACAAATAAAAAGTCTCAGGTCAAGTACCTCGCAGCATTCAATGCTGCCCTGTGAGGTGCTTATTGCTCACAGTAATTTAGTGGGTTAGCTCTAGTCATTAAATGCTATGAAGTGCAAATAAGAAGTCTTGGGTCAAGTACCTCAACCCACTACATGAGATATGTTATTACTCAATGTCCCTGTGAGTTCAGGTGTATTACAATCTACATCAATGGTTTACCCTGGTTACCGCATGTCAAAGGAAATGAACTATATGGGGATTTATGTGCATGGTTACATGGAAAATATATATTCCAAACGCAAAACATAGGGTTTCTAAAAAACTGGGATCAAGAATTGTAAAAGCTATTCAGCATAGTTTAAAAAGTGCCTACTTATTTGGATGTCAAAATTTCTTATGCAGGATTGATATCTTAACATCGTTTACTATGTCACACAAAAATATGGAAGGAAGAGACTACTAACAGTCCAAACATCCACTACAAAAGAACTCAAACTAAAGCTTAAGTGTGAGGAACTCCCATGCTTTTTCTTTCATTAGTTGGTTCCCATGTAAGTCACATTATGAGGAAATTATTCTCCAAAGTAAACAAGGATCAAGGACCAGGTCCTGTATATTTTTCTCAATTATGTTGCAAACAACTAAAATTGCAACCTTACACCAACTGGGTGGGTTATCCTTTAAACTGGGCATCTTGTTGAAATAATTCCACTTCGTGCTATAAATCCTTAAAACATGTATCTTAAATGGCTCCCAAACTCGAAAAATAAATGCAAATCGTTCACTGCAGAGAAACATTAACATGGGACTTTATATTGACAACAGAGAATCAAATTAAACCTAGATAATTTTGTTTTTTTCATCGTGGTTAGTATTGATATTATACTCAGAAATATCATGGCATATCTCCTCAGTAGCAAGGTTTTCATTGTTTCATTGATATTTCTTTGATGGTATGGTGTTTGGGTTTTTACGTGAATTGGAAGGTTGACTAAATGGGTAAAGAATACCAATGTCATATTTGAAGGCCAAATGTGAACCAATTAAAATTTTAATACCGGCACAGTTGAGTCTCCACTATCTCATAACGTATATTTCTGAACATGACATGAAAACTTACTGAATCATTAAATGCATGATCTCTCGTATTTCTTTTGAAACAGAAATATAGCAAAAACTGGTAACATTATTTGGCTTAGAATTGATTTCACTTTCACTTGTAAATCTGACATTGGTATATTGGAATATCCTCTTCCCATTTACTCAACCTTACTAATTCACATAAACACTGAAACACCTTGCCATGGGGAGATATCATAATGTGACTACAATGAGGCTATGCTTCTTTTCCAGTTAAAAGTTCAGTTGTACATGAAAAAATACAAAGTTGTTGATGGAACAACCCGGTAAACAGTCATGGACATCTGTTGCTTCACAACATTATGCAACAAGCACTCCATAAAGGGTCTCCACCAACAATCAGCTAGTTAGCTTGCCTTAATAGTCATTACTATCACCTATAATTTGTGAGATTAGTAGGGCAGCTAGACCAATGTCATCCAGATAGGTAGGAGTCTATATAACAAAAAAAAAATTCATGATAAAATCAACAAGGTAAAATTGATCTTAATGATGATCTACATTATAAAAAACATTGAAAAAAGTCAAACTTGTAGACAATAAATCTATGCTTCTCCTTGTAGTCAGTTCTTTGACTAGGAGTACTTATATGTTCTACTAATATATGGCTAAAGAAATATGGAAAACTACAGATATTTTTTGAAAATATGGAAGATTGTGTGATCATGGTAGAAAGACAATCAGCCTATTTAATGTAAAATAGTGTAAGCTTTGTGAGTTGCATGTATAACTAGCATATATTCATGTTAATCCTAGATCTTTTAAGTACTGAGAGGGGTCAAAGCTTTGTCAGTTGTAGTATATAACTATTATATATTCATCTTTTCCTTATATCTATTAAATACCAAGAGGGATAAAAAAATCTCCAATAGTGAGCGTCTGAATGCTTGATGGATCTGGGGTTAAGATGGATTTATAGTAGCACATACATACATACATGTATGTATATGTATTTATACAGTTGGTGTCTTTTTAATGTGGGTAGAAGCATTATACAATTACATAGGAATTAATGAACATCTCCCCCACCCTGGGCTGTATAGCATTTTTTTTTCAGAAAAAAAAAATGGAATCCTAGAGTAGAATTCCATAAGTCTAATGGTTCCTTATTTACTTTGCATACCTTAAAATTATGTATAGAGCGTTGGATTTGGGCAGAATTTTGTCTCAATATACATGTTTTCTTAACATACTTTGTGATAATATGCTTTTCATAGTGAATGAAAAATTCCTATTTGACTGAATCACTAATACCTACAAAAAAATCAAACTTTTGGTAAAAGATGGTAAAACTTGAATACCTCAGGACATGCTCTTCCAAACTATTTCTTTCTGTGGTTGTGAAATACCTATCTTAATAGAATGCGCTAGCATAAATCCATCATAACCATTTAGGTGCAATACTCTCAGCACTTAAGAGATCCAAGGTTAGGATTGATCCTGTGTTGTAGAGAACCTCACTTCACTTGGCCCGATTAGTGCAAGTAAAGTTTTTCCTGTGATCTTTTCTTTTAGATGTTCTGTTGATATAATTATATTCTTTCAGTTCATATTCCCAAATGAAAATAACCAAGCACCTCTAAAACCCTTATCTTTGACATTATTTCACCATATGATAGCTCTCTATATGATAAAATTGTGCAGTGTTATTCAAATGTTTGTTCAAGTCCCTGTGATACTGGAAATATGGTTGTCTATATTCATGTACACTGCAATGCAACACCTCAATTGTTTGCATAATTTTTATGTCCTCGCAAACTTGTTAAATCTGCACTTCTCAGAATTGGCTTTCTCATACTATCATGTTTGCAATAAGGGCTCTATGCAGATTCAAGCACTTGGATGTCATACTGCGGATACCCAAACAATTACTAACTTCTATATCAGAAAAACTTCAGAATTCGTTAGACACTAGGTCTAGCTCTCTGAGATATTATCTACTCAATTTATTACCCAGAAGCATTTGTAATTCGTTCATGTTGAGGGTCCATAAGACCAAGAATCCAACAGGAAGGAACCTCAATCTATTATGTATTGTTAATTCAAGATGAAAGTGTTTGAGAACAACAATAGCACTTACATGATTACCAAGTTGTCGAAAAAATATTGGTATATAGAAATATGTTGACATCCATGATTGCAGCATTCTGCATTCACTACGATGTGGATACTTCGTGTATCTTTGCAAATCAACATATCCTTAAACCAACAAATATCACTCCATTCCCTAAATTTTTTCTTGCCTAAGCAGACTCAAAGAAAACGTAACTTCTCTCTTGGCAATAGATTCTAGAATATCCTTATCAAGCAGAATAAAAAAAAGCACAATTGCTCTCATGACAATAGACTCTAGAATATCCTTATCATACGACGTGCTTTCTCCTTATTTTATAATGTAGCATAAACCCGCAATTTCTTCCCTATTTTATAATGTAGCATAAACCCACAATAATTTGACACTACCGAGGTAACTGAATAATAGCTCACATTCTCAGGTCAAAAATAGAGGAAATGGAATCATTGGACAAATCCACAAATGTTGGAGCGCATACTCCATAAGGGGTAACTCCGCGGTTAATTTGTAAGCGGAGCGTTGGGACAAAATAGTCTTAGGGGTGTCGGGGTAAGTCAAAACCCTCTCTTTTTGTAATAAGCCCATGGTTTAAATCCAGGGTTTAGGGTTTTGTGGGTGCCCATGGTTTAAGACCATGGTTTTTGTAATGCTGCGCAGTATAAATAAGCGCTTATGGAAAATGGATAGGTTAGGCTTTTTGATGTAAGAAAGATAAGGTGAAGTAAGGTTGGTTTTTGGCAAGGAAAGGACAAGTCCCAGCTGTGTGCGTGGACGACCTCTGCAACTGTGTGCGCAGAGGGTTTTGTAAGAAAGTAAGAAGGGTCTGCAGCTGTGTGCGCAGAAGCCTGCTGCTGTGTGCGCGGCTGTCAAAAGCTGAAGGAATACAGTAATACCCCTCTCTGCATGCAGAAACCTGATTCTGCGGCCCCCCATTGCTGTTTCGGGTGAGACTGCAACCTGCGCGCAGGTTGTTGCCGAAAGGGCCAACACAATGGGTCTTTTGTTGGTGCAACGTATAAAGCGTTAACCCGGGTCTGCCCATTTGCCCAACAACAAATCCTTCACACCATTGCATAAATAGCCAAAAATGCACATATGGTTCCTTGGTAGATAGAGAGTCAAAATCTTTGTATTTATGTATAATAAATTTCCTTCATCCCATAAATCATAAAACATTATAGACAAAGAATCCTTTCAACTTGAAAGGACTGTGGGGATAATAACCAGCACAGAAAATAAACATTGTAGGAATAGATGTTAATCATAAATTATTCAGCCACAATGCACATTATTATGAAATGCTCATCTATATATTCTCTAAATTCTCTCAATAACAAAACCAAAACACCACTCCATAGACTCATTTTTTGTGGCCTCGATAGAGAAGATAGCCATACTACTCCTTAGTTGATAGACATACATCTTCCACAAAAGAATGTGGTACAATTCGGACTAGAGGTGGGAAAATTGATATCCACAACTATGACAATGAAGATCTAGACAATTTGCAGACCGAATTGAGTGGCTTGAAGACATTGCAATATGTACATATGTACCTACAAGAGGTGAAGTTAACAAGTGGATGAATCAAAATCCACATGAGATCTACACAAAGATAGAATCACACAATCAAAAGAACATGGCCCTTTGAAAAAATGAACCCAAGAAATTGAATCAAAATAAGGAAAAAAGAGGGTAATACCCAAACCTAAGGTTGGATTAGAATAGTCTGATACCAATGATGTGGACCAAAACCACTCAAGCAGAGTTTTGCATCAAAGAGTGAATAAAGTCTCGGACTGAATTTTTATTATAGCTTATATATATTTTACAATCACAACTGACATGCTTTCCAAAGTATGTAGTTCAACAAGCTACTAAAAAATCTAAATTAATTATAAGAATAGAATTTGTTGGAGATGATATCTTAACTAACCACAATAATAGAACATAAATAACATCCTATGACAATAATTTTCCTATGTTGACATTCACAAAACAAATAAGGAGGATAATAACTAGTTATCCCTATCAAAAGTCCATGACCAGCCAAAATGCAAGCATTTGATTCGGGCATAACACAAGATAGACAGTGGATAAATATGAACGAATGCATAATATTCATTTGAAACTATACCTTCAGAGAGAATTTCAAACACCTTAATTGGTAAAAAGTTAAAAGAAGAGAACAAAGACCAAATGCTAAGCTAATACACTTTTCAAGGTCAGAAAGATTTAAATTATATATTTATCAAAATAAGTAAGTTGCATGATTACCTGCTTCTTATAAGAGGCCTGTGAATACTGTGTAAGCCTATCTGCAAGATCAATCATCTCCTAGCCGATATCTCGCACTCTCTTCCATATCTGCAAGACAATTCAACTTTTCAGCATATTCACATTAAATAAAAATTTTACATGCATTTGGATAAATAGCATTTTTTCGATGTCACCAAAAACGTACAAAAAAATGATAATACCTATCAATGGTATATGAAACATTGAAATTGCTTCACTTTATGTTGAAGTGACCTTACCATAATTGGTCAAATGTCATGAAATTAAAAGGCTTCCCCTATCAAACATTTCTCAAAAGTGCAAAACATTAGAGTTGACTCTGTCAAACATTAGAGTCGACTCTATCTCAGTCTATTAGTGAATAGCCAAAAAAAAAGTGCCGAGATGAATAATGGAAGAATAGAAATTGCCAATCATAACCTAAATAAAAGAAAATGAGTCAATATTGGGCACAATAGAAGATGGGCACGGGAATGAGGAATGAGCCATTTAAAGGGAGAGAGGAATAAGCCCAGGCCTAGTATTTTGAAGTCCTACAATGCCAGCCACAGACAGGGTGAGCTCCTTAAGCTCCCCCTTTATCTCCTTTGAAGAAAAAGGCAGCTCCATCTAGGTCACCCTCCTCCATGTTTGTCAAGACACTATAACTCCTATCCAATCCCTCACTCATCGAAAGGCCATTGCATTCACTAAAGAGGCCAAGGTAGGACAAGGTATTTTAGTATGGTTCTCACCCAAGTCCATGGGAATCTAGGTTAAAAAAAAATTGGGTCATCCTAATAAACACCAAGATGCAAATACTTTTTTCTGGAAGAGGGTAGTATGCTTTCCAATTTGAGCTCAACAATAACAGGAACATAATCTTCATAGGGCCAATTGGAATACATCTCAAATGTTGTTCCCTGGATTTTGATCATGAAGTTGATATCTATTATACACGTAAATAAATATATAAATGTTGATATTGTATGTAGGAAAGTGTCTTCCTAGTGACTTTGTACCTAAGTCACTAAAATGGGAAAAGTGACATGAACCTTACATTAAATTCATGAATTGTGAAATTAATTTTACTTCAGAGACTTAAAGTGACTTCTTAAATTATTTAAATGAGTTAAGAGAAAAATATTAGTTATGTAGAGAAAAAGTGCATTTATTCTTATCTATTGATTTCACATCACAAGATCCAATGTGGGCCCTTAGATCTTGTGTCGTTTTAGCTACCCTCATAAGGCAACCAAAAAGGCAAGGAAAACCTAAGAGGCACATTCATTCATTCATCCAAGAGAATTGGAGAGAACTCAACTTCTTGAGAAGATAAGAGAGATGGGAGGGAGAAGAAGAATGTGGTGCATTCCTAGGCAACCTACATCATTCTACAACAACACAAAAGTTGAGGGAGCAGGCACACATACAGAGGAGGGTTGTGCACAAATCCCAAGGTGATTGGCACAATGTTTTAGGGAGAATATTCAGCATAAAATGGCAGAATCCAAGGAGTATGACTGTTGTTACAGTGGGCACAAAACTGAGGATATAGGCTGAGTTTGGCACAAAATTCAAGGAGAATTCAACTGTGGCAATCCAATCCGTATAGGTATGAGAAAGGCCTAAATTTCAAGGTTGTTAATGCACAAAAAGAAGGCTGCTACAACACTGTTTTCGAGGCTGAGAATGTCATTCATGGCTGAAACTTGAGATAAGTTGTGCTGACTGAGTTTGTAAACTGCTTCATTTTATTTTTGAAGAATAAAATAGAACTCTCTGTCACATGTTTTCCCTTGGGGGATTTTCCTGAGTCTTTTGCTTAAAATTCTAAGTCAGAATTTTTTTTTGTGTGCAATTAATTTATACTCCAAGTCTCTAAATTTCTCTTCAAGTGTTTCAAGTTTGATTTAGTTTATGAGATTAACCTTCATTTTCAACAGTGAATGGATTTGGGCACTCCACTATGGATGTCAGTGACACTTGAAATCGGGTTGAGCAAGTGAAATTTTTACGATATTATATAGTAAAGTAAAAGATAATTAATAAATAAAAAATAAAAGAAAATATAAATTTTTAATGAAAAACTCCGACACCCTAAACACTTAAATTCTACAGCAACAAACCCCATCCCTGGTCAAGATCTGATCTATTCTTATGTCAAGATCTACTCTTGAACTTTGATCTATCGACGTCTACCCTCAAGGTTTTTATATTTATTTATATTGAGGATCATTTCAATGTAAAGCCATCATTCTTATTCATTCGGTATTATTATCAAAACCAAATCGATAGGCATTGTCAATTCAATAAGTTCAATATCCCAACAACATTTCCATTATGGGTATGACTCCCCCCACCTTCCTCTGGTTTCTAAGATAAGCAATCGTAAGCAAATAGCGGAGACTTCATATGGAATTATGTGGACACATTCGAACCAAAGTCAGGTTTGCAGTCATGTGTCCACATTTCCATGGAGGTAAATCTTGAAAGCTGATTACCAGAAAAAATTAGGTTAACTCTAGACAACCATGCTTGTTTTCAGCAGCCATCCTTTGGACTATGAGCATCTCTCGATCAAATGCAACCATTGTCACAAATATGATTTTGCTAAAAAATGTGCATAGAACACCAAGGAACAAAAGGTGATCCCTTTGAAGAGACTCACCACTAATGCAAAGAAATCCTTAACAGCTCCAGAACCCACCTCCAAAGAATAAGGATTTGAGCAATGTTTTTTACCTTTCTAAAACCCTATCCCACCCACCAGAAGTTGTATCTCCACCACTACCCGCTCCTCTTCCATTATCGCCTCCTTCCCTCACTCCCCCATTCTGGATTCGATTGAAGTTTCCTCCATAGGGATAGATTCACTTTGTTAACCATCCACTTGACCCCTCTGCTCCTATTGTGTTGGAGTGGATCCATCCATTCAACTCTGCAGATANTTGAAGTTTCCTCCATAGGGATAGATTCACTTTGTTAACCATCCACTTGACCCCTCTGCTCCTATTGTGTTGGAGTGGATCCATCCATTCAACTCTGCAGATCCCCCCGCCTACTCCCTTCTCTATCCCAATATCTCCTCCCTATCGATGTATGCTACTTCAAAGAGCAGCAATCACACAAGAGTAGGTACCAAAAGCCTCAAAATAGGGTAGTGCAACCTGGGGGAAAAGCACTATGTATCCAAGGTACCATTTCGAATGACATCAAAGGTGTGGGAAAACCTCATCACAACAATAAATGAAGAATGTTTAGACTACAATTGTTCCAAAAGGGAGGATGCAATGGAGATATATGCACATGTTGGACCAGGAGACTAGTAAAGCTTCGAATAGTCCAAGATCAACATTTCTAAATCCAAAATCATTTTCGACTTCAAACAGCCCAATCAGAATAAAAACAAACCTGAAATTCATGAGGAGAAAAACCTTGCAACTTGGGTTTCGGATGTACCTAATGATTCTATTCCTAATATGATAAAATTTTCTTGGCAGAAGTAAACAGAAAAGTTTGCAGGAGGAGGCTCGAGCACCATCCAATCACAATACGAGTTCATCATTGCTGGGGCTAAAGCACTAGTTTACCCACTACTGGGTTTTTCTCTTTTCTCATATTCAAGATGGTTATTACATCATCCCTATCCAACGATGGATAGAACAATATTGCAGGGGAACATGCCACCCAGCACACCATTCAGGTAGTGGTCAAATTTGAAGGGCTGGTCTTAAATTTTTTTGGAAGCACTCGTAACTATCCAACCCTTCAAAGATGAAAAGTTATAAAAATAATTGCATTTGGAAAAGTGTAATTTAAATAAAGTTTTCAATAAAAAAGTGAAAATAAAATACTTTTTTTAATATTTATATTTTTTTAAAATCAAATAACAATTATTAACTATATCAAAACGTTGTGAAATTTCATTAAAATTTAATCAATAAACCAGTGTTTTCAACTTTCAACTCTATGTAAAAAAACGATTCAATTTTAAAATAACTAAAAAAAGGTTATATAGAGAGACTTATACAATTTGATGGAAAAAGTATGAATTTGAATGCAAATCAATGGAGTTGTATCATGCCCTATAAATTGTATAAAATACAGAGTGACATTTGCCACGCTTTGATAAGATAAAATATGAGTTTGAATGCAATTCAAGGGTGCTGTCATCATTCCTTATAAACTGCATAAAATACATAGTGACATTTTCCATGCTTTGATAAGACAAAATATGAGTTTGAATGCAACTCAAGAGTGCCCTGTCAACTGTATAAAATTCTGAGTGACATTTTCCAAACAATGGCAACTTATGAACTTTATAAGCTAAAAATTATGAGCTATGTAAATTATGAACTAAATAAATGTCACATTTAAAATAAATTCCATTGTAACTACAACCCCAGAACTCAAGTCCAAGCCTTAGACACAAAGGACCTAGAACCCACCCGAAACAACTTACCCCTATGGAACACAAGGCTCCTACGTGGCCAAGGCTACTCTACTGGGATACTTAGGTTATTTTGATTATATACTATTTGTTACTATTATTATTTTTTACTTTTTTCCAACAATTTAAAAATTACTTATAAACTATAAACTTTAAGGACTAACGTCTTTGCACTGGGCATGAGCTTTCATTACTATCTAATAATGAAAACACAACTCCATGACTAGGAAAATAATCTACTTGCAAAGTGCAGTATTAGGGAGGATATCAACTACACTATAGTGCTATGTATTTTATATCCGTTAATATATAAATATTATATATAGTTGTGGACAAGAATAGGTTTAGATGAAGGTTTGTGGTGAATGGGCCATCTGCTTACCAATGTAACTGCAGTAGGAATGCTACAGCCTAAAACATTTTCTTGTTGCATTACGTCTGCTCGCGGGTATCGAGCAGTAGCAGTCCTGATGTGGGGGCGTATGTAGCGGGATTGTTTGTCTAGGAAGGAAATAAGGCATCTCCCTATGGTAAAGTATAACAACCTAATATACCGAGGAAAGAGAGCTATCTATAACCTTACCGCAGATCAGACTCATAACCGTGAGCAGAGGTATACCATCCATAGTATAGGGCTTTTGCCTTTGCCTTATATTTTGGTTTTTTCTTTGCTTTGGACTATAAGAAGATCTCAATGCCAGTGTAGCATAGTTCTTTGACATACAGAGAATATGATTATGATGCTAAAACAAAATATATCGAGGATAACTAAAAAATACACCTCAATAACTTGCAAGAAGAAATGGTCTTTAATTAAACGAACTAACCATATGAAGTTCTGATAACAATGTGCAACAAGACTTAATACTAAATCCAATGGTGCAAACCGAAAACAAACTCCAAAGAAAAGACCTCATGACATGGATTACACCATTCTCATGTAAAATCTAGTTAAGAGATAACAAAACAGTAAAATATTTCATATAAAATATGGATTGAAAAGACCGTATAAAAATATACCTAAACCAACTAAACTCTTAAAGTTGAAGCGACCGACGCCAATTTAGGAACATGTTCTCGAGTGACGGGCTTACGAATTGGTTTCAAGGCCAGAGTCTAGACATTGGATCCTAAAAGAAGATCATGTATGAGAGACATACTTTTAAATAGATTTTCAAGAGCACATGTGTGATCTTTAAGTTGTAAACTCTAGAGGTTGGATGCTGGAGCAATGTGCAGGAAATTATAAATAATTAGAAAAATATGCACAGGACTCTATGGAGGGTCATGTGCACTGGGCTTACCAGTGATACCTGAATGATCCAGTGGAGCTGCAAACTCGTGGATTTACATTATGAGGTCTTAGGTAGACATTTATGATTCTCATTAAGATATTTGTTGAAAATTATTTATGATATTTAATCTTTCAATCAAGAGTCGAGACGCTTGTAGTGTCCCAATTTAATAAAAAAATGTGATTTAATTAACATAGTACTTTTACAGTGAACAATGGCGAGAGTCACAGTCACATACTCATAGCCACATCCACAGGTTATCTAATGTGTCAGCCACAAGTTATCTTAGGTGTCTATTTAACAACTTTCGATTCATAATTTAGCAATGAAACCGTGGATGGATATGTTTAATGTGAACCATGGAAGGACCGTTGGCTCGATGGGACTACATTCTACTGAAAATGGTAATGATGATGATTCAATGAATCAGTACTGGCAGCTACTAGCCTTCTAAGTTTCAAATTATGATGGCACAAGATTTCATGATAAATCTTGTGTGAGAAAATATAATCATAAATTATAATATGGAAGCCACCGATTTTCAGTTTCCATCGGGAAGTGATGTGACCCATCCATTTCTTGCAGGACAACTGGTGAAAATCGATATTGACGAAAGCTGAAAAGAGTTACCATTCCTAATAAATATTGATGTTTAGTTATCCCTTCTTAGTGGGAGGGTAAATTTAAAATTCAAAAAAAAATTGACGGATAAATTTTTTCTCACACTTCTAGGACAGGCTAAAACCCTTTGGAAGGGTTGGGATAGGTTCAATTTTGACCATTGCATCCAAGCCAAAATTGCTTCCCATCCTTTCAGGTTTTGGAGAATAACATAATCTTTCCACTAATTAATGAGATTCCAGAGTTCAAAATTGCACAGTGTCTCCCACCAAGATGTTGGATGCCTAAAATGCATAGGTAGATGTGAGTATATGTTTGCTTCGAAGGGTTTGGAACCCTCACTAACTAGTATATTTTTTCTTTGAAGGGTTTCGAACCCTCACGAAGAAGCTTTTCATAAAATCTTCTATCATTCATTTTTTAATAAAATATTGCAAATTAATATAGTTATTTGAGTATAATTTTCCTTTCTTAATTTTTATTAAATTTAATTGGCGAGGTTTTGGATTTCTTGATTAAAATGTTGAAAGAGTTTTTTAAATTATTTTAATTATATTTAGTAAAGGAATATATGAATTAATATGATAAATAATCCATACTATATAAATAGATATAGTTATTATAATTATATAATAATGATAATTAGTAGTATATAATAATAGATATCTATTGTAATATATATTCGTATTAATGCTAAATGTTATGTTATTTTTTAAATAGGATGTAGTCTTTTTAATTAGGATTTAGTAAAATCCCTTGCCACAGTTGCTATTCAAACCCAAATGATAAAAATCCCTATCAAGTAAAATACCAGGCAATGAAGCCACCGTAGATATGCTCGACCACGATCATGCTCTCTAGTCCAAGACATTGGAGCATACTCTTGAGGCACTCCTCTTGGAAAATCTCAGTACGCTTAGAGCTTGTCGCTGTGGAGTCTCATAGAATACAAGGTCCATGATGAGGAGATCCATGTGTTTTTCAAATGCACTAATTTGGTTATCCCATTATGTCAAGTTGTGTGCTCCCAAACCATGAATGAGGAGAGATAGTTCATATATTCGTGTTCTATGTTTGATTTGAATCGAGAAAGGGAAAACAAGAAAGCAAGAGGAAAACCAGAAGGCATAATTTATAAGCCCCCTTCCAACAAAGCCAAAAAATTGGCGCTAGAAACCTATAAATTTATGTTACAAGGAATTTGTGGCATGCATATATTAACATTGTTTATAGGAGTATAGTTTTCAAAACCCATATTGAATTAGTAGAACACTAGGAGAAACTCAAATGAGTTAATAATATTTATGTGGAATCACACTCTAAGGGAAGGAATCCAACTCAATGATGATAATATAGTCTAGAAGTCCTAGGACATGTGCTAGAACATCATGATGATAGGCGATTTGGTATTTCTAGTTGAGTTGTGACACATGGGGCGGTCTACATTTTACAAAATTATAACACTACATATCGATTCAGAGACCCCCTTAAAGGTGTCTCTGAATCCATATGTATTGTTAGAATTTAGTAAAATGTACAAATTCATTGTCAAAATTTCAATTTTTTTCATTATCGAAGTGACAGAATTAAAACTGACCAAATAAATGACCAATTGTTATATGGTCATTTGTAGTCTACATGTCTCGTGATCAAATTTGGTCATTTATCTTGGTTGTTTTTAGTTGGTTTCTATCCTGTGACCAAAAGTGGTCATTTATCTTGGTCATTTTTAGTCAGCCCACTTAGAATTATCAAGTTTGGTCATTTTTCCCTTTCAGGAGACTATGGTGACCAAAATTTTTGGTCTCCTGGTCACTAATCTATTATTTTCCACTAGTGAGAGTAAATTACATGGAGTCATTCTTCCGCTAGTTAGATGACCAAATTCTTATGATTGAGGACTATGCCTATGCATGAAAAAAATTCTGAGGTGATCTGGACTTAGCTCTCCCCAAGGATGAGAAATCGGGTGATCTCGGTAAGAAAGACACTCAACTACATGTTTTTTTATGTTTTTATGATTTTTTAGTTTTTATGTGTGGTACTGAGACCAGTTTCGTGCTATACAAATGTTGGGATGGCTAGGATAGGAGGGTATTATCCTATTTATAGGAGAGTGGGAGCTCGGTTTGTACTTTATGAGGTCGATGAGGAGTTGCAGGAGGTTGAGGAGAACCTCCAGAGACTCACATTAGACATTCCATACATTTCAGTAGATGACCTCCTGATGAGGTATCAATGGCGCACGACTGGTGTGTCAGGACGTTTTGGTCGCTTTCTACATATAATGGCAAGAGAGATCATGTGATACCATGAGCATCACTAGGTTTTAGTAGGAGATGTACACTGAAAGACATGAGCTTCAGTTTTTTGTTATCCCATTGTACTAAAACCTAGCATACTTCAGATTAAGTCTCGATACGATATTTTTGTATTGAAAACTTTATATATATATATATATATATATATATATAGAGAGAGAGAGAGAGAGAGAGAGAGAGAGAGAGAGAGTTCTTTTTGTGGCCTATGGAAATTCTGTAATGGAATGTAATTTACATGGATTTTATCTTTTACACTATTTATTTACAATTTCTCATGTTATTTTCACACATCAAAATGTCAAGAGTGGGAAATATGCCAGTCTAGTACGTAATTAGAAATCAATTCATCAATTGAATTAGATGATTTTGGAACATGTTGATAGGTAATAGACACAAATGACCATTCAAGGAGTCACGCTCTTCAAAAGAGACAGAGGCGTACAGGGTTGCGGATAGCGTAGACGTGGTTTAACTGGGAAACCACTAACTGAGAGTCTAGATAGACAACCATGTGATCAAAATCACAAGAAAAATCTTCAGTCAACAACCCTATCACTACATGATATTCAACGATATTATTTTTAGCGGGACCTAGGAAAACTCCCCCTAAACGAACTAAGTTGTGGGCTTGGGAATAAAGTACCCATGTTGTTGAAGCAAGATTCAGGGTATGGCGACTGGTGCCATCCGCAAAACCATAGTAATGATCCATCTACACAGTTAAAACATAACATGAAATAAGAAGTGACGGATAAGATTCCAAAACCAGACCAAAATAATAAAACCACACCAAAACTCAAATTTACACAAATGTACAAAGTACTGATGCAAACTTGTTTAAGCATAGTACCTTTTTAGGTAAATCCCATTGTGAGGCTTCCCGAAAGGTATTCCTTCATAATCCACTAGTTCATAGGCCTCTTTCTCTAAGACTTTACTTATGATATAGGGATCATACCACATCGATTCCAATTTCCCTTTCCCTAATTTTTCATATTTTTGGTCATATGTCAGAACAAGATCTCCTTCGTTAATAACACAAGGTTGAACTAACTCATCATACTAAGCCTTGATATATTTTTTATGTGATTCATTAGCCAAAGCAACATCTCATCGCATTTCATCAAGGTTAGTAAGATAATGGAAATGTTCTTCCTCAGCTGAGGTATTAGGAAAAAGCTCAACAACTATTTTCAGTAACGAATTTTCACATTTAATGGGTAAAACAAATTCGAGCCCGTAAACCAAATGAAAAGGCATGAAATCGATTGTTGCTTTTACATAGCTTATATAGGCCTAGAGTGTTGATAACATAGGTAAGTGCTAATTCGGTTTATGTGCCCCCGCCATCCTGCGAAGCATAGTCTTGAGAACTTTGTTAATGGCTTCAACTTGGCCATTATTTTTTGGATAGTAGGGAGTTGAGTTGTCATAGAGAAAAAAAAAATTGGAGCTCATATTGGTCATCATCAGATTACAGAAATGAGATCCATGATCAGTAATTATGGCTTGAGGAACCCCAAACCTGGAAATGACGTGATTAAAAAAAAGGAGGAAGTTTTACTATCAGCTACATATGTAGGCATTTCCTCATCCCATTTCATAAAATAATCCACAGCTACAATGATGTAACCATGCCCCCTAGCTGAGGTAGGATTGAAATGCATAAAATCAATCCCCCATTTGGTGAAAGCACCAACTACAATGATCGGGTAGAGTGGAGCAGGGTGGGTGCACATCTTTGGATAAAAGAGCTGATAGGATGGGAATTGTTTAACCGCTTCATGGAAATATTTAAATATCGAGGGCCAAAAATAACCAACACTGATTATTTTATGGATTGTAGCCATCCCAAAAATATTACCTCCACATGCTCAAGAGTGTCAATCATTCAATACTTGTTCAAACTCCTCATGGTTTAAATATCATCGCAAAATAGAATAAATACCATGTCAAGATAAGGTATCATTGATGATTAGTTAGTATTTGGCATGGTTTCATATGCATCGATGATTATCATGAGATACATCAGGATGAAATCATTGGTCTTAGATATATATGATCAAATCTCCATCCCATGGATCAGTCATGCTAATGAGGAACAAAAACTCATCGGGAAATGAGTCATTGGGCTTAGTTTCCATCGTAGCACGGGGAAGATCACATATCAGCTCCGTAAAAACTAAGGACTTCTTAGAAGTATCCTTGGTGAACTCTAGGTCAAACTCTTGTAGGATAACAATCCAATGAGAGTATCTTCCCCCCAGTACCTGACGGGTCATCATGTAATACATAGGGTTTTGTTTCGCAAGAACAATTGTATTGCGAAGTAGTATGTAGTGATGAAAACGTTGTATGCCGATGACCGTATCCAAATCCAACTTCTCCACATGTGAGTACAGTATTTCAGATTCTAGTAGAGTCTTACTAAAATAATAAATCACATTCTCTTGATCATTTGAATATTCTTGCACTAAAACCATATCGATGCTAGTAGTGGAGGAATCAAGGTACAACAAAAAGTATTTTGGGTAATTGGGGGGGTACAATACATGAGAGTGTGTAATTGCTTGTTTAATATTATCGAAAGCTTGTTGAGTTAGAGCATCCTAGAAGAACGAAGTTTCCTTATTCAACAAATGCATATAACCATTCGTATTTTCTACAAAATTGCAAACACAACGACGCAAAATTTTTCCTTCCTTTGCAAACTTTGAAGTTCAGTAATGCCGTTTACAGTGCATAAGGCCACAATGGTAGCAATTTTCAAAGGATCGATATGAATACCCAAGCAACAGTGGAAAAATGTTAGGCATAAATATTGTCGTTTAATTCCATTGTAGTATTTTCCTAACCATTTAATTTGTCAATCTGAGGTTTGTAGGCTTATGAAGCACATGCAAAGTATATGCGGGACTGAAGCAAAACTAATCTAATCTAACCCCCAGTACTTGACGAGTCATTATGTAATACATAGGGTTTTGTTCTGCAAGAAGAATTGTATTGCAAAGTAGTATGCAGTGAGGAAAATATGTATGCCGATGACCGTATCCAAATCCAAGTTTTCCACTTTTTTAGAAAATACGAATGGTTATATGAATTTGTTGAATAAGGAAACTTCATTCTTCTTGGATGCTCTCACTCAAATCCAAATCCACCTAAGCAAAATGTTGGTCACTCTATATGCCAGTTAATTAAAACCATCATGCAGAATGTTCAATATAAATTGTCAACCCAGGGAAGTCTTTTATTTCAAAGATAACTTACACTATCTGTGCTTAAACACTAAGTAGTTGATGACTGAATAAACTGTCCTACTTATCTATTTTGTCAAACTACTCCCATAATCAAAACTGATCTAAACTACCTATCTAAGAATTCATAATTGCAATTACTTCCTACAACCTCAATCCAGTAATGAATGATTCCTGAAATAAATATCTAGAATTAATTTTGCAGAAATTTAAATCCTAATTTACTAGACTGTATGTAGATCCATTGTGACTAGATAATCCAATCTTAATCTAGAAATGAGAAATAACAGAAATTGAATCAACAGTTCTAAACCATAGTCTACCTGAATTAGAAAACCTGAGCAAGAAAAGTAATTGAAAGGAAACTAAGGGAGAGCTTGATTGTTACAGCTACTACACATATGCATAAAAGAAACTAACCTACACAATTGATTGTCACACCACACTGCTGCAGCTTAAGCGAAATGCAAGTACTGGGTATTCAAAGAAACACAACGATTAACATGATTATTGTATCTATTGAAGCAAATGCATATAATGTAACATCCACACCACACAACTAATCAAGCAAGCATCTAATTAACTTGGCGAACTTTGTGGGAAGGCAGGCCTAACCTTCAAATAGAGACGTTGAAACTAACACAAGTTAAAACACAAAGAAACGAAGAATCCTACTCCTTATATTAAAATGGTGAAATGAAGATACAGCCTCTGTTATAGCTTACAAAATAAAATATGATATTGTCCAACCCCTGGCTCTGAATTCTTTCCTGTACTTGTACATCAACAAATGTAACCCTCACCCACTAATATCAGGAAGCCATGAAAATCTATGATCTTCAAGCTGCCTTGTTACATGTGTTGTTACAGCTATGAGTGCAATTAAATAGAAGCGGGGAATATACGCAATTCTGTTGCCTGAGCCAGTAAATGAATAACATAACCAATTCAAGAAAGGCCTGGATGATTGCAACTAACTTCAAGTAGTGGCCCGTTGTTGTAGCTCAATTTGTTGCAGTTGTGTTTGTTGCATCCATGTCTGTCGCAGCCCGCGTGGAATTATGACCCTTGATTGGATCTGCGTGTATAGACAGTACTGAAAAGTCACAACTGATAGCGGATGCTCATATTCTATAGACCGCTCAGGCTACTACACCTGTAATCTCTCATAGCTTGCACTATCTTTGTGAAATCATAATGAGTTAGCATAATGCAAGAAGCAAAGTCTTGATTATAACAATAATAAGCAATAATAAGATGAAACAATAAATAAACATGCCTATGAAGATTCATGGCTCAAGTGAGGAAAGAATGTATGTTTGGTGCACAAAATGGAATAAGACAAGACAAATAGGGTATAAGGGATGTGGTTAAAAAGCGGCATTTTGGGACCCAACATCTCCCCCTAACTGCTCTGTTGCATGTCCTCGTGCAACAACCTCCATTAGTCTGAATAAGAATCTCAAACTGTACCTCGCTCATGGAGAGATGAAAATTTATAGGAGGACTTAGGTGACTCCCTCCCATCTAGATATCCGTTATGGGAAACCCAATATTTCCAACACCTCCTTTCTTCTTCTTTTGTTAGTGAAAAATATTCCATGTATGGTTTTGCTGGCCACCAACTAAGTAAGAATTTAACTTTAAGTCCCAACCAATTAGCTCCACATTTCCTCATACAATCGACATACCCTTCAACCCTAGGAAGATCCAGTTTAAACTTCTTGAAGCAATAAGGGTCCCTTTTCTTAATTGATGAATGGGAATCCTACCACCTATGCTTACTTCCCTCCAAATCCAAACGTTGCTGCTTGGAAATCTGGTTAACACAAGTGGAGATGACTTTCTCTTGAAGCTCGACCAGCTACTGAGTTTGGATGAGACATTTAATCCTCTGTGCTTGATGATTATGAACAAGTCAATGGGATTGAGGTTCACACCTAATCTAGAGATTACAGTGAGCCTCATTATGAGAGCTTGTCTGAAGTGAATCCTCCCATTGCACATGGTTGCTAACAAAAGAAGAAAAATCCCTAAGCTGGACATCACTTAGGTGAGGAGTAGGATTTGAATGTCGGTCCAAGGGGAAAACCATCATCTAAATAAAGCTCACACAAAATATTATGCTCAATGAAGCTACTTTTCACAAATGTTTCCAAAAACTGGTATGAAGATGCTACTTCATAAGGTCTCCCTTCTTTTAATGCCTTCATCTTAAACCAAGCGAAGTGTTCACATAAAAATATAGGATAAGAGGGAGATGGAGCTTTGGAGCTCATCAATTCTCAGGAGAGAGTGTAAAGTTGGTCTTTCTCCTTTTGCATGGACTTGAACTTCTTCAACTCCTTCAATTATTCATGTATTTCTTCCCAACAGTACTACTAGAATATTAGATCTTTTCCCCATCTTTCCCTCAATTCACTGATAGTCTTCCTATGCTGAGCAATGGGAATCATTCCTTGCTGATATATTTCCACCTCACTTTTCCATTTCTTTACTTCTATTTTTAATAGTGAGAGTTCTTCTATTATACCTTGAATTTTTTCCTCTCCTGCGTCCTTCTCCTCATTAGAGTCTAAATTGACAAATTCTTGGGAAGATTGCGTCCATACCTTATTATCCAATGTTTTAGCCTGATTGTTCTGGATCAGAAGTAAAACAACTTCCTCTTCCACCAGTGGTTCAACAACTTATGCCTTCCAATGTACTTCTGCAATCAATTCTGAGGATGTTGGTTCTTTTGTGATGACACCTCCTTCTTGAAACCTCTTTTTTTCAACTTCAACAGCCAGTGGTGAAGATGTTTGTTCTTGTGTGGCATCATCTTCCTTTGTTCTAGTCTTAGTATCTTCTTGAATTTCAACTGGAACGTCTTGATTCTTGGTTGTGGCTTCAACAAGGGGCTGTAGAGATGTTGGTTCTTGTGTAACAGCTTCCTGCTCTTCCAGATTCTATGGAAACTTGGGTTTCTCTTGAGTTAATTCCATATCCCATGAGAGATGAGGTTGGTCCCTGATTATTTCAGTGTCCCTAGATATATGAGACTGGTCCCTAAATGTTTTAGAGTCCCCTGATGGTTGGGACTGCATCTGTTCATCTTCTCCTAATTCCACATCGAGGATTATGTCCATCTCAGGATTAGTTGCCCCTAGCCGAATGGGAGTCTCAGCAAGGTTTTCTAAGGATGTTGGTTCTTTTGTGACAACATCCTGATCAACTTCAACATTTTTGTGTTTCTGAAGTTCTCCCTCTACCAGTTCTGTGTCGTGATATTGTTCTGGGGTCATAGTAAGAACTCCTAGGTTTAGTTCAAGGATTGTCTCAACCATCGGCTCACTCACTTCCAATTGGGTACCAAATTCAGCAAACATTTTGAGGGTTGTTGATTCTTGTGTAACAACACCCTGTGGATTAGCCTAAAATTGATCACCTTCCCTTACCTCCACCTCGAGGATCCTTTCCACTTCTGGTTCTTCTTTATCTTTCAATTCTCTCGTAGATGTTCCTCTCTCTTCTCCAACTATCTGTGTGGGTTTTTGTGCCACAAATGCATGCACTGTGACTCTATATCCTGATTGACTGAATATTTCTCCACACTCAGGAAAAAATACCTTTTTCAATTCATCACCTTCCTTAGCCGAAATTGATCCTTCAGTCTGATCTACAACTTCCACAAGTATGTGCAATCTCCTTTCCACCTGTTTCTGACATGTTTCCTTCCATCTTTCCACTTCCTTCCGAAGCACTTGCACCTCTTCCTTTAACAGGACATTCTCAAATAGAAGTCCCTCAATTTGAGGTTCCTCTGCAACAGGTTCTTGTGGGGAAGCATTTACCTTAGGTCTCGAGATGGGAAATTCGATGTTTGCTTCGACATTTTCCCATTTTTCCCACGCTGCTTCTGCTGCTGAGACTGGTCTGGTTCTCCTTCTTCTCACCGGCCTTGATGCTTGCACCTCCTCCTTTGATCTTCTTCTCTTCTTTTGTGGTAGAGGGGTTTCCAATTCTGCAGCTGATGTAGAAGGAATGTTCCTTATTCCAGCATCTTCCCTGGTCTCTGCCATCTCTGTTTCCTCCTTGATAAGAGTTCCCATCTATTCCAGAGAAGATTCAATAGTGAAAACCTCTACATTTTATTTTATCATCATAGCTCCTACAACTTCAGATTCAACTATCGCAGCATCAACTACTGCTCCCATTTCAACTTTAGCTGACGGAGCCCCCAAATCCTCTTTCCCTTCTGTGGGGTTTATTGTTATTGCATCTTCACCTTATTCTTCTTCCTGGTTATCAGATTCTGTTTCATCCCCTTCTTCCTGATTATCTTATTCTGTTTCATCCTCCCCCCCAACTGAATTGGATGGGCTCTGGTCCTCCTGTTTTTCTTCCATTCCCCCCAACTGGGTTGGTGCCTCCTCTTCTTCCTATGTTTGAACACCCATCAAGATTGCAGGTGCTTCATACTCTATTGGACCACCACGCAAAAGTACAGGTCCCTGGTTTATTTGAGGTTGGCCAGTAAAATGCTCCTAGGTTTGGTTTCTATGAGCTAAATACCTTAAGATGAGTAATTTAATCAGGCCATGATGGGTAAGGGATGAGTATGGGTGCTTGGACGATTTCACAAATCCCGCCAAATGATGCAAGTCTTTGAATAGATAAAAGGGCATATTGATTAAATCCCTATGGCGTAAATGAGACAGTAAAGGGAATTCAGAGAAATACATGGTTTGATATCTACCTTCACACGTAATGTACTTCTTCAAGAATACTGCCACTACATTCCAGGGATGAGGAAGTGACTATAATTCTATCCCCCTCTTCGCTTGGTGGACTTGTTCATTGGATAGCAGAAACTCCTGCATTGCAGCAGAATTTCGAATTCGTCTTCCAAACTAGGCTCTTCCACTTTGAGGAAGGCCTGTGACCTCTGATACAATATCCTCATTAACTTCTATATGTAAACCCCTGACCTCTGGATGGGTTTCTTTAAGATTCAAAGTGAACTACAGAACTGTTTCACGGTGAAAACCACTTAATCGTTGGAAAAACTCAGTCCAACCAGCAACTGCAAAGATGTCAAAAACCTAAACATTTCAGCGCAATTCCTGTATGTTTGTGGGTTCATGTCTGGATAGGATACCCATGGTTCCTTTCCTTCTGAATGTTGGTATCAGTTCAATAATTTACAGGCCTAGTAATAGAGGTTACAACACAAGGTAATGCATGAAAACTAATGTTGGGGTTGAGAAAATTAGGAAAGTAAGATAGTCAGAAGCAGGGAATCATTAGTAATATTTAGCCCCAAATTAGGAAAATGTTAACGGCTGTGAGATAAGCTCGAGTACCCATAAGATCGTGTGGATGGACAGTTAACGAAGTGTGGGTATAATGACAGGTATGAAAAGGAGAGCATGATTAATTTTGTCAAATCTACTTAATGCTTAATCATGTAAATAATCGGAACTATTCCTTAGCAATTATGCGATGATCTGCGACTTCCCAAGATAATACAGTGTGTCAAATGCTGCCATTAATTTTAAACATAATTGCGCGCATGCTGTGATGATGTTCCTTCCAGCGAGCCAAAAATTGTCTTTTCAAACTTGACGAAAACATAATTGAAGTCATGAGTTGAGTTGGAATCAACAAAATCAAGGGCGGTAGAAATTTCAGACAAATCTAGAGGAGTCGCAGCCCTTCTATGGATAAATATGGAGGAGTTGCAGCCCTTCAGTGGATAAATCTAGAGGATTCATTGCTGCCAAAAATAGGGAAATTCTACTAAAATTGACAGAGTCGTAGCCATAAAAAATAGAAAACTTTCTGCTAGAATTGGCGGAGTCGCAGCTGCGCGAAACATAAAAATAGGCAAGTTTTACGGAGTCGCAGCTGCACGGAACAGAAAAATGGGAAGGTTTTTACGGAGTCACAGCTATGTGGAATGGAAAATAGGCATGTTTTACAGAGTCATAGCTACGTGTAACAGAAAAATGGGAAGGTTTTTACGAAGTTGCAGCTGCGCGAAACAGAAAAATAGGCAAGTTTTACGGAGTCATAGCTGCACGGAATAGAAAAATGGGCAGATTTTATAGAGTCGCAGCTGTTACGGAGAGAAATTCCTATGGATTGGGGTACCACAACAGATAGCTAGACTCCAGAAATCAATCTTTCCCAATATGCAATAGAAATAAAAACATCTAACACTAAAGGATCGAACCTCGTACCTTATTCCGGACGGTTGAAGTAGATCCCCGTTGAGCTTTCCAATCTTGAGCTTGATTTGTTATAGCATGTCCTCAACAACAAGTAAACAATACAAGCATACTATATTTCATGGTGTTAGTTCTATTCTAGCATATATAATCAATAATGTATAAGCATTTGACATATTCCAATGGATGCAACATTCATTCAAATACACATTACTGGACAGGAAAAGATATTTCTATTAATATGAATCAGAGATTACAAGTGACAACCTCTGACGGCACGTCTGAGAACTGGAGAAAATGAATCCCCCACTTGGGCCTCCACCACCTCAATCCTCCATCACTCCGATAGAAAGCTCACTAACAAAGGCAAGCTTGGGAAGAACACAACAGTGCTCCAAAGGGAGAAAGGGATGCAGACTCAAGTATAGTTCTGGAAACAATGGACTATAGTTTCGGTACTCTCAATTCTCTCTTATTCTTTCAATGTCTCAATGGTTCCTTATATAGCTTTCCAAAGTGATACTGAAAGGTCGAATCCGTGCGATCTCAAGGCATATGGAAGGCCAAGAGTCATATGAGTCGGATTCAAGACAAGGAACGGTCCAACAGTTTTGGATTATGCACACAGCCCGATGTACGCGACTATAGAGGGAATATCCGCGTATGTACACA
>LPNX010209315.1:192229-212291 GCA_001517045.1 Pseudotsuga menziesii | reverse complement strand
ACGGCAAATTAGAAGATAAAGTGACCTAATTAGGTCAAAGATTAGGTTTTGCGTAGTTGAACTTTATAAATAGAAGGTAAAGCAAGAGGAGACCTCACTTATGATTATTGATGATTTTGGGAGCACTTGGATAGCAGCACAGCGTGCAGCACAGCAGTTGGGGTTGGAGACGGAGTCTTCAGCTAACAGGATTTCGGCAGTGAAACATCTATCCTAGTCCTATTCCGGGTAAGCCATACTGGTTCACCACTTGTTCTTCATTTCATTCATTAGTTATATAGCACAGGGTATAGATTGTTGCAGAGGCACGGTGCAGCCGTAAGAGGGGGTTTTCAACCAGAAAGCCCTAATCAGCTATTGGGCCTTCAGATCTCAGTTTCCTTCCGAAACTCAGGCATCATTCTCACCAGCAGCTTCATACTCTGGTACCCAGTGACTATCAGCTCCATCTGAGCTCATCCGAAGGAGTTATCAGCATTTCCAGACCACCAGGGGCGTGAGCAGCTGCCTCAGAGAACCAAGTCGCTATCATACTTAGAGGGTTCAGAACTGCAGTATTTTCCAGCCAATCTCTCCGGCACATCAAGGCTATTAGCCCTGCAAATCGGCAGATCCATCGGGCCCCTCCTTCCTTGAGGGCGTCACCTTTTCTCTGCTTGGGCGTCTTATTGCTGGAGCATTCACCGGAGACGGGAGAGATCAGTTCCTCTCCGATCCAGATCTCAGTACTTGCAGACTTTATCTGCAGCAGTTCAGCCAGTTATCAGTGGTAAGTGTGTATCCTATCTCACAAACCCTAACCCTAATTTTTCCTATAAAATAGGGATTTTTGCCTGGCAGTTTGTAAGCCCAGTTGTATCCGCATAATTGTTTAGAAATAGAAAATATCGGGATTTGGGATATTTCAGAGAGGTGGCTTCTACCTCTCCAGTTCCACTTCTGATTAGTTCAGTTCAACTTAGTTACACTCGGGGTTGGTCTTCAGTTGTTTGGTGCCCCCCTGGGGCCGGGTTTTGTTATAAAAGCGAGGCCTTCTTCCCCATTTGAGATGGGAGCAAGGAACCTCTGCTCATGTAATTTGTTTATTGTTATCATTTGAATAAAGTTGAAGGCTTTGGAGGCTTATGAATGTGATTCTGTGCGTCCATACTTTTGGTGGATGAGGTGATATTACTGCATTTCTGTCATGCTTTATTTTTTCATAATTGATTTGGCTTAGAAGGTGTTACCACCTAAGTTGTACTTAGTGGTTTTTTATCAAGTGAGCCTGGTGAACCGGTCAAGGATAACTTGTTCGGACTTCAGAAGACCTTCAGTCTTGTTTCTGGGAAACTTTGTTGTACTAGATCACATGTTCATACCCCCTTGGGGGAGTTGTAATAAATGTTCTAGCATGATAGTGTCTGTAAAAGACTCGGTCTCTTAGACTTTATTTGTCAATCCGATCAGCCCAGGGTGTTTTTTCCCTTGGTTATTATTGGTTGTTGAATAAACAACTGATAATTTATGAGTTTTTCACTCAATACCTCCAAAGTTGGGGTGGTCGGCTTGGCATTTAGGCCTATTGAGGTTATTAGAGTCTATGTGTCAGTGTCTAAACATGCTAGGCATTCTGGTCGAGTCATATGAACATGTCTAAGTCCCCCTAGGTTTTTTAATTTTTTTTAATTTTTTAATTTTTTCAGTGTTTTTTATTAAAATTTAATTTTTCCAAAACTTAGGCTATTTTTAATAGTTTAATTGGAAAAATTGGTTTTGTAATAAAAGTGGGCTCGGAAGTCCGTTTCAGTCATGTAGGTGCTCATTTTCAAGCTAAGAGCACCCAGTAAACCTATAGACCCATTATTTCCTAGTTTTAAGTGATTTTCCATCACTCATGTCAGAAAGCCCCAAAAAATCAATTATTGATTATTTTAATTAATAAATTGATGAATAATGGAGCAAATCCAAAATCCTAGATCAGTGTATTCTCAGCCGATTTGATTGAAATCAGTTAGATCTGAACCGGATTGACTGGATCTGACAAATCCTTGACTGAAGGAGGTGATTTGGACAGATCCAGAGTTGATCTTCAACATCCTTTATGGGGAATTGTGCCCTCTCTCTCTCTCCTCCACACGTGTGGGCTCTCCTGGAAGCATTGTGGATTGATGTGTCAGCTCAATCAGCCCCTTGATTGATAAGTAGGCTCAGTTCAGCTTCAGATCGGCATTGATGGACTCTCCTTCAGCTGCAGTGGTCTGTCTCCTTGGGATTTGCGCCTCCCTGGGCTGGATCTCCTATTTTTTGTATAAATAAAGCTCAGGCTGCCTCTTCCAAACTAGTTAGAGTTGGATTGAGTAGCTGTTGCCATTGTAATACTGCTATATTTTTACTGTGAATAAAGAAGCTTTGGAGGCTATACCATGTAGTGCATGTGTTTGTGTGGATTCCCAGCGTCATGCTGCTAATGTGGTAACTGCGATTTCTTTCCAATTTCTGTGCTGCTTTTGTTTTTTGGCTTCAAGGATTCGGTTGAATCAAGGGTGTAAACTAGGTAAGTTAGATTACTTGCTCTTGTTTATCCATATTATGTATGCTCAAGAATTTCAGTTATATGCTTAAATAAGATTATTTTTGCATGATCTTTCATTTTTGTTGCTTTATACATCTATATCCAGATCTCACGAGGTGTTGTGCATGCTTGTGTTATTTTGTTGCAGGTTCCCGATTGGACGAAGGTGTGGATCAAGATTGACGCCATTCCTTATCTAATAAGCTTAAGACTCTGTCCCTCAGGGCTCCACAAAAGGGCCTCCTTTCAGCTTGTTCCATTCAAGCAACGAGCCAACCTTCTCTCCTCCTCTTCTCTTTTCTTAAAAAAAAAATCAATTTTCCTACCTAGTTACTGTGTTCGAAACCTTTTTTATCATTTGGATCTATTATATCAAATTAAAATTTACATAGATCTGCTATTTCAAAGCTCATAGTCTAAATCTCAATTCTGAAAAGTAATCATTAAGCATTCTAGATCTAGCATAAGGAAATCGTCTGTTTTGCATGGCAAGTTAAAGAAAATCAGTAGGTTGCATGCTCTAGATTTCCCTTTATGTTTTAAAAAGATTAAATCCAACAATTAGTGCATATTTTATTGGCTGCACAAACAGCAAGCCAAGATCCCAAGGAAAGCTTGCTTTTCTTGGTTCCTTTTTCACTTGTTTAGCTAGTTTTAACTTAATCCTTTTTGAGTTAAGGTAGGCTGATCCAAAGGTACTCTTAAAGTGCTTTTGGGCATATGTTATTCTAACATGCTTGTTGGTTTTTAGTAGGTGTAACAGAAAAGAAAAGAAGTTGCTGTTCGAAAGTTACCTCGGGAATGTTCAAATCGCCCTAGGGGTCTCCCCTTTCACTAAAATTTAAAATTTTTGGAGAGTTGTAAGATCTTGGTTTCATCCCGTATAAGGACCAAGAGGTTTCTGATATTTCAATTTTCTAATATTGTAACCAATAATAATAAACGAAAATCTTTTTTTTTGAGTAGGCTCTTTCAAGCCCGCTCCCCATCCCCCTAGGGGGGATCTGCGTCCGTTCCTTTTTTTTGCATTTTTCCTTTTTTTCTGCTCTAGTTTAGTACTGACATGCAGGATTGTATACTTTGATATAATTTCACATTATTCCATATTTTAATTTCAAAAGTAATCATACTACTTACCCCACGACTTTCCGATTGACCCGCAAGGGGAAAGAGATGCGTGGTAGGACTAATTAGAAAATCGGTGTTGTGTATCTTTGATTTCTTTTTCATTAATTGTTTCGTTAGTCATAATAAAATTAACCCCTCCTTGATTCCCCGATTGAGATCCACTTGGATCGAAAGAGGTTTTTGTAGGGTTTTCTTTTTAACAAGAACACCTATTTTAAAATTTACTAAAAACAACGAAGACTCCAGTGTGTATGCTCTGTACTTGGTTGCGGTTCGTCCGATCAGTCAAGTTGCATCAAAAGCACTTGAGTGACTAGAATATTTAGGATTCACTCTCCCCAAATTGACAAACCATTAGGTGAAAATCCAACGCCTGGATCAAACCATTACAGTGGCAAAATACCCAAAGGAAGCGGGAACTCCTGAAAAGTGACCTCGGGGCGCCGATCTCTGTCACACCCTGACGGGTGCGTTATGAACAATAGTCTTCGAGACTTCGTTCTAGCCCACAAACACCTTGCGGGTAGCCGGGAAAGTTCACTTTTGGACATACTCCAAGTACCCCTCGGGTATATCTGGAGTCCCCTTTTCGCCTAATTTAATTCATTCACATTCCACATTAATTTAAAATCTACCAAGAGACATTTGCAAAACATTATTTCAAGCGCATGCAAGCACATTATTTTCTCTGTTGACTCCATTTAAGGCACTGGTGATTTATTTATTTCGATTATATATATATATTGAGTGTCATTACTGTGCTTATATGCTTTAAATCTTGCATCTTTTTATCTTTTGTTCCACTGGTTAATTTCAAAGCTCTTAAAACTTAATCAATATAACACCATCACACTAAGTAATTAGCCTTAGTAACTTAATAGGGTCTACCCCCCTTGGCTTCGTTAGGAGTTGAGCCTAAACGAAGGAGTCAAGAACAAGGTGACAGCCTTGACTCGAGACTTGCCCCTAGGGACACACCGAGTGGCTTGAAGATTTCTGCCATGTAACCCAGGTGTGTGAAAGGCGGCAACAGAAGGTTATCTTAAAGCACATAGAGTAAATATTTGCAGTTGTCAATTTATTTACTTTCTCTTTACTCTTAGCGATTTAAGAAGGCATGTTTTATTAAGTTGTAGCTCATGCTTTTTTGGTTTCTAACCATGAAAAGTACTAGATCTAATATGTTTATTGCAAGTGTGATTAGCTTTTGTTTGCAGATCACAATCTCGAGTAAAATGTTGAGCTAAGCTGCTTCTCCTTTTCTTGGATCTAGATCAAGACACTTATGGTTTCACCTTCAAACTTCCAAGTTTTCCAAGGGATTCAGGCTTGAGTAGCTGTTTCCTCTTCTTTCGACAAAAAACTAAAAATCTTTTTCTTTCCGATTACTTTCATTTAACAAGTAAATCGTATCGCTAAAGTTCATCATTTTATTTACTTGTTTGATTAGATCTAAGAAGTGCTTTGTTTCATAATAAGAAGCTTAGATCTAGTTATCTCTTTCCTAGTACTCAAAGTTGTTGATTTTTCTGCCCAACATCGAGAGCCATTCTCTTAGGAGAATGGGGACACTTGGTCCGGGACCACGGTGTGGACTCAACCCAGTGTTGATTGGCCATTCCGTTGAATGGTAGATATCTGGTCATTGACCATGATATGGACCTAGCTCTGCCTTGGGTAGACTCAACCCAGTGTTGAGTGACCATTCTGTTGAATGGTAGACATCTGGTCTGTGACCACGATGTGGACTAGTCTAGTACTGGTAGACTCAGCTTAGTTCTGAGTAGCCATTCTCTTGGAGAATGGATGCGCTTGGTCTGTTACCAAGTATTTGACCTAGGGTCAAATTATGTAGCATATGGCTGAGGCACCTGGTCTGTTACCAAGAAGGCACTATAAGCCCTAGACTTGGTCTAGGCATGTGTGACACTCTGACCCTTGATCAATGGGCTTGTGGTCTTCTCCAAGGCTTAGCTACCCTTGGTTAAGATACCCTAGTACCTGAACTTGGTGTCACACAGAGTGAGATAAAAGCATTAGTAGCTCTTTTGGTTTATGATGACGTACTTTGAATGGGATTAAAAAACCACAGGTAATGACCACAGGGGCACTTGGAAAAAGGCTAAAGGAAAAAGTCAAAAATACATAAGGACTTTTGGTACAAGTCAAAAATACATAAAGGACCTTTTTGAAGGCTAAAGGTCAAAGTGAAAATTAGAAAAGAATAAAAGAATATTATTTTGTTCTTTCTAATTTTGGTCCACTTACAGGTGAATCGAGGATATAAAAGAAGATCAATCCAATTCATTAACACACACACACTTGCTCTCACGGGTACAACTGCTATTCTGAAGATCTCACAGGTTGAAGAAGAAAAGTTCATGATTGTCCCCTAACATGGAGGAGTCTAGCTAGGGCATCATCATTCTCCATTGAAGACAAACCCTAAGATAGGGTTTCTTACTTTTTTTGTCCTAAGGGTTTCTTCAAAGCCTCATCTTCAGCCACCACAAGATCCGGGCAGCCACCATCAAATCTGGGCAACCACCTTCAGATCTAGGCAAATCTACTCAGGCAACCCTCCTTTCTTTCTCCGGGCAAGCCACAGAAGGGCACTACCCTCTTGGCACCCTCAGGCAACCTGCTACAGGCATACCCGTGAGGGTTTGGCTCACGGCCAGCCCTCGGGCTGCGAAAGGGCAGACCCAAGAGGGCTGTCGTGGCATAACCACCCCTTCGGTCAGCCTGTAGGCATACCCGTGAGGGTGCTGTAGCAGACCGGGGCTGCACAGACCCTTAGGGCAGCCCATAAAGGCTTGGGCTAGCTGCTAGCCCTTCGGGCAGTAGCATAGCTAGCACACAGGGCAGTCGGGTAAGCTGTCGGGCAACAGAGACAGGGCAGACATGCATAGTACATCCGGGCAGAGAAAAAGACGGGAAACAGACAGAGATCAGGCAGATCGGGCAGCTGTATGGACAAGTGTAGATAGAGGTGTACGGACAAGCATATTGATTGCAGGGCAGCTTGTAAATTAGGCAGGAGAGAGAAAAATCTGATTTTCTGAAGAAGCCCTAATTGGGCAATTTTGATGTAAATTGGAAATTTTGATCTTCTTTAATTGTGGTTAACCCTGCTAGGGTTTGTGGAACTTGTTGAAGAATTTTCAGTCATCTCATTTACGAGATGAGTTACTAATGCTTTTGGAGTTTTTGTCCTTTAAAGGTTTCCCCAGTGAAAAATACTTGTGTCCATTGTGTTGATGTGATGAATGTTATTTACTGCACTTATCATTTGTTTATGTTAGTCTGCAATTTAAAAAAAAAGTATCATGCGAATGCTAAAATTCAACAAAAGTAATAAAATCTTCCATCTTTCGGCAAGTACTAGGTTTTATATTCTTATTGTATTATATTTGACTAACCCACTGATTTACAAATACATAGCTTGCTGGTTTTTGCCTTTTCGTGACAGGTTTAGTGAAAATGTTGGCGAAATTTTGAGGTTTCAGGCTCCTCAAATCACCTCTAATTCCTCCTTCTTCATTCCCCTTCTCCGGAATGCTTTGTAGGCCTTTTTGATCACTTTCCAAGATCAAAAGGGAGCCCCAAACACCAAAGCATTGTAATAATTAATAAAGAGCAAGTGGGATAAAGGCTCCCACACCCCACTTCCCCCATTTGGGGGAAGCCTGTATCGTCCATTGTCTATTTTTGCACTTTACTTTGTTTTATATTTGCGCAATAAACTATTAGAGTAGAATAGGAAAGGTTAACTACATCTTTTAAAAAAGGTTTTTCCTTTATCTCATATAAATTGCTAAAAAGAACAAAAAGTCTCTTGAATCTCACTGAAAAGTGGATCAAGAGCACTCTCTATCGGAGAGGTTTTGCCTTTTTTCCTTAGATTAGATTTCATGTTTTCATATAAATTGCTAAAAAGAACATAAAATCTCTTGAATCTCACAGAAAGGTGGATCAAGAGTGCTCTTTGTCGGAGAGTTTTTTTGTTTAATTTTTAGTTCATTTATTTTATCATTTTTACCTTTTCCATAAATCTCTTGAATCTCGTCACAAGGCAGATCAAGAGTGCTCTCTGTTGGAGAGTTTTTCAATGGTTCTTGTTCACACCATTTAATAAAATTGGAATTTACATTTACTACACTGTGTATGCTCTACCCACTTGTGGGATACCCAGAAGCAGTTGTAGATTCATTCAGGCTTCACATTTTAATCCACTTCAACCATAAATAAAACACTCCTAAGAAAACCAATGAAAATCCGGCGTTGATTGCTAATAATTGAAAGTGAGAAAATTCTGCCTAGGAATGCGGGCACCACTGTACCGAGACCTTAGAGATTCCAGACAGCCCTCATGTTCTTGTACGGAACCGCTTAGACTATTATCCGGACATATCTCTAGTACCGAGAGGTATATCTTGGAGATCCCTTTCCCTTTTCATAATCAACTTGACCCCTAAAATTTACAATAAAATTTACCAAGAACACTTGCAAAACATTCTCAAGCACACCCAAGATTTGTATCAAGCATCCTAAGCCCTACATTACTCCATTTGGCATTAGTCTTATCAATTATTTATTTGCTTATTATCTATTTGGAGCACTTGTTTTATCTATTTTCATATCATGCTATGGATGCTTTACTTTTAAATTGTCATTGTCAAGTCGTGGTGCATCTTTAATTATCTTTCAAGTACTTGCTTGGATCACTAAATTGTTATTGTAAATCTCTTTTAAAAAACTCTTAAAAAATACCCATCCTCATCATACACCATAAAACATTTCAAAACACAAGAGCCTTAGAAACTCTTTATAGGGTCTACCCCCCTTGGCTTCGTTAGGATTTTGCTTAAACGGAGGAGTTGGGATCAGGTGACAACACTTGACTCTTTGCTTGCCCCCAAGGCCACACCTTTCCCACTTGGGAAACAACTTTTGAAAGATTTCTGCTGACGGTGTGCACATCGGCAGGCAACATAATCAACAAAGTGACATCCAAACCATACACCAATTCAAACGGGATCTTCCTAGGTGATTCCTTTGTAGTGATTCTTGTTGCCCATACTGCATACTTTAATTTACTATCCCAACATTTCTTATTGTCGCCAACTGTCTTTCTTATAATACTCATCAGGTTCTTATTACTTGATTCAATGAGTCCATTTCCTTGAGGATAGTAATTTGAAGAATGTGACAATATAACCAATACTCAAAACAGAATGTAGATAGCTCATCCCCACTGAAAGCCTTTGCATTATTTGTTATGATCTTAGCTGGAGTTCCAAACCGAGTGATAATTCTATCTTTTAGGAAATCTGTGATCACCTTTGCTGTAGCTTTGCTTTGTTGGAATAGCTTCAACCCACTTACTGAAATAATTTGTAGCTGTTAGAATCCATTTATGTCCATTGCTTGAATTTTATTTAAACTCACCGACGAAGTCGAGACCCCACCACTGAAACGATGCTTCAACGGTAATTGGCTGAAGTGGCAATGCTGCAAGCTTCTGTCTTCCTATGAAAAGCTGGCAAGGCTAACAGCTACGCACATATTTGTACACATCCTAGAAAATACTAGGCTAATAATACCTTGATCTCAAAATATTATGAGTTGTAGTAGAAGCTGCATGATGACCACCACAGAGTGCTTGGTGAAATTTTTTCACTAGTTCTTTTGCACTTGATGGTTCTACACATGTAAGAATAACACCATCTGGTTTTTTCCATTCTAGTCCTTGAATTGATTCTATAACCAAATCCACAAGGCAATACTTGGAGTCTTTTAACTTCAGGGCCCTTTTCTTGTGATCTGGCAAGTGATATGGGCAGGAGAGATTCATTAGATAATACACAATGTCTGTATACCAAGAAAAGGGCAGGAGAGATTCATTAGATAATACACAATGTCTGTATACCGATCAAACCGAGCTATTCCTTCTGTGACTGCTGAGACCATAGGAGGTACATCTTTTAAACCAAGAGCTTCTTCATTTCCTTTTGCCAACAACTGGCCAAACCTCTGCCTTTGACTAACTTGGTGGGTTGAATTTTCAAGTCATATTCCTGAATATTTGCAATCCATTTAGCCCTAGCATCCAAACCATCCCGTTGCTTCAATATTTCTTTGACTGTTGGGTGTGGCACATATGCCATAATCTTCGAATACCCGACGTACATCTTGAAGTACTTCAGTGACATCACTAAAGCATGTGTGTTTTTCCATGTTGTGATACTTCATTTCCATACTGCTTAGTGCCTTACTCATGAATGCAATGGGCTATTCTTTGTTCTTATCATTCTTTTGTAAGAGAACTCCTGCAATAGTGTTAGTGGAAGCAAAAGAAAATATCTGAAAAGGTTTAGAATAATCAGGGCTTACCAGTACCGATGCACGAGTAATAACATCTTTGACATCTTCAAACGCTTTCTTGTCTTCATCGGTCCACCTGAAATTTGTATCATTTTTAAGCAACTTATTCAATGGTTTAGTAATGTAAGCAAAATTCAGAATGAACCTATGAATAAAATTGTTTTTTCCAAAAAATGACCTTAAAGCTTTTACATGTTTAGGCAATGAAATTTATTTAATAGCTTTTACTCTTTTTGGATCAATCTTAACACCTTCTTTAGTAACAACATGGCCAACTAACTAACCTTCAGTGACACCCAAGATGGACCTTTTAGGGTTCAAAGAAATTCCATACTTGCGGAATCGTTCAAATGCATGTCGAAGATGTTTGACATGATCCTTCCTTCTTTTGGCGTAAACGGTGAGACCATTTTCATATATCTCCAAGACTTTTTGTAGGATATATTTAAAAGCATATTCCATGGTGCTCTGAAATGTGGCCCCAACATTCATCAAACTGAAAGGCATGCGCAAATACTGATAAGTGCCCCATGGAGTAGTGAAATCAGTCTTTGCTCGATCTTCCTTCTTTATGGCCACTTGATTAAAGCTTGAAAAACCATCTAGGAAAGACATCATTTGTGACCTTGTAATCCTTTGCAGTACGAGCTCCAAATTTGGAAGTGGATAGTTGTCTTTCTTGGACACTGCATTGAGATTTTTGAAATCCACACATACCCTAACATCGCATGTCTTCTTTCTAGATGGAACCGGATTTGAAAGCCATTATGAATATCTTATTGGGACTACGATCTTGGCTTCCATCATCTTTTCTAATTTCTTTTTAACCAGTGGAGCTAGCTTCGGGTTCATCTTTTCTTAACTTCTGTAGATGTGGCTTTGCATTTTCTTCTAGAGGTATGGCATGCTGAATGGTGTTCTTATCATAAGTCTTAAGTTCATCATAGGACCAAGCAAACAAATCTTTGAATTCTTGAACCAAGTCAGTCACTGCCCTCCTTTCCTGAGAATCCAGCTCTATGCTCACCTTGATCGGACGAGGATCTTCCTGAGAACCAATATTTAATTCTTCACACTCGGAATTCTGAGCTGCTTCTTCCTTTAGTTTGCATCGGTCATTTGTGTCAAACTTCTTTTACAACCAGACCCTCTCCATAGGAATAGGGTTGTACTGAGGTTCTTCTGTAGATCCTTTTTCTCTTTAGTCAATCTTATTACCTGGATATTCTTCCATACTGGCCATGAACCTTCAAATCTGCTTGTCAACGTCGAATACTTCTCAATTATCAAAGTTGTTCGGAACTGATGGACGAAATATCACTTGTACTTTGCCTGTATTCTGAACTGCATTGGCTAGGTCAAAAGTAGAAGTGAAAACTGCAAGTACATTTGTTGTTTGATTATGTTCCATTGGTACTGATTGTAAAGATAGAGCTTGGAAATCTTCAGTAGCCATCCTGACCGCATCCCTGTATCTTTTTAGTTGCATCTTTTTGCAAGAAAATGTGCCTTTTATTGCCCCCACACCCGCTTGGGACTTAGCCCCATCGAAATGCATGGCCCAAAACTTGTCAATGTCCATCTGAGGAGGGAAATTTGTGGCAAGTACTGCATAAGAGCCGATATCATTCTGGTAAATGTATTCATTCTCTAGCTCTGTAGGATCTTCAACATGATGCCTCCTCATTGTCTCCCTTTGCAAAATAATGTAGTTGCCTTCTGGAGTAAGGACCGTAGCATAAGATAGGTCCATCTGCAAGTTGCCCTCTAAATCTGCTCCAAATTTTCTTGATAAGAGCATACCCCATGATTCCGGTAGATCAATCACTACTATGTTCATTTTTATCAATATGCTGGGATGGACTGCCAATCGCACTAGGACATCAGCCACCACGCCACAAACCTTTACTTCTCTGGAATCCATAGCGCAAATGTTTATGTAGGGCCTTGAAAACCTTTTCATCACAGCTAAGGGCATGACGCTAGTAGACGCACCAGAATGAAACATACAATTATGTAGAACTACGTTACCAATGCATAAAGAAATAAATAAAGGCTTGTGTCTAGGATTCTTATTCTTAGTTGGTAACATGTTTGATAATATGATCGGGGCAAAGCTGCCCTCTAAATCTGCTCCAAATTTTCTTGATAAGAGCATTCCCCATGATTCTGGTAGATCAATCACTACTATGTCCATTTTTATCATTATGCTGGGATGGACTGCCAATCACACTGGGACATCAACCACCACGCTACAAACCTTTACTTCTATGGAATCCATAGCTCAAATGTTTCTGTAGGGCCTTGAAACCTTCAATCCTAACATTTTCATCACAGCTAAGGGCATGACGTTAGTAGACGCATTAGAATCAAACTTACAATTATGTCTTTTCTGTATTTGTTGATGAGAGCTTCCTTTGTCTTTGATAAACATTACCGGAGTCCTATTTTCATACCACTTTTTGATTTGTTCTCAGTTAGGCATTTCCTCGAGAAGCTTGTTCACCTTTTCTGCATCAGTTGAATTCTTCTTGACTTTCGGCATATCTTCGTTAGACAAACTGAATTGCTTCCTTTCAAATAAATTACATACCTCGGAGTCATCTTCCTCGAATGGGATGTTGTTTTTGATGTATTCCATGTAGAAGGAACAAGTTCGTTCATCATGGAAACTGCGACACGCCCTGCAATAATATCGAGATTTACTTACCCCATTGGTTGGTTCCAAGGAGGACCGAGGTCTCTGCTGTTGTGTAGGAGCTTTGTTGAAGTTCCTCAGAGGAAATCTGGACTGGCTTGGTTGTTGATTTCTTTCCAACTAAACGATTATGTTTTGCATGCTCGTATTTTGTTGAGTCATATCAACTCTTAACTGCCTCATTTCTTCAATCAGAATATTTATTGGATCCGTACCTTCATTGGAAGTGGAAGCTTTGTCCTTGTTCTTCAGTTCCGGTTTAGCCCTTGAATATCCAGATGTATCAGGTCTTCCTGCTGCTTTCCAACTGCCATCCAGAACCCTCACCTTCTTCTTAGCAGATGGAAGATCAGCTGGTCTATCTAGACTTAGGTGGAACATGAAGTCGCCTGAGAATCCTTCAAGTAATACGACAAAATCATCGGATCAGGAGGCTTGTAATCTGCAGGAACTCTTTAACAATCTTGTCAAACTTGCGATCGAACTCATCAATTGTCTCATTCTCACTTCTTTTAACAATCTTTAAAGCATTATTCAACAATACAAGGTCCTTTTCTTGCCACCTATCAAAGAAATTTTTCTTTAAATCATCATAAGTAGCTATACTATGAGAAGGTAAAGACTTAAACCATTCAGCTGCATCACCAGTCAACTAAAGCTTTAAATTTAACATCTAGGTGAGAAGTGCCAGTAAGCATAAAACATCGTTCCATACCATCCCAGTGTTGAGCAGTAGTAATTACATTAGAACCAGAAAAAAAAGGAAATTCTCTAATGTCCTTAGACTTCAACATTTGATTAGGATATCCAACAATGTTAGTGAAATCAAATGCAGTAAAGGAAGACATGTTTGCTTTAGTGCTGGGATCGACAAAAAGCTTATGTATATCAGTTAGCGTATCAAATGGTAGTTGATCACTTACCAGTCTCTCCTGAACTCGACCTTTCCTTTTTAACAATATATGGCTTAGATCAGGGAGAAGTGTACCTTTGAAATTAGCCCTTGTTGTGTAACTCTTTGGATTATTTTCGAATGGAGTCGCCAGGACAGTCCTTCAAAAGTTAGTCCAAGCAAAGCTTACCAAGGTAAGGAACAAGGAGTGTACTCGAGTTCTTGGTGGAGTCGCCAGATAAACCTGTCAGGTTAGCCCATACAAAAGATATAAATTTTAGACGCAATGACATACCTGAAGACTTACCAACTTTGTTGTTTACACACGGATTTGTCACCTCAATTAATTTAGAGGTCCCCGGCAACAACGCCAAAATGTTACCGGATGAACTAGCAGGGCTAGTCATCGATAGGCATAAGAGGGAACAAGTGACCACTATCACCTTAGCCACTCTTTCCAAACTACTTTGGAAGTCGAAAACTCCTAGGGGAGAGCCCTAATAGAGAACCTATAAGGACACTTAAACACCAAATAATGTCTTCTTTCAAAGGGTTAGTGATCAGTGCCTTAATGGTGTCAATTCAAGGGATGAAGAACACATACCATGTGTATGAATATAAATAGTGTAAGTACAAGTAGTATATCGACTTCAGCAGTACACTTTTCCAGGATAAGCCAATAACCAATTTAAGTCTTAAATCATTCATATATCATATACCAAGTGTGAATTATAACAAGTATCGCAGGCCTCAGTATACCAGAAAATACAGTATGTTCAGTGTTAATATCATTCAGACAACCAAGTGAATACAAAAACCATTAACCATGTGACTATTGACTAACATTCACCATTTTAGAGCAAGCATAATCACTTGCTATAGCTGTAAAATAGGAATAAGTAACAACAGTATTATCTACCACACATGTCTATCATTTATTCATCATAAGTGATTGTCATTAAACATAAACAACAGTAGCATAAATTACCCAAGCATAGAGAATATCAATCATGATTGAAAGCAATTATCAGGCAATTCATCAAAGCTTCTATGTATGCAAATATGATGGCTGCTTGTAAGCTAAACAGTGCACTTACAGGTGTATGTGAGAAGTTGTTATAAGTCTGTGCAGGTATGTACAATCTGCAATTTTATTGCAGCCTTAAAAGGGGGCCATGAAACTGTCCCAAAGGGTAACCGTAGTCCACAAGGGGCTGCACAAGATGAGACCGAGGTCTTGAAGGAGCTGGACGAGGAGAAAAAGAGGGTTTAGGTGGTGGCCAGGGTAGGAAAGGGGCCTAGCAAAGGGGACATGGGTCAAGAAAGTACATGCCGAGGGAGCTTAGGGTAGTCCTATGACTGTTTAGGGTAAGGCCGCAACCTTAGAAGGGTAGGACGAAGGTGAAGAGGGGATAAAGAATGATGGCAAGGATTGTGGGAGATGGTCGTTGGTGGAAAAGGGCTGCTGTAGCCTAGGGCAGCAGGGCCAAGGATGTAAAAAGAAGAGGGAAGACAGGCCGAGGGGAATAGAGAGGGAAGGAAGGGAAGGAGGAGGAAGAAAGGGAACTGGAAATAGGTTTAGGACAAGGTTCTTAGGTTACCCTATTCCTAGGGTGTCCAAGGAAGATGATAGGCTTCCTATGCAAAGAAAAACCTAGGTTTGCAACTATCCTATAGACCTAAGGTCAAAACCCTAGGAGGACTCCTACTCGAGGACGTACTGTTTGCTAAGGTGACCAAAGGCTGAAAAATGACCTTGCCTAAATGAAATGCAACTCTAAAGGCTACCATTTAATCCATGAACATGCATCATTCATCAACATGAAACAAAGAGAGATCAAGCAAAACCCTACAAACCTCCTTGTGCAAGTGTGTAACCAACAAATCAGAGCATCACCTTCAGCAAGAGCATTGAACCAAAGAACTTCAAGAAAATGCTTACAAACCCAGAAAAATGTCTTCCTCAAGAGGACCGCATCATCTCCAAAGAGCCCTAGTTTGGATTAAAGAGTAACATAATATTTGATCCCACTTGTCTTGTGTTCAAATGAAGTCTGAAGAATCTTATCAATAGCCCTCTTACACTCTAAAAAAATAACGAGGCCTACATGCCTTAAAATGTCAATTTAAAATTATAACATAAAATAATATAAAAAAGGCATAAAGTAGTCTTATATTAGGCTACATGGGGTATTTTATCCCTAGGTGTCAAAAACTGCTAAAATAAGCGAATCACTCCGAACAAAAGGCTGGAGTGAGCTGGAGGGAGGGCGTCATCGCCCATGTAACCCCAAAATGCAGAAAATCCCTCAACGCCCCTGTTGCTGCCTTTCACACACCTGGGGGGGAACGTGGCAGAAATATTCAAGCCACTAGGTGTGTCCTTAGGGGCAAGTCTCGATTCAAGGCTCTCACCTTGTTCTTGACTCCTCTGTTTAGGCTCAACTCCTAACGAAGCCAAGGGGGGTAGACCCTATTGAGTTACTAATGCAAATTACTTTAGTACGATGATGTTTAGACTGAATGAGTTGTTTAGGAGTTTGAAATTAAACATTGATAACCATAGATGACAAGGTAACAAAATGAGCACAAGAAAGCACAATGCTGACACACAATATATATATCTCAAAAGATTTAAACATAGAACCAGTGCCTTAAAAATGGAGTCATGAAAATAATCAAAGTACTTGCATGTGCTTGGAGTGAATGTTTTGCGATTGCCTCTTGGTATGTTTTAATTTAATGTGAAATATGAGTGGATTAAAATTAGGCGAGGGGGGACTCCAGATATACCTGAGGGGTACTTGGAGTATGTTCAAAAATAAACCTTCACGGCTACCCGCAAGGAATGTGTGGGCTGAATGGAGTCTCTGAGATTGTGTTCATAATACACCCGAAGGTGTAACAGAGATTGGCGCCCCGAGGTCACTGTCCAGGAGTTCCCACTTCCTTTGGGTATTTTGCCACCGTTTACTGTTTGATCGAGGCGTTGGATTTTTGCCTGATGGTGGTTAATTGGGGAAGGTGAAGACTAATTAATCTAGTCACTCACATTGCTTTTGATGCAGCTTGACTGATTGGACGAACCGCAGCCAAGTGCAGAGCATACACACTGGAGTCTTGTCAATTTTAGTAAATTTTAAAGGATGAGCTTTTTAGAAAGAAAAACCTTCTAGGAACCTTTTTCGGTCCAAGTGGACCTCAATCGGGGAATCAAGGAAGGGGTTGATTTTAAAAGATTGTTTGCAGAGATTAATAATAAGCAACAAAAAGGAAGCAAACCACAAGTTTTCTAATTAGTCCTACCACGCATCTCTTTCCCCTTTCGGGTCAATTGGGAAGTCGTGGGGTAAGTATTAAAGTTACTTTGATACTGTAATATGGAATATATGATAAAGTAATCAAAGCATGTTATTCTGCATCAATGAAACTAATCTAGAGCAAGAAAAAATAAGAAATTGCAAAAAACAACAAAAAAGGTGCGAATCCCCTCAGGGGGATGGGCTCGAGAGAGCCTATTCGGAGAATTTTTTTATTATCTGCTGTTACATTATCAGTAAAATTATCTGAATCCTCTTGGTTCTTATACAGGATGAAACCAAGATCTTACAAATTGCCCAAAATTAAAATTACAGTCAAAAGGGAGACCCGTGGGGGGATTCAGATGATCCAAAAGCCACTTTCGAACAGCAGCTTCTCCTCTTTCTGTTATGCCTGCTAAAAGACAGCGAGCTTATTAGAATGAAAGATGCTCAAAAGCACTTTGAAAGTACCTTTGGGTTAGCCTACTTTAAACAAAAAAAAAATTAAGTTAAAACTAGTTAAAACGGTAAAAAGGAACCAAGGAAAGCAAGCTTTCCTTGGAGATGTGCACTGATTGCTGGATTTTATCTTTTAAAAACATAAACAGAAATCTAATGCATGCAAACTATGGATTCTCTTTAAATTGCCATGCAAAACGGACGATTTCCCTAAACTAGATCTAGAATGCTTTATGAAACTTTTTAGGAATGAGATCTAGATTATGAGCCTTGAAATAATAGATCTATATAAGTTTTACTTTAAGATAATAGATCTGAATCATGACAAAGCTTGTAAACATAGTAACTAGGTAAAAAATTTGATTTTTGAAGGACGAAGAGAGAGAAAGAGTGCTGGAAGCCTGGGAATGTTGGGCTTTGGAGTCTGCTTTGGTGGAACACCGAGGGACTATGTCCTCCAAAAGATCCTGCAGATGAGGAAGATGCAAACCAGCTCAACCCCTTCTACAAGTGAGATCACCTGCAACTTAGAAATCCTTGCACAAACAGATGGTTAAAATATAGGTGCTGCTGGAAAAAGATAATTGGAAAGCATGCAATTAAACTTAAAATACATGCAACTCCAAGAGATCTGAAACAAGCGAACAATAAGAGCATAAATCAAACTAGAATAATCTCTTACCCCAACAGGAGGGAGCTCTCTCATTCAAGGCCAACAATTAACCAGCAAAAAAACAAAGATCAATAACATAGATTATACCTCATAAGCACTTGACAATCACCATCCACACATGAAGAGCATTACACCATAGATCTTGCCTCCAAAGCTTCTTTATTCCAGAGTACCAAACAATACAATACAATAGCAACAGCTTCTCAATCTGGTTCTAACTAGCTTGGAAGAGGTAATCTATGCTTTATTTATAGCAAAAACAGGAAATCTAGCCCAGGGGGGGCACAATTCCCAAGGAGAGAGAGATTGCAGCTGCATGTGTAGTCAATCTGGGCTTGATCTGTGTCTAACTGAGCCTGATTTGAGTCTCACTGAGTGCAACTGTCAATCGGAGAGCTGATCTGATTGACACCTCAACCTGCTAACTGAAGCATCCACCAAAACTCATCCAGATGAGCCCACTCGTGTGGAGGAGAGAGAGAGGGCGCAATTCCCATGATTGCATGCAATAATGTACTCTTTGTTCAGCCTAGATCAACTCCTTCTGTCAAGGAATGGTAAGATCCAGTCAATCCCAAGCCGATGAGACTGATTTCAGTCAAATCGTAGCAAATCCCAATGATTTAGGATTTTGAATTTTCTCCATTATTTAATTAATTTATCAATTAAATAATCAATATTTGATTTTTAGGGAATTTTGACCTGAGTGATGGACAAATCACTCAAAACTTAGAAAACGTGGGTCTATGGGTTTACATGGCACTCTGAGCTTGAAAATGAGCACCCCCATGACTGAAACTGATTTTCGAGCCCACTTTTATTACAAAACCAATTTTTCCAATTAGACTATTAAAAAGTAGCCTAAGTTTTGTGGAAAAATTTAAATTAAAAAAAACTTAAAAAAAAAAAAAACCTAGGGGGACTTAGACATGTTCATATGACTCTACCATAATGCCTAGCATGTTTATACATTGACACATAGACTCTAATAACCTCAATAGGCCTAAATGCCAAGCCGACCACCCCAACTTTGGAGGTATTGAGTGAAAAAACTCAGAAATTATCAGTGGTTTATTCAACAACCAATAATAACCAAGGGAAAAAACACCCTGGGCTAATCGGATTGACCAATAAAGTCTAAGAGACCGAGTCTTTTACAGACACTATCATGCTAGAACATTTTATTACAACTGGCCTATGGGGTATGAACATGTGATATAGTACAACAAGCACTTCCCAGAAGCACTTCCGAAGGTCTTCTGAAGTCTGAACAAATCATCTTTGTCTGGTTCACCAAGCTCACTTGATAAAAACCACTAAGTACAACTTAGGTGGTAACAACCCCCCCTCAAACAAGCAGGAAGGCCTGGCATGGAGGATGACGTCATCAAAGAAAGAAATCTAGGGAGAGACAGGCGCCAGTGTGCAGAGTGACCATGAAGAGAGACCAAGGTCTCATAGCTGAAAGACAGGTCACTGGTGTAAGGAAACAAGTGTGGGGACATGTGACCCAGTGATCAACCCTTAGGAGCCCCGGACACCAAACCTAGGATTAAAAGCCCTAACAAAGGGCAGTCAACAGTGCTATTAAGCCATAGTACTCCTAAAGGAAGGATCAAAGGGCCCGACCATGACCACCAATGCTGGATAACACCTCCTTCTGGTCAGAAAAAAGGAATTTCTCTCCTTGGGGCACATCTGAAGGTGTGCTAGGTATAGGTGCAGCGTAACAATGCTCCAAATAATTAAAATTGGACTTGGGGTTTTTAATCCTAATTTGGGAAAAACTATAAATTAAAGCCTATTAATCCCATATAGCTGAAAATCATACTTGGAGGGGTCCAATGGGCCTCCAAACACTGAAGTATGACAAATGGTGATGCATTATGACCACATATTGCTCGCTGGTCCTATTGACCAAGTTAAAAAGTTGAAAAAGTCAACTTCAGTCAAATTTTAACAATGATGC
>LPNX010209315.1:130585-188019 GCA_001517045.1 Pseudotsuga menziesii | reverse complement strand
GGATCAAGCCTAAACGGAGGAGTTGTGGACTGTGGTGACAGTGGTCCCCAGCTCTAACTTGCCCCCAAGGACACACAAAGCGGGTTGGAGACTTTCCCGTATCAGAAAGTGTGTATTAGGCGGCAACAATGCCCAATGATGAAGGACACATCCAAAGCCTTTATGAGGATGAAATAACATCTTTAACGGTAAATATACAAGTGCACTAGAGCTATATTGCATACAATATACAAGTGACACATGTAACTCATCACATAGCTTCATCATAGGAAAAGCTACATAGACTAATATAGAGGATTAAATTAGTGTTTTATATGCATGCCACCATCTAAACTATCACCAAGAACATTACTGCGAAATTTTCTTGCTTAAACCCTTGAGTAACAACGTCTTTAATGTTTACTTCAGATACAAGTAGCAAATGACCATATTGCAGAATTGAACATTAAAACTGAAAATACACTGTCTAAACAAACCATAAACAGAGAAAAGCACAACACAAGATGTACCCTGGAAACTCCAATCCTTTGGGGAAAAACCAACAAATGTTTGACTTCTTATTGTAGAATTTGATTACAACAGAACCACAGTAGTCCTCTAGATACACGCTTCAGATTTGGATCAAACACCCAGAAAGGTACTCTAAATCGTCTCTACAAACTAGACAGACAAACCCTAGACCCACCCTAGATCTAAGCTGCTCACTACAAGAGAAAATTTGTCTCTTGCAACTGTGATGCTGACCACTATAGAAGATCTCATTTTCCCCTATAACCGTGGTATTGAACTCATACTCTAAGGCTCCTTTTATAGTCTCACACATGCAACCACCATGGACCAATACCATGGGCCAACTAAAACCATTTACATGAGGTGTTATAAATCCACCTTTACAATATATGTCTAGGAATCACCTTGGCTCCTTCTATGTTGCTAAACAACCCCAACATAGAAGTACCTGTTGAGCTACAAAAACTAACACTCCCTCTTAGTGAGGAGGTACTTTCGGAGAAGCATCCACCAGGATCAAACACATCCTCTGTTGCTGAAGTTGCTCCCTCTAAATTGAAAGGCCCTGCTCCCTTTGAACTGGAAGTCCTGCTCCCTCTGAACTGGAAGCCATCTTCAACTGCTTGGACCTTTACGAAGACCTAGCATTGTTACCCTGAAAATTATGGCCTGCTACCTGGAAATTATTGCCCCTGCCTGGGCTTTTCTAGGTAGATCTACCCCTGCCTGGGGCCGCCCAAAATTTTCAGGTAGTAGGCCCCAGGCAGGGGCCTGCTACCATGTTCTACCTGATATGTACGGAACCACTTAGACTATTATTCGGACATATCTCCAGTATCGAGAGGTATATCTTGGAGATCCCTTTCCCTTTTCATAATCAACTTGACCCCTAAAATTTACAATAAAATTTACCAAGAACACTTGCAAAACGTTCTCAAGCACACCCAAGATTTGTATCAAGCATCCCAAGCCCTACATTACTCCATTTGGCACTGCTCTTATCAATTATTTACTTGCTTATTATCTATTTGGAGCACTTGTTTTATCTATTTTCATATCATGCTATGGATGCTTTACTTTTAAATTGTCATTGTCAAGTGGTGGTGCATCTTTAATTATCTTTCAAGTACTCACTTGGAGCACTAAACTGTTATTGTAAATCTCTTTAAAAAAACTCACTACATCTTTCAAGTACTTACTTGGATCACTAGACAAACAAACCCTAGACCCACCCTAGATCTAAGCTGCTCACTACAAGAGGAAATTTGTCTCTTGCAACTGTGATGCTGACCACTATAGAAGATCTCATTTTCCCCTATAACCGTGGTATTGAACTCATACTCTAAGTTTCCTTTTATAGTCTCACACTCATGCAACCACCATGGACCAATACCATGGGCCAACTAAAACCATTTACATGACGTGTCATAAATCCACCTTTACAATATATGTCTAGGAATCACCTTGGCTCCTTCTATGTTGCTATACAACCCCAACATAGAAGTACCTGTTGAGCTACAAAAACTAACACTCCCTCTTAGTGAGGAGGTACTTCCGGAGAAGCATCCACCAGGATCAAACACATCCTCTGTTGCTGAAGTTGCTCCCTCTAAATTGAAAGGCCCTGCTCCCTTTGAACTGGAAGTCCTGCTCCCTCTGAACTGGAAGCCATCTTCAACTGCTTGGACCTTTACGAAGACCTAGCATTGTTACCCTGAAAAATTAGGGCCTGCTACCTGAAAATTATTGCCCTTGGCTGGGATTTTCTAGGTAGATCTACCCCTGCTTGGGGCCGCCCAAATTTTTTTCTAAGTTGCACAACTTTTCTAGGATGTTGCCTAGATTTTGTAGGCCCTGTTCGACTGCTGCTTGCTTCTCAGCAACTCTTGCAGCTGTGTCTACACTCTAGTTGTCAGCTTTGCGGGTGGCACCTTACTTCTCTTGGTGGCTTCCCCTCAGCCATCACTCCCAAGTTCTCTCCTGTCCTGCTCCAGCTCTAAACCGCCTTCACGTGCATCCTTTAGCTGCTGTAGGTCCTGTCCTGTTTGTGCCTACAGTCACACACTGCTTAGTGTCGACGACACTCCACACCACGTCCTCAACAACTGACTGGATTGCTTGCAACACCTAGTGAGCCCATAGTTGCAGCTCTGCCACTTGCGTGTGGGTCGATATCTTCACAACTCAATTCTCGGTAGTCACATGTGCCCATGCTACTGCACTTCTCTTCCGAGCTAATGTCCTCTGTCCGCAGATCCGCTTCTGTCCGTAATACGTTAGCCTGCATTCAACCCAATCTATTGGTTTTTGTTGTCAGCTTCCAGCACCACCCTATCTGGCAGCTCCTAGTCTGCAGACAAGCTTCATTCACGTCGATCTCCCATGTTGCGACTGGTACTTTCACATCTGCTCCGGCTAGCCCCCGATCTGTGCCCAACGCGGCCGCTCTCAGTTCGCATTCTATCGAGCCCGATCCTCTCTACTGAGCCTGTACCTTGGCTAGTGCATATGCCTGTCGGTTGCTGCACTTTGCTTTGACGCTAGCTGGCTGGCTGGTTGATCCCTGCACTTGAACTCCCTCGTCCACTAGCAGTTGCCTATCTGCGTTGTCTTTTTTGCCGCCACTGCATAGATCTGTCGCCCAACAGCTTGGTTACTGTTGCGTCTGCCTTCTCCACATGTCCTCAGCCTCCCTGCTGGGCCCAACAGCTCCATAGTTCTGCATTTGCGCCCAACCCGTCTCTGCATGGGATCCTCGTGTTGTAGCTGCATCCATACTCCAACTCACTCGCTTTTCTTGGACCGTGGATCTACCCTCAATGATCACGCGACTACTACACCTCTTCCCTCGAGCTGCCTCTTCCAGCCACGTAGTCACTCCCCCGTGACCACTACGAACTACGCCTGGTCCCTTCATGCAAGTCGAGTCCAGATCACCAACTCCCACAACTGTTTCTGCTGCTCACACGTTCCACGGAACCCGAACCAATAGCCTAGCGTCCACAGTTGTATGACCTGTACTGTGGCTATACGGTACTCTCGAAACTCCTTCCTTTTTTTATATTTCTTGTTTTTGATCATGTGCCGATTTTCTCCGACCCGCTCTGATACCATGTGAAATTTTCTTGCTTAAACCCTTGATTAAAAACGTCTTTAATGTTTACTTCAGTTACATTTAGCAAATAGCCATATTGCAAAACTGAGCATTCAAACTGAAAATACACTATTTAAACAAACCATAAACAGAGAAAACCACAACACAAGATGCACCCTGAAAACCCCAGTCCTTCGAGAAGAAACCAACAAATGTTTGTCTTCTTCTTATTGCAGTATTTGATTACAACAGAAACATAGTAGTCCTATGGATACTCTTTGGATTTGGACCAAAGACCCTGAAAGGTACTCCAAATCCTCTTTGCAAACTAGACAGATAAACCTTAGATCCACCCTAGATCTAGGCTGCTCACTACAAGAGGAAATTCGTCTCTTGCAAATGTGATGCTGACCACTATAGAAGGTCTCATTTTCTCCTATATTTGTGATACCAAACTCATACTATAGGGCTCCTTTTATAATATCACACTCATGCAAATACCATGGGCCAACTAAAACCATTTACATGAGGTGTTATAAATCCACCTTTACAATATATGTCTAGGAATTACCTTGGCTCCTATGTTGCTAGACACCCCCAACATAGAAGCACCTGCCGAGCTACAAAAACTAACTATCACAAAGATCATTCTTCTCATTGGTGAAGTGGATGGACAAAGTCAAATGAAGGATTGGTCAAGGATGACTGATTGACTTAGGATAGGGGGAGATAGGGAACTCTGTGACATTCATTATTTAGGCAAGCACTAAGGAAGATGTGTCTCACAAATGGATGATGTTATAGTGTATGATACTCCTTTTGACCTTGACGATCAGACTCAACCCCCTTTTCCTTTAACTTTTAAAATCCTTATAGGACTTGTCTTCTTTCTATTCTTGGACTTCTTTTCTTGTAGTTTCTTCTTTCCTAGACTGTGGTGTTTTCATTTTCTTTGAGGCACAGGCAAGTTTAGACTTGCTTCTTTTCTTTTTTGCTTGAATTTCAAATTTTACTTGGTCTTCTTTTTCTTTCATCATGTAGGTACAAGGAGTCTTGGACTGGGTGCTGCTTCATGTGCCCTTTTTTGAGGCGTTGAAGGGGGAGTAGCCTTTCATGTTTCAGGACTAGGGAGCACATTTCTAGCAACTGACCAGCCTTAGCATGTAGCCAATCAACATGGCTTTACAACAAGAACAGCATACGGGGTCGGAAGATGGTAATCATAGCACAAAGCCAATCAACAGGGGTCTACAAGAAGAAATGCATAAGGCATTGGAAAACCAGTTCTCCTAGGTACATAGCCAATCCAAAGAACTTTGTCGCACACATCAGAGCTGAGATGGAAAGGAATATCATGGAGGCCTTCCTAAAGAAGAGGTCGCAGAGGGGAGTCAATCTATCAGGTCCAAGCCAATGGGTGTCAAGATGTAAGGGTGACATGAGCTGGAGATGGATTAGACAATAGTGGAGCCAGGAGAAGGTCATGATCCATGTAATACTCAAGAGATGTTATAAATAATGGCATGTGCATAAAACATTAACTACTTCTATACATCAAATTATACAACACTCCTACTCACCATGCTCATCAGTAGTCAAACAGGTGTAAGCATCATTTAATAGCATCTAATACAGGTGTTAGTGCTTTATTTTTTCTACCAAATTGATTATGAAGCTATTCTGCTAAAATAGATGCTTTTGTACACAGTAAATGTCAACGTTAGATAATGTATAAAACAGCTCGGGATTATTAGATAACATATTATACTTGTTTCCCTTTGATATCTCTGGTACTCAGATTATATGCTGGAATGCATTCTCAGATAAACCACCCTTGTTACTTCCTTGTCTAGCCTTGTCTAGCTTGACTAAACCTGCAACTTCTCTCTGTTGATTCAGTTTAGACTGGTTTCTCCCTATGACTGCCAGAAAATGAAATTCTTACTATGACTTGGCTTCATTGTTGTTAAACCAGGATGTAATTTTTGTTACTGCTTTTTGAAATTACTCTATTTAATGAGGAACCAAGCTGAATGATTTTATTTTTACGTTTTGCTTCTTTTGTTGATAAGAACTCTTCTAAGCAATAATTTTCTTTGTTTGTGCAGCAGTCTGCTAAGCCACCATTAGTGGCGACAGTTTTCTTTGGAGCCAATGATGCAGCCCTATTAGGGAGGAGTAGTGAGCGGCAGCATGTGCCTCTTATAGAGTACAAGGAGAATCTTCATCGAATCATAATTCATTTGAAGGTTCAATAGAAGGCAGCTTGTTCTACATGTTTGAAAAAATTGGAAGTTTATCTCTAGGCTTTTCACACTTCCTGATTCTCTTTATCATGGAAGCATTTACATCCAAGATAGTCTTATATCCTAGCTGTTGTCTAAGTACATAGCTAATGTACTAAACACAATCCAAGAATATTTTCTTATTGCAGAAACAACCCAATTCAATTCATACATGTCATGGCATTACAAAGCTCCTCCAAACACTGAAGTCTAAGTTAGCAGAAGTCCATGTTGTTAAGTGTAAGGGTTTTATTTTTATATTAATTTTAATGAATTGTTTAGATGGAGGGAATGCACTTGACAGCTCATTATCAAACAATAAACATGTACATCAAGATTGATACATCATCAGGCCAAAGAGCAGTCCACGGCTCCCCTCCCTACATAAGCAAGAAGAATGAGCATGTTTTCTTTTTATATGTGCACAAATATGACAAGAAGGTAACACTCACATAAGTTGACAATATGTAAGGAGATTGCCACAATTGTACACTCTATAATCCATTAGGTATTTAATAATTTATAAAAGTCTAGATTCCAAAATTGGAATGATGGATCAATCAATGGATTGATTGAAGGACCAATTACAGGACGGATTGATGGAGTGATTAGTGGGTTACTTATTATAGTTTGCCTCCTTACTTAGCAGTTACAAAGAGATACAAGGTTTCTATTGGTGATTGGAAAGGTTGAATAGTGACTTCTTGAAAGATGAGGTTTTGGCAGTTTTCAGTTTTATGAAGAATAGCAAGTCATCGTGAATGGATGTTATGATGTGTGAGTTTTACAAGTTCTTGTGAGACACTATTGGAGATGATTTTAATAGACCCCTAAGGTTTGTATCTCTCTTTGATGTCAATGGAAAGTGAAGTTAAAGGGAGGTGTGCAAAAGCGAACATGTTTGAAGATAGGCATAGGCATCATGAGTAGGATGGGGAGTACGTTGAGATAACAACAAAGGTAGTGACATGATTTTGTTATTCATATGGATAATATTTTCCATTTGGCTAATTTACCAAATTTTCTCAAAATGATTCTCCAACAGAAAATAAATAGCCGCCCAATTTGTGATAGGATAAAATTAATTTGCTTGAAAGATTTCCAGTATTATCTATAAATTTTACAAGGTCCTCGGAGATTTTGAAACTTTGAGAAAGGTTTCACCAATTCTTTATACGTGAGATTTTGATGATTAAAATATTTGACAGAGGTTTCACCATGGCTTAGACTCAAGTCTCCTCCGTCTTGTCTATATGAGTGGAATACACTTCCTTCTGTTTGTTAGACTTCACTTGTCACCCGACCTCTATCACGATGCTACTTGACACATGGCATGTAGACCACACCCTGATCACAAGATTAAGGTTTCGATTCAAACCACACTTCCCAACCACCAAAGAAGAATGGGCTGAACCACAGGGCCACTAGGGCTCCTCACAGAACTTGAGACATGATTCCTAGTTGTAAGTAGATTGACTATGGTGTTTGCAAATATTCTAATTGAATGTGATCTTCCTATGGGAGGTTAAATTGATTGGCTTTGAGCTTCATACTTGGATGAACTAGTTTTGGAATGGTCCCTTCTAGGCTTTAGATCATTGTTAGGGTAGTGGGGTTTGGTGTTTGCTCTATCTTCCTATTTGTAGAACTTTGCGATGGCTTATGGTTCAGATCGTGATAATGGAAAAGAATATACCTCTAATGAATTCGAAAACTATCTTCGTCAACATGGGATTATGCATCAAACCATTTTTCCATATAATCCTCAGCAGAATGGTGTGGCAAAAAGAATGAACAAGACAGTCTTGAATATGGTATGCTCCATGCTATTTTTCAAGAACGTGAAATTAATGTTTTGGGGTGATGCAGTTTTGTGTGTAGTTTATTTGAAAAACAAAAGTCCATCTCATGCTCTTGCCAACAAGACTCCATATCAAATGTGGTATGGCTGCGTTCCTTAGGTGAGGCATCTCAGGTTCTTTGTGTCCACCTGTTTTTCCTTAATTTCAAAGTAACAAAGAAACAAGCTTGGTACAAGGAGTCAAAAGTGCATTTTTTTGGGATACTCAAACACCACCAAGGCATATTGCCTTTATGATGAGGTAAATAAAAAGTCTGTTCTTTCTAGAGATGTGATTTTTCTTGAAATGAATAAACATGGCAAGTCTATGGGAAAGCAACTTGATCTTTTGGATAAATTTACCCATGTAAAGACATCTGATGAATTTGACAATGAGATTCTACATCTTGAAGGGGGGATTCCTATCTTGGATCAATCTTTGGAATCTCCTTTTGGAGCACCATCTTCCCCTCATGAAGTTCTTGTCACTTCACCATAACAAGAGGTTCAATTGGATGATGTCATTGAGAGGATTGGAAAGATTGAATCTTGAAGAGAATGAAGCACCACCATCTCAGCAACTTGGACCCTCACAGAAAGTTCCAAAGCGGGTCATGAAAACACTTGAAAGTGTTCATCATGATGAAGTTGGAAAGACATGAACTAGAAGTTCGAAAAGACAAGAAGATGAAGGTGAAGCATGTGATTCAAATTTAGGTGATGTAAATGATATGGACATTTCATATGATTGTGAGTTGAATTTATCTAATAACCTTGAATTGACTTCCTTTTAAGGAGTTGCTTCTCATGATGAGTGGAAATAAGCCATGTTGAATGAATATGATTCTCTCATCAAGAATGGGATGTGGAAGTTGGTCGACCCTCCATTTGGAACCAAACCAATTGACTGGAAGTGGGTATACAAAAACAAGTACAAATTAGATGGCTCACATAACACGCATAAGTCAAGGCTTGTGGAAAAAGGTTTTGCATAGAAAGAAAGCATTTAATATGAGGAGACTTTCCCCCCCAAAACAAAATGGGCTACCATTCATACTTTATTGGCTTTGGTTGCAAAGAACGAGTAGAAAGTTCATCAAATGGATGTGAAGATTGCTTTATTGAATGGAGGCTTAAAACAAATTGTCTTCATGTCTCAGCCAAAAGGTTTTGTTGTGAAGGGGCAAGAACAAAAGGTATGCAAACTTATCAAGTTTTTGTATGTCTTGAAACAAGTACCCCGTGCATGGTACAAAAAGCTAACCGAGCATTTTTGGAAATTGAATTTCAAACACCTTAATCTTAATAATGCAACACTATTTGTCAGGAAAATTGGAATTTTTGTTGTATATCTTGTAGTGTATGTAGACAATCTGTTGATGATAGGGAATGATGAAAGCTACATTGCATCCATAAAGAAAGAGTTGAAGAAGGGCATTGAGATGACAAATTTGGGACATCTTCACTATTACTTGGATATTGAAGTGACTCAAAATCCAATGTATATAATCATCTCCTAGAAAAAGTACATTGGAGAGTTGTTGAACGAGTTTGGCATGATAGAGTGGAACCCTCTCTCTACTCCAATGGAACAAGATTTGAAGCTCACATCAAAAGAGGGAAATGAATTTGAGGATGCAACTAAGTGCAAACAACTTGTAGGGAGTCTTATCTACCTTACCACCACTAGACCAAATATTTCATTTATTGTTGGGTTCCTTTCTAGGTTCATGCAAAAACTCTGTGAAGGACATTGCTCTGCTGCAAAAAGAGTTCCAAGATACTTGAAGGGGACTCAAGACTTTGGACTCAAATATTCTAAGGTGGATGATTCAAATTGATTAGATCTCATCATTTAGACGTTGATGGCGATAATGAGAATGGATTGTCTACTTCATACTACCTCATGCATCTTAGATCAACAACTCTCTCTCTTGGAGATCATGCAAACAGTCCATTCCAACGAATTCCATGATAGAGGCAAATATGTGGCTACTGCAAAAGCAACAAAGGAGATTGTGTGGCTCAAGAAGATATTGGAAGATTTACAAGAAAAATTGGTGAATTCTTCTCCTCTTCTGGTTGGCAATACTTTTGCAATCAAGTTGACTAAGAATCCTAGATTCCATGATTGAACTAAGCATATCAACACAAAGTACCAGCTTATTCAATATCATGCAGAAGCCAAACTGTTCATTTAAGACATTGTTCCACAAGTGAGCAAATTGTAGGCATCTTTACTAAAGATCTTGGAAGAGAAAAGCTTGAGAAATTCAAAAAGATGCTTGGACTCACAAACCCCCTTCGGATTCAGGGGGGACTTTGGATACCTAATCCTACAAGATTATGGTATATTGTAAATATTAGACTATTTAGATTGTATTTTTAGTTTTCTAATAATAAATTGAAACAAAGAGTCATTGAGAAGTCGAAGGACCTCTTGTAAAATGAAATAAAAAAGGCACTTCTCTATGTATTAATATGACAGTCATGTTAATGCAAAAATGCATCTACCATTGGAGTTGTCCCAGGCTTGTCACCATGTTTAGCACATAAAACATTTGAATTTTTTGGAGCAAAATTCTCCACCATTAACAAACCTAAGAGTGGTTATAAGCATAGTTATCAGAACTAGATTGATCATTGAGTCGATAAACCTCAGGAACTGAAATCGGACAAAAACTGGACCACAAAACCAGTCGACCAAATTATACTTAAAATATTCAAAATTTGAAAAAACAAAATATTCATGTGCATCCATCAAAATTCAAAGCATTATATACAAATATACAAACTTTCTCATGTATATAGCAAGAGTGCATACAACCAAAATAGCACCAAGTGCATTCAATATTTGAACCAAAGTACATTAATAAATAGGCTTTAAACTAGGGATTCTTCAAAAATTAGTTTTGAGGCCACCGAAATTAATTTGAACAATTAACACCACCAACATCAAGGTACATGAGGGTTTGATGTGCTTGATTAAATGCCAATCCCACACCCTCATACATGAGAGAATCTAGTGGAAACATTGCAATCTTGAAATCCTAAAAGCTGTTAAGCCTGTTGAATTTTGAATGGGATAAAAAATTCTACTTTTTGCATTTGAAGGCCGATGAGGTTGGAACCACTCAAACATCCTGAAACAATTAATGGTAATGTTAAAAGTTTAAGTAAATGTTAATTTTTGTACCTAGGAAGTTGTTCCCCTAGTGATTTTGCCCAAGTCACTTAAAAGGGGAAAATAACATTGTTGATGTATTTGTAACTTCGGAAGATATTCTGATGTATATTATCATTGTATGTTGTTGTACCCCCATTGGGGATGCGTGTTACCCCTTTACGAGATGTCTAAATTGTGTCTAGACCTTGAGGTACAACCTCTGTTGTAAGTCAAGGCAATAGTCCCCAGTATAACATCATGTAATATGTACTTGTAGTCTCTCTAGGAGAAATGGGCCCCATGCAAGAAGACATGTAGGCTCGAGTCTTATGTTTGGTCAGTGACTTAAAAGGGTATAAATAGGGAGCCGCTCTCCCTTATTTACACAAACCTCCCACTCTCAAGTTCGCATGAGAGAGAGAGAGAGAGTCATAGGAGGAGAGATAGATAGCTGTTGAATACTTCTTATTACTGCTTTAGATCATCTTACTATTTTGAGGAAGTTTGCGGGGTTTTCTCCTTTATGGTTTCCCCGGTGAAAATATTTGTGTCTCGTATATCTTTTATATCTTATGCATCTTGTTGTATCTTTTAGATAGAGATCCTAGATAATCTAATCAGATCTTAAGAAAAACTAACATGGTATTAGAGCTTTTTTGAAAGAAGGCACTATGCAGTTGCAGGAACTAGGGCTTCATAATTGAAGGTTTTCTCTCCACATATCATCAAGCAAAGAGGGCTAGGCTAACTCGCCTCAGTAGGGCGCATCTTTTGGTGGGGACAGTTTCTGAATCAGATAAGTTTCATTTTTGACCCCGTCACTGGTGCCGAGAGGAACTAGGGCATCAAGTATCAGAGGCTTCCCACCTTAGTTTTCTGAAAGTGACCTAGTTGAGAAACTCGCCTCAAAGAGGCGCATCTTTCTATCCAAACAATATTTCCAAACTCCAAGTTTGGAAAATTAGGGTTTCTCTAACAAACCCTAGGTTGGCCTGCTTCGGAACCTGGTTGGACACCTCAAATCGGTAAGATCCAAATCTTTACTATTTCCATTTAAGGTTCTCATTTTGAAAAGATGACTCACCATACTCAGCTTGAGGACAAGCTTGGAGGGGCTGATAACTTCCGGGCATGGAAGTACATAATCTCTCTGATCTTTGAAGAGAATGAGTTGGATCAGTTCATCACTATAGAAGTTCCAGAACCAGAGGGAGATGAGGAAAAGGTTGCTCATAAGAAGAGCATGGCTAAGGCTAAGAGAATCATTGCAGATTCTATTAAGGATCACCTCATCCCCCATGTGTCTGCATTCAAGACACCGAAGGAAGTATATGATGCTTTGGCAAAGATGATCGAAGGAAAGAACATCAATCGAAAGATGACTTTGAGGAACCAGCTGAAGAATGTGAAGATACAAAACTTCGAGACTATACAGTCTTACATCACAAGGGTTGCTCAAATCAAAGAACAACTTGAAGCAGTTGAAGAGAATGTCGAAGAAGAAGAAATTGTAATGACTACCTTGAATGGTTTCCCTAGATAAGGCGACTCATTCATTCAAGGGATCTGTGCAAGAAGGAAGCTGATCCTCTTTCAATAGTCTTCGAGAAGAATGTGCACAAGAAGAAGCTAGACTTGTGACAAGAGAAGAAAAGATGGGAGCAATTGACGATCAAGCTCTCGCAGTTTACACCAAGAAGAATTTTAAGAAGAAGGAGAAGAAGGAAAACTTTCATCACAACAAGAAGAAGGACAAAAAGTCGAAGAAGACCAAAAGAGATATTTCAAATATTCGATGTTATACTTGTGATGAAAAGGGACACTTGGCAAGAGATTGTCCCATCCAAAAAAGGAGACACTATGCTCATATTGCCGAAGATGATGAACCAACAAACAAAAGATTCAAATGAGAGAAGGATGATTCAGATGAAGAGTATGTGCTAATCTCAACACTTACTAGCACTATCACACACAGAAGCAATGATTGGCTCGTGGATAGTGGAGCTTCCAAACACATGACGGGATACAAGGAATCATTCGTCAATATGTCTGAACATGAGTCACCTCACAAGGTGAAACTTGGGGATGATTATCAATACCCCATAAAAGCGAGTGGCGAAGCTTCATACAAGCTTGACTCCGGGAAATCCTTAAAGATGAAGGATGTGCTATATGTTCTAGGATTGAAGAAGAATCTTCTCTCCATATCTGCATTAGATGCAAAGGGAATTAGGGTTGCATTTGTCGATGGCCAAGTTTTGATGTGGCGTAAAGGAAAGTCAATAGAGGATGCAACGATGATTGGAGAAGAAGACGGAGGCTTGTACAAGTTGAAGGGACAGCCTGTGCCTTGAACAAGCATTGGTTCATGAGTCGATTGAACCAAATGAACTGTGGCAAAGAAGGCTTGCACATGTGTACTACAGAGCACTACCTATGGCAAGCAAAGCTGTCTCAGGATTGCCAGAGATCTAGGCAAAGCATGAAGGCATTTGCAAAGGATGTGCAAAAGGAAAGAATGCAAAGAAGACATTTCCCAGCAGTGAGAGCAAGGCTAAAGAAATATTGGAGATAGTACACTCGGAGGTATGTGTACCCATGTCTTCTAGCTCATTAAGTGGGTATGTGTACTATGTTTCCTTTATAGATGATTTCTCACGTAAGACTTGGATGTATATCTTGAAAGAGAAAAGTGAAGTTTTCAGCAAGTTCAAGGAATATAAAGCCTTGGTCGAGCACCACACAGATAGGAAGATTAAGATTCTACGGTCAGATAATGGCGGCAAGTTCACTTCGGAAGAATTCAAGGTACTCCGCAGAGAATCTGGGATTAAGAGGGAGTTGAGCACTCCATACAATCCTCAGCAGAATGGGGTTGCGGAACGAAAGAACCAGACCATACTGGGAGCAGAGAAAGCAATGTTGCTTGACCAGGATCTTCCAGTGCACCATTGGGCGGATACAACAAGAACAACTGTGTATGTACAAAACCATACTCCTCATCGAGGACTTGACAACAAGACACCTGAAGAGGATTTCTCAGGAATGAAATCCGAAGTTAGCCATCAGAGAATATTTGGTTGCTCGGTGTACATACATGTCCCAAAGGAGAAAAGGACCAAGCTCGATCCTTCTGGGAGGAAGGGTGTATTCGTAGGATACAGTGATACATCAAAGACTTACCGAATGTACTTCCTAGGATTCAAGAAGATCGACATCAATAGAGATGTAACCTTTGATGAAGACTTAGCATACTTCAGATCCAGGAGGACTTCTTTCCAGGAAGTCGAGGAACCTGAGGAGACGAGAGTCCGAGACTTGGAAATTGGAGAAGCAATTCCAGAAGACTCTGAAGATCACTTTATGACAGAACTACAAGAGCCAGTAGAGACATTCCTTGAGAAGGACTCCCACAAGAGGAAATCAGCATGGGCACGGGAGCTCTTACAAAGAAGCTGAAAGGTATGGCGCTCCAGAGGGAATACATAGAAAGAGAAAGACGACAAAGCCCTACAATAGCTATGTGGCCTTGCTGCGTGACATCATTGATAAAGAACCTTCCACCTATGAAGAGGATATAGAAAAGAAAGAATGGAAGGATGTGATGATCAAGGAATATCAGTCAATCATGAAGAATGATGTCTGGGAGATTGTTTCGAGACCGGAGAAGAAATCTGTCGTGACTTCGAAGTGGATCTACAAGATCTAGCATGCTGTAGATGGCAGCATCGAGAAACACAAGGCAAGGTTCGTAGCACGAGGCTTCTCACAGAAAGAAGGCATAGACTATGAAGAGACATTTGCACCCGTGGCGAGGTACACTTCCATAAGGACCATACTTGCTTTGGCAGCAATTATGAAATGAAAAGTACACCCGATGGATGTCAAGACAACTTTCTTGAACGGTGTAGTCGAGGAGGTAGTGTACGTGGAACAACCACTGGGATTCGAGACACATGACAAGAAGAGCCATGTGTGCAAATTAAAGAAGGCCTTGTATGGATTGAAACAAGCACCGAGGACATGGTACAACAGGCTGGATAGCTTCCTGATGAGCTTGGGATTTACCAAGAGTAAAGCAGATTCCAACCTCTACTTCAAGGTGGAAGACGAAAGACTAGTGATACTCCTGCTATATGTCGATGACTTGTTTCTAACAGACGATGAGGAACTCATTACAGAGGCAAGAAGGAGACTTGCTACAGAGATTCGAGATGAAATACCTAGGTATGATGCACTACTTCTTAGGCATGGAGGTGTGGCAGAGTTCAGATGGAATCTTCCTTGGGCAAGGGAAGTATGCAGTGGAGATTCTGAAGAGATTCAGAATGTTGGATTGCAAGGCTATGACCACACCCATGTCATCTAACTTGAAGCTTCTGAGTGATGCTTCATCCGAGAAGGTCGATTCCACGATGTATCATCATATGATTGGCTCATTAATGTATATGACGAATACGAGACCAGACATATGCTTTGTGGTGAACACCCCGAGCCAGTTCCTGACAGATCCGAGATAGGTTCACCTGATAGCGGTAAAGCATGTTTTGAGGTACCTAAAAGGTACAGTGGATTATGGGCTCAAGTATGATGCGATTAGAAGATTAACCTACACGGTTATGTTGATTCAAATTGGCCAGGTAGCGCCACTGACAGGAAAAGCACCTCAGGTTGCTGCTTCAGTTCGGGATCTGGCATGATCTCTTGGTTCAACAGGAAGCAATCATGCGTGGCACTGAGTACAGCCGAGACATAGTATGTTGCCATTTGCTCGGCTAGTTGCGAGCCAGTGTGGCTGCGAAAGCTACTGTCTGACTTATTTGATCTCCAGTTGGATGTGACTTGTATCTTTTGCGACAATCAGAGTTGCGTGAAGCTGACAAAAAACCCAGTGTTCCATGACAAGTCGAAGCACATCGAAATCAAGTTCCACTATATCAGGGATATGGTGCAGAGAGGAGCAATGCAGCTCCAGACATGAGTGCCAAAAGGCTTGCCTAGACAAATACTTGGATTCCATTAACAATAATTGCTATAATCTATTTGTACCTCATGTCGATGATGGCCTATAAAAGGATAAACCTTAAAAGAGTTACATTCTTGATTGGATGGTATACAAACTTTTTGAAAATATGATCAACCATTGGTCATGCACATGAGTGGCATGGGACCCATATGATATTTAAAAAACCTTATTCCATGGTAATGAAGACAAATTAACCTCTAATTTGTTTTTAAATCTAACTACTATTTAACCTATCATTCTTATTTTCTTGCAAGTTAATCAAGCAATCTATCTATATATAACACATTTCTTGCAATGTACATGTTTAGGGGTCGTGTTTCCAAGACAATTACACATTTTGTGCAACTTAAATATAAATTATAATAGAATGAGACAACGATATTGTGGATCCCTAGATTCCTTAGATTACAATCTAGTGATGTAATCATCTATATAGAAATGACAACACCTAGAAATGTGGCCACCTCAAATAGGTATGTTAGAGAAACTTTGATATATACAACATGCTTCCCTCGATGTACATGTTTGGGGTGGCCGTGTTTCTAGGATTTCTCGTTTCCAAAACAATTATACGTTTCGCGCAACTTAAATATAAATTATAATAAAATGAGACAAATCCATAATGTGGATCCCTGGTTTCCTTAGGTTACAGTCTAGTGATGTTGTCTCTCTCTCTCTCTCTCTCTCACACACACACACACACCACATTTTCCTTGATGTACCTATTTGGGGGGTCACATTTCTAAGCTTTCCCTTTTTCGAAACCAGTAAACATGTCCATGTTTCATGCAACTTAAATATAAATTATAATGTAATGAGACAACCATATTGTGGATCCCTAGACTGCTTAGATTACAATCTAGTGATGTTGTCACCTAGACTACAGACATGTGTGCTAGAATGCTTGCCTAGACAAATATCTCCATTCCATTAACAATATTTGCTATTATCCGTTTGTACCTCACGTCCATGATGCCCTATAAAAGGATAAACCTTAAAGTGTAACATCCTTGTTTGGATGGTATACAAACTTTTAGAAAATATTTTTAACAATTGGTCATGCTCGCGAGGGGCATGGGACCCATAGGAAGTCTAAAAAACATTATTCTATTGGAATGAAAACAAATTAACCTCTAATTCATTTTTAAATCTATCTACAAATTAACATATCATTCTTATAATCTTGCAAGATAATTTGTTTATTTAATATATATATATATATATATATATATATATATATATATATATATATATAGTGCATTTATGATTTACCTTGGTGTACATGTTTGGGAAGGTTGTGTTTCTAGGCATTCTTGTTTGCAAGAAAAGTACATGTTCCATGGAACTTAAATATAAATTATAATAAAATAAGACAGCCATATCGTGGATCCCTAGACACCTTAGGTTACAATCTAGTGATGTAGTCACTTATACAGAAACGGTAATGCCTAGAAATGCGATCCCCCCCAAATAGGTATGTTGGAGAAAATATGATATGCCTAGAAATGTGACCCCCCAAATATGTGCATTGAGAAAATGTGATATATATATATATATATATTCTCCAACCCACCTATTTTGGGCTCCAACATACCTATTTGAGCATTGCATTACACACACACACTCACACACACACACACACACACCCAAATAGGTATGTTGGAGCCCAAAACAGGTGCGACGGAGAAAATGTACGTTTGAGAATATATATATTCTCCAACCCACCTATTTTGGGCTCCAACATACCTATTTGAGCATTGCATTACACACACACACACACACACACACACCCAAATAGGTATGTTGGAGCCCAAAACAGGTGTGACGGAGAAAATGTATGTTTGAGAATATATATATTCTCCAACCCACCTATTTTGGGCTCCAACATACCTATTTGAGCATTGCATTACACACACACACACACACACACACCCAAATAGGTATGTTGGAGCCCAAAATAGGTGCGACGGAGAAAATGTACGTTTGAGAATATATATATACGACGGAGAAAATGTACGTTGGAGAATATATATATATTCTCAAACATACATTTTCTCCGTCGCACCTATTTTGGGCTCCAACGTCTCTCTCTCTCTCTATATATATATATATATTAATCCGATGTACCTATTTGGGGTTGCATTTCTAGGCGGTACAGTTTCTAAAACCACTACAAGTTTCTGCATTTCATGCAACTTGAATATAAATTATAATAAAATGAGACAAAACCATAATGTAGATCTCTTGACTCCTTAGATTACAATCTGGTGATGTAGTCACCTAGACTGCAGACATGTGTGCCAAAATGCTTGTCTACACAAATACCTCCATTCCATTAAAACAGTATTTGCTATTATCTATTTGTACCTCACGTCCATGATGCTCTATAAAAGGATAAACCTTATAAGAGTAACATCCATGATTTATGGTATACAGACTTTTTGAAAAAATGATTTAACTGTTGGTCATTCCAGTTTCTTGCTTTCACTTTGAGGTTGATATAGACAGATTTAAGGTGTGGCAGGATCTTTACTGTCCCTCAATAGTACCTTTTTTTTTAATAGAGATAGGGAGACTAGTATGCTAATTTTTCTTTTTATTTGTGTGGTAGAAATGCTCGGACTCGATGCTGGTAGTACTAATCACACCTCCTCCCATTGATGAAAATGGCCGCAGACAGTATGCAAGGTTCTTCTTTTCAGATCATTTACTATGTTTTTGTTTGTTCTTTTACTTCCATTCGTTGTCATTTGGAATACTGGAATCAGAGTAAAACCAACTTCCTGAGATGGTCAAGGATTTGATCTGTATAAGCTTGTACAATCTAAACTTTATATTCTAGAGTTGTGGGGAAGTGATTCAAGTCTACAAGGAATCAATATCTAACTGGTAACTTAAACTGGAAGAAACAAATTGCTTTGAATGGATTAACTTATCCATTCTATCCTTGCCCATTTTGTTGATGAAATGTTATGATATTTATTTAATAATTTAATAACTCCTTTTCACAGAGCTACCTATGGAGAAAATGCTGTTGAGCTTCCAGAGCGAACTAATGAAACCACAGGGACTTATGCCAAATGTTGTATAGAAGTCGCAACTGCGTCTGGTGTTCCAGTTATTGACTTGTGGTCAAGAATGCAGGAAACTGTCGGTTGGCAACAAAAATATTTGAGGTGCCCAAACATATAGAGTATTAAATCCAATTTCATAGATTGATATATGGCATTTCCCTTTGACATCCTTAATTTTGCTGCTTTTCTACAGTGATGGTTTACACCTCACCCCAGAAGGTAATGCAATTCTCTTTGAAGAGTTGGTCAAAAGTCTCAGTGCAAGAGGTTTGAATTCCATTGACATGCCAGATGATTTTCCTCATCATTCTATTATTGATGACAAGGATCCACAAAAAGCATTCCATGGCAGAGAATGATTGGCTATTTTCAACTCATGGTATGCCACTCATGAAACTACAATTATGATGATGTGATCAGTTTTACTTTCTAGTAGCTATCATATTTTATACTGGTCTAAAATAAATCATGCTGGTTTGGGTGGTATCTTATTAGACATAGGTAGACATAGCATCCTCTATTAAAATCTTGTATTTCAATGAAAAACACAATACCTCTTTTCCTCCAACTGCTATGACCTTTGCCGTTTCCTTTATTTTATAAATTGTGAAAGTTGTTTCATTGTTTCCATTCGACGGTTGGCCTCTTAAGGCGGCTTCCCAGTTTGCATTTTTACGGTAATGGCACTTTTATTATCCACTAACAATAGTTGGTTTTAGTTTTATCTGTAAGAGTTTCCTTGCTTAGGTGTGAAGGATCTCTGAGAAAATTTATTCAGTAGACTGCCTTGAAAATGATCAAAAGTACTATGATTTTTGTTGATGAAATATAATGGTAGCAGAAAAATCAGTTTTCATCTTATCAAACTTGCTACTTCTTTTACTATTATAGAGATATCAATAGTGATTGCTGATACAATGTTGCATGCTTGTTAAATTTCTCTCATTATTTGACAGGGACAGGAATAAGCGAGTATTTTTGCGTTTTGCGAAAGTCAGAATATTGAAGGATTTCATAAATATTGACAGTGATGTAGGAATTCAAGATTTATTTTTACTATTTAGAGTTTTGAGGTCAGGAAAGAGCATAGTTTGCAAAGTATCATTTATATATGCATATGAAGAATGCTCATCTCTGTACTTTGGGGTAGCTGGAAGATGTGAAACTACTGAAGGACATTATTGACAAGCTTTAACCTTGTTAGAGTTTGGGTTTTCTCTCGTGAATAATCAGTTTGAAAGAATGACCCACCAGCATTCTAGAAAATTAGGTGTGTGTTTATTCCATAGTTTTAAACTGGATTTTTTGCAATATGCTGGAGTAGTTGATATTTGTTTTTTTTTCCAAGATCCATTTTCAGTTGTTGATGCTGGAGTCCTCATTGAATAAGAGAAGACTTTGGTGAGCCAATGGGCACTCAATAGATGGAAAATTTGCTTACTTCTTTTCTTGGAAATGCTTCTTATAGTAACTCACAACTGTCCTCCGGGTAAGCTGCCACATTATGAGGGGCCTTTATTGCTGTCAAAATCACCCAGAATTTGCACCTGGCCTCACTCAGGGTGTTTTGAATCTGTGTCTCTGCATTATTACAAGCCCAATCACCTTGCTGCTTGCCGCTAGCCCACACAACTGTGGGCTAAAAGAATTTGTTCACTTTTATACAAGGAGATAGAGAAGACAATTTTGAGCATTGCTTCTAAGGAATAGAGCTTAACATTTTATTAGTTTCAGCTATTCAAGCAATTTTCTTGTTGATTGTAAACATACTTGCATTTTAGTGAATAAATTGTAAATTGTAATTGTTTAATGAAGAAAAGCGGGTGGCATGGGCGTTAACTCTTGATTTCCTTGCATGATATGATGATCCATTATTGGAGGAGCAATTACTGAGTATTTAGAGTAAATGCAGGGCTTGTCACTAACAACAAAAATGGGTCTCAAGCATAGTGGGAAATCATGTTTACTATCTTTTGGCTACCGACAATGTTGGGGTTAGGCTTCATGCTCTTCCTTTGTCATTCCAGAATCCACCATAATCATTCTTGTGATTTTCCTATGGGAGGCCATTGCAAATGTCACAAGTGTGCATGGTTGGATTTTCTGATAAGCTTAAGACGAGCTCTACTGGTTACTTTTGTGAGCAAAACACCCACTATCCTTCCGGTTAGCATGCAAATTCGCACTTGTAAATAACCAGCATAGATCCATCTTAAACCCGGATCTATCAAGCACCGAGAGGGATCCAATTTCTTGTAAATTTTCCTTTAAAGCTCAAACTAGGGCTAAACAATATATTTAATTTGATTACTGAAATAACCACACATGAACTTCTTTACTGGTATGCAGTGGAATATTAAAAAAAAAACTGAGAAACATTCACAACATCACATCACAATATAGACACTATTATTTTAGGTATGGAAACCCCCGGAAAAACCCAAGATGGGAAAAGCCAGTGCATCGGTCAGATATGGAACTTTTACAATCAGCAGGTAAAATACACCCAACCTGACAAACTGAAAACTTCAGCAAAATCACCGAGCAACCCGGCAACAACGAATTGCTACTTTGCGCAGCTGTATGGCCCTGCGTCAGCTATACGACCTACTATACGGAATTCGTATGGTTGCTGACGTCAGCAGTATGAATTCATACGGTATTGTACGAGAGCTATACGACACTCTTGCTGCGTGTGACGCTGCTCCTCTATGCGATCTGTATGGTCTCTGCTCAACTTGGTGAACCTGTCGGGAAGCTGCTCCTTCGTCTTTTCTACAAACTCCTCCGTTTGACTTTTCTCTGTCTGTATCTTGTTTGTGTACGTGTCTTCTCCACCAAATCTCCTTTTAACTTTATTGCGTAAGCGGAAACCCTAAACTTCACTATGGATCTATGGATGAGATCCTCCGGTGAGAATAAATGGCCAAGATTATATTAGCCATCACTTAACTATTTCATTTTTCACTTTATTTAAATGATTCCATTAAAGTCAAAATCAAATTAGAATAATTAAAGTATTTTCCTAAGTAAATCACTTTAATAGATTTGGCTTCCAGTTAATGTCTCTCTAGCATGCAAGGACACATGCAATGCTAGAAGACATTCCTTGTTGCTTCTTTCTAACGCTCCCTCTCAACGAGGAAGGGATTCGGTAGTAACCCGAACTTGTCTCTGAACTTCACAAAACTGTGTTTGCAAAGTGCCTTGGTGAAAATGTCAGCCACCTGCTCATCTGTCTATATGTACTCCAACCGAATGGTTCCTCTTTGAACACAATCTCTTAAGAAGTGGTACTTGATGTCTATGTGTTTGCTTCGGTCATGGAACACTGGATTTTTAGATAGCTTGATGCCACTTTGATTGTCACAATGAACTACTATAGCCTCTAGCTCACATGCGAACAACCCTGAAAGTAACTTCCTCAGCCACATACCCTCACAAGCAGCCAAATTGGATGCCATGTACTCAGCCTCTGCCGAGCTCAATGCAACTGAATTCTGCTTCGTGCTGAACCAAGAAACAACCCCTGATCCAATGCTGAAGCAACAACCTGAAGTACTTTTCCAGTCCTCTACACATCTTGCCTAGTCAGCATCTGTGAAGCCTGCTAACTGTACACTACCCCTGCGCTCATAAACCAACCCATACTCCACTGTACCTCTGATGTAGCGAAGTATGTGCTTCGCAGCCGTCCAATGCACTCTTTGAGGGTCCACCATGAACTGGCTCAAAGAGTTGACTGCAAAGCTAATATATGGCCGTGTGTGACTAGATACATAAGTGATCCGATAAGTTGACAATACAATGTAGGATCAAATCCGTTTGACCCTAATGCATCAATCTTCCTCCAGTTGGAAACTAGAGGTATGGTCATAGGCTTGCAATCCACCATCTTGAATCTCTTCAAGATCTCTACTGCATACTTCCCGTGTCCAATGAAGAAGCACCCATCTCTCTGTCAAACTTCAAGGCCTAGGAAGTAATACATCAATCCAAGGTCTTTCATCTCAAACTCAACTGCAAGGTTGGACTTGCAGTCACCAATCAACCTCTCATCTCCTATAAAAAAGAGATCATCTACATATAAGACCAGTATGAGAGGCACCTCACCTGTCAAGAAGTACAGGTTGTGGTCAACCTCACTCCGTTGAAATCTCATCTCCCGTAGATAGTTGTCTATCCTCGAGTACCATGCTCGAGATGCCTGCTTGAGCCTATAAAGAGCTCCGTGCAGCCTGCATACATGCGTCTCCCTATTCTCCACATCAAACCCCTTTGGTTGCTTAATATATACCCCTCCTCCTCTATCACTTCGTTGAGGAAGGAAATCTTGACATCCATCTGATGGACTCGCCAACCCATCTCTGCCGCTAAAGAGATAATGGTTCGAATAGAAGAATACCTAGAAACAAGGGAGAAGGTCTCCTCATAGTCAATACCTTCCTTTTGTGAAAACTCATTAGCCACGAAGCGCACCTTGTACTTCTCCATGCTTTACCTTGTAGATCCATCTAGATCCCACCACCTTTTTACCTTGTGGCCTCGGCACAACCTCCCATACCCGATTCTTCATGATTGAGTAATACTCCTCAACCATGGCCTCCTGCCACACATCATGTTGTGCAGCCTCCTCGAACCTTGAAGGTTCAGACTTAATCAACTCTATCATCAGTGCCATATAATTGAGTCTCTCTGGTGGTTTGCTCCGCCTCATGGAGCTCTGTGGACGATCCACCTGCCTGGAATCATGAACTGTAGACCTAAACCACTTAGGACTTGGCCTAGTGTCTACCTGCTGCGGTTGCTAGATGTCCATCTCCTGCTGCAGCTCATCCTCTAAGTCAATGACTGAAGGATCCAGTCCACCTGACTCCCTTTGACTACCAAAACCTGTGCCTTGTGTCTGTACCTGTACATCTGGCTCCTCCATCTTGACCCCCGAAACCTGTGCTGGTTGCTCCTCTGCTGGTAAGTCCATAGATCTCCGCAAGGTCTCATCCTCATCAAACTAGACATCCCTGCTCACAATGATCCTCTTGCGAGTACGGATGTATACTCTATATGCCTTCGAAGTCTTGTTGTAACCAACAAGTAACCCCATCTCTCCAGAAGGGTCCAGCCTCTTCCTAATGTTAGCATGAACATGACAATAGCAGACACTCCCAAATATGCGAATATAGCTCACATTTGGTCGAGTTCTCATGAAGACCTCCTCGGGTGTCTTCCTCCCCAAAGATGCATGGGGACACCTTTTCTGAATGTATACTGCAGTCTTGTATGCCTTGACCCAAAGGACTAGTGGTAATCCCTAACAAAAACGCATGGACTTGCCTGCTCCTACCATAGTCTTGTTCTTTCTCTCTGCCACTCCATTCTGCTGCGGGGTATGAGGCACAATGTGCTCCTTCTTGATCCTCTCTTCCAAACAATACTCCAAGAACTCATTGGAGGTGTACTCTCCCCCATTGTCCGTTCTCAAAACACGGATCTTCCTTCCTTTTTGGTTCTCAATGAGAGTTTTGAACTCTCGAAACCTCTCAAAGACCTCTGACTTGGCCTTTAGGAAATGGATACAGGTCTTCCTGGAATAGTCATCAATGAAGGTTACGCAGTAACTGTAACCATTGAAAGAATGTACACTCATAGATCCGCAAACATCCGAATGCACTAAGTCCAAGGGCTCCTTAGACTTGTGCTCACTCAGTGGGAAAGGTTTCCTGATGTTCTTCCCCAACGCATAACCCTTGCAGTGGTTATGCTTCTCCTCCTGTACTTGAGGAGCTCCAATGATAGCCTGTCTCAAGTGCCTCAGTGCTCCATGGTGTAAGTGTGCCATCCTCCTAGTCCATAACTCACCCTGACTGCTGCCACTGCTGACTAGATCCTTTGCAGGCTCAAAGTGTAGTCTATACACCTTCTTGCTCCTGATCCCAATCATTCGATCCAAGCTCCTATCTGACCCCTTGGTCCTGATATACACTCTATGGTCTCAGAACTTCACCTAAAATCCATTGTCCTCCATAGTGGAGATTGATATGAGGTTCTTGGCCAATCCTGGAACATATAACACATCAACAAAACTGAGGGGGTTGCTAGACTCCCTCTGAAATGAAACAGTGCCAACTCCCTGCGCCTGATAACGCACATCATCACCCAGCTCAACGTGGATACTTGTTCCACCCTCCTACAAGTCCTTGAAGAACATTTCTGTCCAGTCATATGACTAGATGCTCCATTGTTGATGTACCAAATACTACTACTAGTGGTGCTTGCCATGCAAGCTATCAAACAAACTCCTCATCGAAGTTCCTGCTGAATTCCTACACCTCTGCAAATCCGACCATCTGAGTGTTGCTCTTCTTCTTCTTGTTTGAGCATTGAGAGGCAAAGTGTCCCTGCTTGTGGCAGATAAAACACTTGACCTTTGGCATGTCAAGGTTCTTCTTACCACCCTTCTTTGTCTTTTCCTTACCCGTGCTCTTCCTTATTAGGGCTAGAGCCTCCTCATCCACAATCTGTGGGGCACTGCTGGATGAGCCTGATCCTTGACCCATGCGAGTCTCCTCCTGCACAAAGTCATCCCACAATCTTTTCCAATCAGGGAGCTTCTGCCTAGCCACAACACCCTTGACAAAGGTGTCCCATGGCTTAGAAAAGCCATTGAGGGCTATCTGAACCAGCTCCTCATCCTCCGTCTTAGAGCCAACAGCTCCAAGCTCGTCTCTGATCTGTGTGAGCCTTGTGAGATAAGGCACCACTCCTTCTCCCTTGGCCATCCTGGTATTGTGCATCCTCTCTTGCAGCACCATCTTTCGGTTCTCGTTCTTGCTCTGGTACAGACTTTCCAAAGCCTTCCACATCTCTGATGCAGTCTTCTTCCTGGGAAGATGAGGGACTATGTGGTCCTTCACTCCATCCAGGATAATCAACATGGCTCTGGAATCAATCTTCTTCCAAGTTACCAACTCTGTCGGATCTGTGGGCGCAACCTTCATGGAGTCAATGTGCTCCTGTGCATCACTGATATCTAGGATCCTTGTGATCCTTTCTTTCCATGTAGGAAAGTTCTGAGCCCCCTAGAGTCTATCCTCAACTCTCAACTGCACGACCATACTGAAGTGTACATGTCAAACCCTAGATCTTAACTCTAGGTTTGTGTCTTCAATAGATCTGCCCCTGATTTACCACTACTGCTGCAAATCTCTCAGATTTAGCTCACTAGAGCTCTGATACCATGTAAATTTTCCTTTAACGCTCAAACTAGTGCTAAACAATAGATTGATTACTGAAATAACCACACATGAAATTCTTTACTAGTATGCTGCGGAATATAAAAAAACTGAGAAACATTCACAACATCACATCACAATATAGACTATTATTTTGGGTATGGAAACCCTCAGGAAAAACTACAGATGGGAAAATCGGTGCAACAGTCAGATATGGAATTTATATTATCAAGATGTGGAACTTTTACAATCAACAGATAAAATACACCCAACCTGGCAAACTGAAAACCTCAGCAAAATTATCGAGCAACCCAGCAGCAAAGCACTGCTACTCTGCGCAACTGTACGACCCAACTGTACGACCTTGGGTCAGCAGTACGACCTACTAAACGGAATCCGTACGGCTGCTGATGTCAGCAGTATGGATTCCTACGGTACTATACGATACTTTTGCTGCGTGTGACACTGCTTATTTGTGCGATTTGTATGGTCTCTGCTCAGCCTGGTGAACTTGTCGGGAAGCTTCTCCTCCGTCTTTTTTATTTATTTTTGGAAGCATAATGTTAGGAACGTGACAACATCTCACCCATACTAGGCTATAAAGCACCTTGCTACTCTCGGTGCAATCAAAATGGACTTTTATTTGTTTGAAAAGCGTGCAACTTGTAGGAAATTTATCCCTTGTGTCATTGATAAATTTCTCTCTTTTTGAGCTGGTGCATGCCAACCATTGGGGGGTGTTACGGTGCACCTATACCCAACGCACGTTTAGGTGTACCCTGTTACCACCTAAGTTGTACTTGGTGGATTTTTCAAGCGAGCTGACAAAGTAGAACAAGTATACTTGTTCATTCTTCAGAGTTCAGAAGTCCGCTAGGATTTTTCTGGGAGTTTGTTCAATTTTTTTTGTAACACATGTTCATACCCCTTTGGGGAATTTGTAAAAAATGTGCTAGCATGATCAATTTTTATAAAAGGCTCGACTTCCCAGGCTTAAGCATCAAGTCGACTAGCCCAGAGTGTTTTTTCCCTCGGTAATTATTGGTTGTTGAACAAACGACTAATAATTTCTGTCTTTTTCACTCACACCTCCAAAGTTGGGGTATTCATCTTTGTGGTTAGGCCTTAGCAGGTTATTAGAGCTTCCGTGTCAGTGTTTTTAAACGTGTTAGGCATTCGAATTGAGTTGTATGGACATGTACTAGGCCCCCCTAGAGTTTCGTCTGATTTTGAGAAATATATATATATATATTTTCGTTTTTTAAGCAATTTCTTAATGGTTTAATTAAAAAACTTCAGAATGTAATAAAAGATGGGTCCAGAGTCTGTTTTTGGTGCTGGGATCCTTGTTTTCACACTCAGAGCGTCCTCTTTACCCCAGAGGCTACTTTTCCTATGTTTCGGGCTGCTAAATCACGCTGTAGGGCATTATTTCTTTAAGGATGCATCAAGGTGGTCAATAAATGCTAAAGATGCGACGAAATGACATTTTTTAAAAGTGAGTGGTGGCATGTTAAAGCATGTGTTAAAAATCAAATTTAAGGTGGCTTCATATGAAATTATGAAAAACGACTTGGACCATGGATAAAAGTTTAATTTCATTATTGATTTGAGACCCCACCACATAAGTCTAACTCACCTTTACGTGAATAATTCGCCCCCTCCTTTGACAATCGCATGGGTTGGTGTGTTGACATGGCAAGTCAAAGTATGACATGGCAGGTGGGTCCCCTTAATTAGCGACCTCTTCCACATGAAAAACATGAACTTTGGAGTAACTTGGGATATGTGCGAATCATGAATTAGGTGGGTGATGCCAACCTCACGTGCTTGGTGAATTGGTGGTTCTATCGGAGTGGAGTGACTTGGAGAGTGGGTAGAATGAGGTCGCCTACGTCATGGGAGGTGGCGCCTCCTCTAAGGAGATCACTCCACTTAAAATTGTACTCATTCCCACAAACTATAGTGCTCTCTTAGTATGAAGGTAGCTCCCCCTTGGGTCATTTTTTGCTATTTAAGAAGGGCTCCTTTCCTCATTTTCTTATGGTTAGAGGACTAAAGGCTCCGCCCAAGCTATGAATCTTTGTATTGTAATTATTTTTTTTTTGATTAATAGAAAGACTTTGGAGGTCCATGGTGTGTTGCATTAGTGTGTGGATGAATATTGTCATTGGCATATGAGGTAGTTGTATTGCTACTTTTTATCTTTGCTTAATGTGGCGATCTATCTGGCCTTAAGATTGTTGTTAACATATAAGGTAAATGATTCTAGTTTGATTTCATTTACTATTCTCTGCTATAAAGATCTAGGAGTAGTGGACTGTACTAGGTTGTACTTATGCTCTCTTAATCTCCATTTGTTGAAATACCAGATTCGATCCCCTTTGTGCAAGTATTGTTAGTGATGCAGGTTTCCTAGCTTGATTGGAGTGGATGATCTCGATTGACTCTACCATTCTTCAAGCACTTTTAAGAAAGACATAGTCCCTCTACTTCCCACCGCTGGATTCCTTAGATCTGGGCACTCTGCTTGAGCACTTCCTTCTTCCTTCTTTCCTTCACCTTTAACATTAAATTTTATCTTTGGTTTCGGTTACTTTGTGAGTGCTTAAGTAAATTAGTTTCTTTTAGAAGATTATTCAAAGGATGATTTATTTAAGTACATTGCTAGATCCTAATCTTAAAGCTTTATTCTGAGTAGATCTAGATTGATTAAGTACTTAGGCTTATTGTTCATCATTTAAGTACTTAATTTTTTATGCTTTTAACATTTTATTTGGCACATTTGGTGCATTATAGGTGGCTGGTTTTTTACTTTTGTTGACATGACAAAGGGAAGTGCTGCAAGAAAATTAAAGATCTAGGCCATCAAAGGCCTCCTGGGAGAACCTTCTTCTTTCCTTCTTCATTCTAAAACCTGCAAGCCTTTGGATCCAGATATGTAAGGACCAAAGGCGGCCACAATTTTCACTTGTAATATAATAGTAATAAGAAAAGCAAGTGGGCTTTCCAAGTGCTCGCACCATCCCACCTGGGGGATTCGTGTCGTCCCCTTAATGGTTTTCTTTATGTGATTTTTGTATCATTATTGCTTTAGAATAGTTCTGCTTTAGTTAGATTGATTTTTCTATAGCATTTTTGTAAGAGTAACACAATTACTAACCCCACGACTTCTCGAGTTACCCAAAATGGGCAAGAGATGTGTGGTAGGCTTAATTAGAAAACCATATTTTCCTTCAATACTTTGTGTTAGTTTTCTTTTTACTTCTTGTTTAAAATTTACCCCTCCTTTCTTTCTCGATTGAGGTTCATTTGCACTGAAAGAGATCCTTTGAGGTTAATTTTCCTTTTTAACAAATAAACATAGTCTTTAAAATCTTTAAAATCAACAAGACTCCATTGTGTTTGCTCTGCACCGCTACGGTTCGACCGAACAATTGGCTGCATCAAAAGCAACGTGGGTGACTAGTCTAATTAGTCTCACACTTGAATTAACCTCCCAAGGCGAAAATCCAACGCTTTAATTTAATTTGTTGCTGGGAAAGTTCACAGAGGAAGCGAGAACAATTGGGTAGTGACCTTGGGACACCGTCCGGATACACTCTTGTTGGTGTAGTGTTCGACACGTCTCAGAGACTCCGATACAACCCAAATATTCCTCGCATCAAACTGCATCGGATAAGGGTTTTGGACATACTCCTCGTACCTCCGGGTATATTTGGAGTTCCCCTCCCCATAATCTAATTCACTCATCTTCCACAATAGTTTAAAACTTACCAAGAGACAATTGCAAAACATCTACTTCAACATTTCAACACATACAAATTTCACGACTCCATTTTAATTCGACACTGGTCTTTATATTGTATCTGCATAAATGTTGGTCAGATAATTTGTGTTGAATGAATCCTATATAAAGCTTTTGTGCTATTTATGCTGCTGTAATTGGTTCATCTTACAAATCTCTTATTCTATCATTGTTGTTTAAAAATTCCTAAAAAACTCACTCATTTAAACCATTACCACTAAAGCCTAATCAACCTTAGCAACTCTTAGGGTCTACCCCCCTTGGTTTTATTAGGAGTTGGCTTAAACGGAGGAGTTAAGAACAAGGTGACATCCTTGACTCGATACCTGCCCCCAAGGACACACCGAGTGGCTTGAAGATTTCTGCCATGTTCCCCCAGGTGTGTGAAAGGCGACAACATACCCCAGGGAGAAAGGGCCATTTTTTCGACTAAGAGGGGTGTTATCGAGCAATGGTGGTCATGGTTGGGCCCTTTGGTTCATCCTTTAGGAGTACTATGGCTTAATGGCACTGTTGCCTGCCCTTTGATGGGGTTTTTAACCTTAAGGTTGGTGTTCGGGGCTCCTAAGGGTTGACCACTGGTCACATGGCTCCATATCCTATTTACGAGCTCTAGTGGCCTCTACTTCAGCTACGAGACATTTGTCTTCATTCACAACCACTTTGGACGCCCTCCTGGCCTTTTAGTCAGTGGGTACCCCACTGGCTCTTCTTGGCCTTATCTCCTTAGAGGAAAGCCACCCTCGATGTCAGGCCTTTTCATGCTTTGAGGAGGGCAGTGAGGGCTTTTACAACATTCTAGGGTTAGATGGGGTATAATGCCCTCCCTCCAGCTCACCCTAGCCTTTCGTTCGGAGTGATTTGCTTATTTGAGCGTATTTTGGCACCTATGGGTACAAATACCCCCGGTAGCCTACCCTGAGCCTACCTTAGGCCATATTTTATTTTTATTTTGTTTTAATTTTAAGTTGACATTTTATAATTTCAAATTGACATGTTTTAAGGCATGTAGGCTTGGATATTTTGTAAAAAGTGAGTGTGGGATCATATAAATAGATCTCCTCACTTTCATTTTAAAGAGAGGACTTACGGGATAATACACTATGCATTTGTTTTACCCTTGCTAGGGTTCTTTGGAGAGATGCGCCCGTCTTGAGGAGGCTTTTCTGGGTTAATGCAAGCTTTTTTCTGGCAATTCTTTGGTGAAATTCTCTGCTAGGTGATGTTTTGATTTGTTGGCTAAACATGAGCACAAGGAGGTTAGGCTTCTTATTTCTTTGTTTGAATGGTCGTTGATGATGCATGTTCAAGTTTAAATGGTAGCCCTAGTGCTGCATTTTTTCCTAGGATAGGCCATTACCATCCTTCTTGTCACCTTAGCAAGTTGAGGCACATCTCCTTGTAAGGGTGCTCTAGGGTTTTCTCCTTAGTTTTTCTAGTCTAGTTGGTTGACCTAGGAACTCTTCCTCTCTAGGTTAGCCATCCTCCCTAGATGCCCTAGGTTGTGGTAGGGCTTTTGCTAGGGTAGATTTCCCTTGGTTTTCATATCTTTTCTTCTCCAACGCTTAGGTTGTCTTGGTCTAGGTTAGTCTCTGCTAGACTAGTGATAGTCTTAGGTTAGTGTAAGGCCTATATTAGGGTTAGGTCCTCCCTAAACACCCTTTTTCCATCCGCCCTAGATTCGCGGCCTCTAACCAGCCCTCCTATTACCCTCGCTGCTGCTCCAAAACCCTAAACCTAACCCTCGCTACCCTTGCAGCACCCTTTTTCCACCTTTGCCGGGCCTTCCCATACCTTCGCTGCCCCTTAAACAGTATTCCAAGCTCCGTCTTTACCCTCGGGTATGCCCTAAAGGCAACCCTCACCCTGCTCCTAGCAGCCTCTTTCCTTCCTTTTTCTCCCTCGCTGCCTTAACATCCTCCCTAAATCCTCCCTCGGTTGCCCTCCCTTGGCCCTTTCCTACCCTTGGGTCTGGGTTTAAGGCAGCCATAAGGTCATTTCCTTACCCCGGCTGCCCCTTAAAATATCCTAGGACCCTCTCTGGGGTTCCTCCCTCCCTCGGCTGCCTATCTCTATCCTCTCCTTCCACACTGCTGCTATAGCAAAATGTTCCCCCTTGCCCCGAGCTGCTGTACCAGCATTCTTCTCCATCCTCGGTCACCCTCTGTGTCAGCCTTTCCTATCCCACAGGGCTTCCCTTTACAGTGGCATCCCTCCCATTACCCAAACCTTGTCTTGCATACAAATAAACCAAAAAAGAGTTAGAGTGTTGCACATACTATTTTTGTTTGTCACTAAATGAAACACTGATTGGTACTTGTCATATCACATGCACATATTTGGTTAAAGAGGACTGTTATGGTTGTTATAGGTCTTGATTAAAGTGTCACAAATAATTAGACTGTTTGTATCTTTTTATCTCCACAAGTTCAGGCTGCACATAAACATTAATTTCATTGTGTAATCATAGTTGTTTTGGTGAAGAACACTAACACTTTGTTAGGGTATTGTGTGTGCATGGTTTGACTTAGTGTAAATCACTGAAATATCACTGTATTGCTGTACTTACACAGGGTTTGCAATTAATTACCTATATACTCATCTACTTCAGATTTTGTGCAGTATGAAATTGGTTTAACTAAATATACATATTGAATGCCTACATAGATGACTGATACTGTGGTTATGCTGCTGTTCATTATTTTGTTTCAAATATAAACACTGAATGAGGGTGATGACTGAATGCATACATACTGTACTGAGACTAGTGCTGTCATAACTATCTACTTTATTATTTAATACTTGTTGCATGTACTGCTGTACTTATGTGTTTTGGGCAATGATAAATGCTTGTACTTGAATAATACCTGTACATGTGTCTTGTTGCTTACACTTTGGAATAAGGCTAACCTTTGGGTGGGTATACTGCTACAATAATAACTATACAAACTGTACAATTCCTTTACTCAGTTTCTAGACTCCATTAGGAACTAATCGCTAACAACCTTGAAAGAGAATATTTTGGTGTTTAAGTGTCTTTACAGAGTTGAAATAGGGATCTCCCCTAGGAGGCTTAGGCTTCCGAAGCAGTTGGGAGAAGTTGACCAAGGTGACAGTGGTCACTGCATCCTCACATGCTTACTGGTGGCTTGGACTGCCATTTCAACCGGTAACAGGGGGGGTCCCTAACTCATTATATGCTGCTATTACACTTGCAACTCCGTGTTAAACATGGACAAAAGGCAATGAAATATGACTGTTATTATTATAAGTACTAAAAAATCAGATCTGTGTCTAAATGAAGATACCAACGTCTTTAATCAATCTAGGGCTGCGACATGAGTTAACAATGATGTAAAAGCATGTAAATCAACTCAGATCTGCAAGTAAAATGATTATAACAATGAATAAACTCGATCTTCGGGACGTTGTTCCTTTCGAACCATGCAATAAAAGATTTAGAACTGTAGTTTGATGTGCCATTGGCCAGCAAGTTAATGCTTCCAAAGAGTTGTAATGGGATAGGTTTGCTTTAAAATGGAGGAATTTTTAGCATTACAACAACAGACAAATGACAATAAGTGAAAGAAAAATGTTGCAAATGAAGGATAAATTCAAAGTACAGGCCTAAAATGCTACCAAAATCACTGTGCAAATACAATCACGGGTCAATAAGATAGAGGAGCTGGAAAACCAAGCATAATCTATCTTCACTTTGCATTAAATCAAGAGGTTGGTTCACCATAGAGACAAATACAAGCTAGTCCAATTATATCCCTGTACAAAAATCAAAGAGCATAGAAGAAGAAGAAGAAGAAGAAAAGAGAATGAGGTGAATTGCTCCTGTTGTTAACAAGAAAATCCCTCCTGTTGTCCGCCAATTGCTCCTGTTGTTAACAAGAAAATCCCTCCTGTTAACAAGAAATCTAATGAAAGCTGTCTCCTCACTTAAGAAAGTGGGAGAGGTGTGACCTTGGGGGCAAGCACAGAGCCAGATACTGTCACCTACTCCTAGCTCCTCCGTTTAGGCTAACTCTTAACGAAGCCAAGGGGGGTAGTCCCTACAAAAGAGTTTCTATGGCTCTTAAGTTGTTAAAGTGTTTTTAAAAGGTTGTGGATGCGGATGGGTGTTGTTTAGGAGTTATTATGATTAAAGATGTTTATTTATTATGAGTATGACACATAAATCAAAGCAATCCACGTTGCTAACAAGAGATTGAAAGATAAGTAATGATTCCAGACTTCGTTAATTGTGCATTCAGTGATAGCAATTATAATGAACCACAGACAATTGATCAATATAAGATAATTATGCAGATTTAATAAAGGACCAGTGCCTTATGGAGTCAATGATACTGAAATGCGCAAAATAAAATAATAAGTCTAGGAATCCAACTAGTGAGTATTAGATTGTGCGAATGCTCTTGGTAGGTTTTAAGGATTTTATGTGCTCTTGATTTAGGTGTCAACGAAGGTTTGTCAAAAGCCGGGAGAATATTCTAAGTTCCCTTCGTTGAAGACAGGTCGGGCCCGCCCAGTATCCCAGGCTGGTATCGCAAAGATTGACCAGCTAGCTGAGAAGCTTAGACAGCAGAATTCCGGCGCCTCTACTAGGAAGTACTTTGGAAGATTCCCTACAACGCCGGTGCGTTGGTTACGGGGTGTTAAGTTTTATTAAGTTATTCTTGCAGGGTTAAAGATCCAGTGCCGTTTCTGGGTACTCCGATCTAAGATTGGTTAGAGCATACACCGACAAGGAGGGGAGGGAGTTAATTAATTAAAGGGGTGTGTGTTGCAAGTTTTATTAAACTAGTTAATTAAGACTCTCCGACACAGAGCGCTCTTGACCTTGTCTTATGACAAAGGTTCAAGAGACTTAGCTAATCTGAATGCCTAATGCAAGGATGTGCAAATCTAAAAATGCTCTCCGATAGAGAGTGCTCTCTTGACTTGGGTTCTGACAAGTTCAAGAGACTTAATAATTAATTAGTTAAACTAGCAAACAGTAGAATGCATGAAAATAAAAGAAAGACAGTTAAACAAACTCTCCGACAGAGAGCACTCTTGATCCACCTTACGGTGAGATTCAAGAGATTTTGGTTCTTTTTAAGATTAACAATTATAGAGAAAGATACACCACAATGCAAGTAATAAAATCTAACCTAGCAATTAGTGGTTACACTTAATGAACAACTAGCAATTAGTGGAAATGAAAACTAAGTCTAATCAAGAGAACTAAGCTAAGTGCTTTAAGTTAAAACTACACTAAGAAAAAATGAAAAGGAACGCAAGACACACTTCCCCCAAATAGGGGAAGTAGAAAAGAAGGGAGGCTTGCTCCCACTAGCCTTTTTATTAATAATTTACAATGCTTTGTTGTGTTCAGCTTCTTCTTGAATGAGCAGATGGTGAAAAGGGGAAGAAAGAGGAGGGAGATGTTTTGGTTTTTTTGCTCTTGCTTGCTTCCTTGCTTGCTTTTAGCCTTTGGGCTCTCCTTCACCTGCCTGAAACTAAGAGCTTTGAACACTAACTCGTTATGGTGTTAGTTTATAAACACAAATTGAAACTAGATCTACAAACTTAGTGACAAAAAACGAACCCAACCCTTACCAAAACCGGAAGAAGAAAAAGAGGAATAAAAGGCTACAAAAAGAGAAGTGAAAAAGGGGTGAAAAGAGGACAAAGTAAGGTCAAATAAGGCTGAAAGCAAAGGTGAAAGAGGGGCTGCAAATCGACAAAATAGGGCTGCAAAAAGTGACGAAGATGGCTAAAACTAGGGCCCAAAAAGTGGTTGCAAAAAAGGGTAAATGAGGCTACAAATTAGGGCAAAAAGGGGGCTGCAAAAGATGAGAAGAAAGGGCTGTAATAAAAAGAGAAAGATGGCTGCAAATTGAAGATGGGACAACCAACAGGGGCATAAGGTTTGGTGAATGAATGTTCACTTTAGCCCAAACCTTGCCCTAACCCAAGAATGTAAAAATTTCTTAAACTTTGAAAGATGAATAAAAATGAAGAAAAACATTCAAACCTGTGGCTTTTTTTGATGATGCTTGGATTCCTTGAAGCTTGAAATTTCCGGAAGTTGTCTTGACTTCAAGAGGAGAGGATGCACCTGAGCTCGAACTCCTACTTGATTGGATGAAGTGATCTGCACAAATTCAACTCAAACACTTGCCAAAAGATGGATTAGATCATGTATGTTTTACCAATTGAAATATAAAAGAGCATATCATATAACTGAATAACCAATGCTACTTTCAATTTCTAAGAGTGAAACCATAAACAATTAAATTGAAACTTCAAATAATTGATCTTACGTGCTTATGTAGCCTTCTAAAGCATGAATCATTAACCAACATAAGCATGAAATGAGAGAATTGAAACACTATCACCTCATTCGCCAAGAGCATTCATCCACATTTTACAAACCATATGAGCCTCCAAAGCCTTAAAATTTATTCCATGGTCACATAAAGCAACAAGCATTTACAGAGTTTGGACATAATTTCTCTACACAAAAATCCATCCCAATAGAGCTAAAGAAGCCTCTATTTATACAATAAATGAAGACCAAAACCCTAAAACCAAAAATTCCTGACCTAATCGGCTTGGCACTTAGCTGGGAGTCCAAACCTAAAGATGAAGAGCTGAGAGTGAGGGGAGGCCTCCTCCTAGGCAAGGCGCCCCCACTCCAAACCTAAACATCCGAAACCAACAACCTGGGAGTCCACACGTGTGAGGGTGCATCTGTTGATGAAGGAGGCACGTGAGCATGAAGAGGGGCGTGAGCTGGTAGGTGAAGGCGCCTCTTAGGTATGGAAGAGCCATATCTTAGGTATGGAGGAGCCACAACTATCATATCATAATGTTATCACTAGTTCCTGCCTCGATCAAATCATCAAACCAATGAGTGCTCTCCATCTCATCCAATTCGGGAGTTTAGTTGGAGATGACAAGTCCGTTAACTGAATATATCTTTATTGCTCATTGAATGCTGACTGAAGTTGAGTTATGATAACTCCAATCATCATAAATGCCCATTGAGATGTCATTTAGCCTTTTGATTTCACTGAATTTGGATTAATTTGGAGAGTTTTGGATTTTCTCTAAAATAATCATTTTTTAATAAAAACTCCATTTTTTCCCCAAAAATGTTTTTTTTGAGAAAATGTGCATTATGTGTCCGATTAATGATCTGAAAGTTGGATCTGACTGGCTGGCCGATCAAGAATGATTTTTGGCTTAAGGTTAGAGCCTTCAATCACTGAAAACGGGGTCCGGATGACTAACTTATTACAAATGGGGTTTTTCCAATTAATTTATGGAAAAATTAATCAAAAAACTTAGGGAAATAATTAAAAAATTAAACAATTAAAAAATAATTTTTTAACCTGTCCGGAAAAAAAAATTTCGGAAAATTTTTAAAGGTCCTATTGACTTAGAACATGACCATGCTCTATTCTAATAATGCCTAGTAGGTTTATATACACTTAGTTGGGCTCTAATAAGCCCCCAAGGCCCAGAATTCAAAATCGGGCATTCCAGCTTTAAAGGAAGCGGGAGAAAACCTCGTCAATTATACTCGGCTATAGGCAAAGCATAATTGTCAAGGGCAAAAAACTCCCTGGAATACCTTAGTTGAGATTCTACATCTTAGGAGACCGAACCACTCAAAACACCCTACTAGCACATTTTATTACAAACCCCGCGGGGCCATGGTCAAAATTATTCAACTGAAAAACTGGCTAGCCAAAATTGGCTAGACATAAAGACGGATCAACTGATACACTGGAATCAAACATTGGACATGTTTGTCAACCGGCGGCTCCTTAGGTAACCTAACTATGGTACAAAAATAGTGGATAACACCTCCCTCTTCCTTTCTTGAAACCTCACTAAATAGCTTGGCCTAGAGGCCCTCATGCACGTACCATTGATTGATACGACATGTGATGATGGAGCACCTCTCCAAAAGAGACTGAAGAGGAAAGAATGTGCCCCCCTTTCCCGAAGTTCATATGGTGCACGAGGAAGTGTACCCCCTTTTGCTAGACTTAATCTAATGCATGAGGAAGTGCACCCCCTTCTGCTGGACTTAATATAATGCATGAGGAAGTGTGCCCCCCTTCTGTTGTAGTTCATCTTGTCTCATGCGTGATTTAAGTGCCCAATTGAATTGAGCATGTCTTTGTGTGCTTCACTCTTGACCTCGTGTTCTTGACCTTGTTGCTTGAATGAGTTAAGTGGAGCAATTCTCATGCATGTACCTTGTTCAAGTTTAGTTCACTCTAGTTTCCTACATGTTCTCTAATTTTTTATTTTTCACAACAAGAGATTGCCACATGTTGCACATGTATTGATGCCACTTGTCGCGGATGAACCAATGCCACATGTCACGCATGCATGGCTCATAGCTAAAAATAGGAGATAGTTTTCATGTCCATGCATGTGCCATGCCACTCATGCAACTCAAAGCCAAACATAGAAGTACCTTGCATGCCATTCGAAAAAAGATCATTGGAATCATGAGCTCACAAGGACGCCGAAAATATGATCATGTCTGCAGTGCAGACCTCTTAACTTTGTCTCCTAAAATATAGGAAAACTGCTAAAAGTAGACATCTCCTCCAATACTAATGAAAACCCTGTGAAATGTCTTTGTCTTTGAAACTGGATCATATCATTGAATCAACATGCATTTGAGCCCTATGGGGACCAACCTCTGACCTATGAAAGTTGTCTATGGAACAAATTTGAATACCTGCTAGATGACATAAGATGGTTCTTATCCCTCCAAATTTGCATATGGGCAAATATGGAGGTTAACAATGGCGCCTTAAGGGGATGGGATCGCCTTGAGGAATACTGAGAACCTCAGGATCTTTGTACTTTGCAATTCTAAAATATGATCTCTGTATCACAAACTTGTAGATCAAGGATGCCTGCACATACATGCTCATATGTAACCGCAACCTACAACCACCAAAATGTACGATTCCCCTAGCTGGAAAATGATCTAAAGTCGGCATGCAAGGGAAAACCACCTAGTTAGATGCCAATGATGTAAGCACCTGCCAAGCATGAGGACACCCACCAATAAGGCTAATGGGTTCCAAGGTACGAGCACAACCTATCAGTGTGAAATGTTGAAATATTAATGAGGAAAGATGCAAATAAGTAATTTTGCATGAAAGTGAAATTAGGATTTTGGAACCCTAATTAGGGTTTTGGCGACCTAATTTCTCAGTGACTTATAAAAGGAAGTCAAAGGGTGAAATTTTACTAAGCTTTTTGGCTCTACTAGCTCCTTTGAAGTCCTTATAGCATCCACTAGCTCCTCTGCCTCCTTTAAGGTTCGCTCTGCCCACTTTGGCTTCTTCCTCCTTGAAGATTCGACCAGGGTGAATTGAGCATCCTGATCCTCCTCATGATCATGTTGCTCACCTTGCACACTCGTCAAGGTACCTTTAACATGTGATGGTGGTCTAACCTTTGCCTTTGGTGCTTACTACTTTTGAGTTTTTGCTTCAACTGGCATGGATCCACAAGACTTCATGAAATCCCTCTCCTCCTCAAATCTCACATCCCTTCGCACCACTGTCTTCTTCAGTGCTTGAATGTACACCTTGTAGGCTTTTGAGGTTTCGCTATACGTAATGAAAATTCCCTTCTTAGTTGTTGGCTCAAGCTTTGTCCTCTTCTCAACTGGGACATTTTAGTATTCTAAGCTCCCAAAGATGCGAAGATGTCCAACCTCTGATTTCTCCCCTATGAATGCCTGTTCAGGAGTCATCTTCCCTAATACTTTGTCCGAGTTTTTGTTTTGTAGATAAACTACAATGTTGCAAGCTTTTGCCCATACAAACATAGACAGATCTTGATCATGCAACATAGCCTTTGTTGCCCCAATGATTGCTTTGTTCTTCTTCTTAGAGACTCCATTCTACTTTGGGTTATATGGTGCTATCAACTCCCTCTTGATCCCTGGCATCCAAATAGAACTCCTCGAAGGAATTCGAGGTGCACTCGCCTCCATTATTTGTTCTGAGTACCTTGATCCCCTTCCTAGTCTAGTTGTCCACAAGAGCTTTGAACTCTTGGAACCGTCTGAAGACTTCTCCAGATTTGTTGCTCTTCAAGAGATAAATGCAGGTCTTCTTGGAATGGTAATCTATGAAGCTCACATAATATATGAACCCTCCAATAGACATGATTGACAAGGGCCCACAAAAATCTGAATGGATCAGATCACTCCTCGGAAATGCAGTCTTTGTGTACTTGTGCATGGCACACAATTTGCATACATTGCGATGGTTTGTATTGAAAGATCGCAAACCAATCACTAATTCCCTAAGCACTTTGAGTGCTCCATGATGCAAATGTGCCATCCATTTATGCCATAGCTCATGATCATGACCGCTGCTATTACTACTCACCAACACACTGGCTGGTTCGAATTGGAGTCTGTACAACATGTTTCCCCTGACTGCGATGACCTTTGCTGAGTTGAAGCTAGATCCCTTAGGATGGATATAAACTTTCCCATCTTGGAAAGTTACCTTAAACCCTTTGTCCTCCAAGATTGAAATTGAAATTAGATTCTTCTGCATCCTTGGTACTTATAGTATGTCTTTCACCACTAATGCCTTCCCGAACGCCTTTTGAAACTTCGGTCCCTGTGCTTGCTGGACTATACTTGGAGTTGTCCCCAAGCTCAATGTGGAAGTCAAAGTTATGCTCCTTCTAGACTGGTGAAATAGTCTTGTACTCCAGTCATGTGACTTGAAGCACCACTGTCAATGTACCTCACGCTAGTGGACTTTGAGCGAGAGAGATGTGCGACAAGTGAGGACTCATCCTCAAATCTGGCTGTCTGATCTTGTGAGGCAGCCCTACCATTGATGGAAGCCACATCCAATTGTTCCTTTGTCTTGAACCTTGTAGACATCTTGTTTAGATTTGAAAACCCACACGATAGCAGAATCTTTTGCAGTAATATAAAAACGTATTTCATGCACCATAAGTTGGTGACAAGGCCTACTGGTCAGTGAGTACTATCTTTGAGAAATTTCAGATTTGTTAAGTCCTTAAAATCAGGTTTTACTATTTTAGTATACAATGACAAAGTTGTGGAATGCCAATGAAATATACAGTCCACTCTTTATTTATATGGTGAATTTCCTTGATCTTTATTGCTTGAAAAATCTTTGTATATGCATAATGTGTTAGATTTTCTTAAAGATTATAGCAGTATATCTTAATTGCATTTATCAATAGGATCACTAGAAGATAGACAAAGCACAGAACAATAACACAAGTAATTTTTACCTGGGAAACCCAATTGGGAGAAAACCCAGAAACCTTCGTCTAGAGATAATAATTCTGAGATCAGAATACAATGAAGAAAGAAAAGAAAAATATGGAAATGCTTTCCAAAGATTGAAACCCTGAAAACAGTCTTCTTCTGCAGTGTATGTGAACTTCTTTGAACTGCTGTGTGTTATCACCAACCTTGTAGTTGCCTGTGTGAGATGGATCCAGGATGGATGGTAGAGGGGCAAGCAACTAAGGAGGTGGAACCAAGACTGCCTAGACTCCCAAATGGATGGTTGTCACACCAATCAAGGCAGTCTTCACTTTATGTTGTCTAAGTCCAAGACAATAATGGGGGAGACCCAGATCTACTCTTGACAGGAGAGACCAGACCTAGACACCAGATTAGATCAAGTATGGCTTGAGGTACGTAAGGTGTAAGGTAATCGGAAACTCTAGATCCATGGATGATAGTAGTAAGTGGACTTGGGCTTTGGATGAGGGCTTCAGTTGAGGGTTGATCCAAAGTGACCTATAGGGGTAATACTAGATCTAGGGTTAAGGTACTAGCAACTGATGAAGATAACCAGTGTCTTGGGAAACGTAACTGAGACAGGGTGAGTAAGGACAGAGTTGGGACTGTCTAGTACCAAAGAGATAGACTCAGTGAGAGATATGAAATTGCTAGGTTACCTGAGTTATCAAGAAGAGGTCAATTTTTGGGGGAAAGAGGTCAAAGAGGGGCTAGCGCTATGCTTGGAGATCAGTGCCTGTTCGGCCTTGGGTAATGGAGTCAGTATCAGCACATCGTTTAAGTGAACCCACCTGGGACATGCCCTGATCTATGGACCCAGAAAAGGATTTGGCCCAGAAGATTCAGGTTATAGGGAAATCAACAGAAGGAGGGCTAGCGCTAGGGTTTGGAGAGGAAGATCTGCAGATCTAGAGCCACCAGGAGACTATTAGCTCAGCGTTGGAGTAGAAATGAGATCAGGATGGCCCGATCTACAAACCCAAGTCAGAAAATTTCAGGAAAAATCAGATTTGGAAAAGTCAAAATCTGATGAGGGAGGCTAGGAGGCGAAAAGTCAATTTTTCAGATCTACGGCTAACTGGAAAGAACTAGCTCAGCGTTGGGGGTGTTCTAGAATGAGGAAGACCTGATCTACACAGCCATGTAATTATTTTTCGGAAAAAGTCAACTTTGGAAAAAGTCAAATTTTCAGTGGGGCGCTGGGGTTTGAGCAGTCAGAAAGTCAGATCTAGGGCAAACTAGTCACAATTAGGGCAGCGTTGAGGATAATTCAGTGAGGGGGAGGCCCGATCTACAAAACCCAGAAATAGTTTGTTCAAAGATCAAGAGGTTCCCCGATTAAATATTTTTTGGATTTTTATTATTTAGGAGTTTTTTCAGAAAAATTGAAGAAAAGCAGGTACAATGGATTTAGATCTAAAAGAGAAGAGACTTATCTGTTAGATCTTACCTGGAAATGCTTGTAGATGCCTTGATGATGATGATCCTGGCCATCCCAATCAATTTGAGAAGATTGAAGCGAGTTTTATGTCCAGTATTTGCCCGAGGAAGTCAATGTGCTCTCTCTCCTGCACAACAAACGTCAACCATATCAGATTTACTGTGACATGAGAAAGAAGCTATATGCTGCAGAAAAATAGCAAGAAGAAATCATAGGTCATCACAACACTAATGGAAACTCCTTGATAAAAAACGAAGACAATCCAAGCTAGTTGAGGCCCCCCTGCAAAAACGCCCAAGCTGAAGTCGTCCTCCTGTAGACAAAACAATGATCCCCAAAAAATATAGATCTCATAACAATTTCCCGAATGCTAGGAAGCAAAAGACTTTCCAATCACCACTGAAAAACATCAGATGCAAAGCAGATCCAGAAAATATCCACAAAAAATCTTTCTATATATCAGATCCAAGAGCCAAAGACCCCTTACAAATGAGAAGCTCTCTCCTTTAAATAGAAATGAGAGAACCAAAATCTTAACCACTTTCAAAACGAGTGGGTAAGATTAAAAGATAAAATTTTCTAATCAATGGTTGATATGAGCTCAACATACAATCCATGGATCAATATAACCATAAAGTACCAACGTGGACTAAATCACCCATAAAGATGGTACCCCACTCAACAAGAAATAAATGAAGCACATGGTGGGTCCATGGAGTGTTAACTAACTCCCTATGGGTGCCCCATGACACAATAAAATAATATAACATTTTAATTCTTTGACTTTGTGCCTCGAGGAAATCGTGAGCCTCCCAAAAGCTCCAGAAAATAATATAAAAATGCCCAAAAAATAGGTGTGGGCCCAATCAGGTGTTGCAACTGCTGGAGAAGGTGCGGAGGACATCACTCTCATCATCATGACTCATCCCATGTCATTTCCTTGCTTCAGTAGCCCAAATCGATTTCTTCAATAGCCATTTAATCATTTTTTAATCTGCCTCGGGAAATGTGAACTTGCCAAAACAGCCTCCTAGGGTGCATGTGTTGTCCAACTGATCCCACTAGGCTCTTTGGGATGGGGGTACTATGGTACAATCAAGTGGTTGCACCCCCTATGCCCTATACAACGCCCTAGGAGATCCAAATAAAACATCTCCTTGCTCAGAAACATCATCCTGTGAAGCAAAACTGCATTAGAAAGGTAAAATGAGCCTAATCATCTCTGTGAGTGCCCGAAACTGAAAATAAACTCTCATTAGACTCAGAGAGTCCAAATCCATCCAGGGTATATACTCATACCCTTCCGAGGTCTCTGCCTGATCATCAACAATATCCAATAGAGAATATAATCACCTGTAAATGACCAGATACCAATAATATAACTCAAACTATCATCCATCTGTTGCAAGTGTTATAAGGCTAAGAGATGCTCTACAAATCATTTAAGCAACAATTACAAGTAGCAGTCATTTCACTGGTGGTACATCAACCAAATATATATATAGGGCTTTATTTATTATTACTCAGACTAGACTTTCAGGATTATACTCACTTCATAGTTGTAGTCAATTTGCTAGTGAAGGGTGAAGGCTGAAACTGACAAGGCTAGGGAAAAGGATGACCTCCTACTTAACATCATGACATTTTGGATATGGAAGGGAAAACTCACTATAACCACATGTCGGACAAACAACAACACAGGGAATGGCAGTGCCTCACAAATGGTTGAGTTGTTTAGAGAGTGCTTATTCAATTTAGGCATCATGTCTACATCAAGTTTGATCCAAGTTCATTAGGACCATCAATTTTATTTCCATGGCCTTTTCGGCCTATATGACCCTTTGGGACTTCACCAGTGCTTAAAAGCACAACTAATCGCAGCTTTCATCTAGGACATATTCAAATTTATAAGGTCAACAATATTTGGATATAGCATTTATTTAACCATTGCTTTTTGGACCTTTTCTTATACCCTTCAAGGGGTATTTTAGCATTTCATTGCTCTTGCCATTTTTTACATATGTTAAGAAACACAGTTTAGCATTTTTCATTTTCCATGGGCGCATGTATAACATTTTCCAATACGAGTAGTACATGAGCTTTTAGTTTTAGCCAACAACATCTCAAGTGACCAGGGGGAGTTATGCACAGCGCCAAACATCAGGACAACCGACCAGAATGATTTAGGCATACAATCCAACTCACCAAAGGCAAGTTCTGTCACCAACTCAGAGCCGAGACACAATATACAGGGAGGCTTGTCCAACAAGGATTCTAGCGGGGAAAGGTCCTCCATGCCACAAGTCAAGTAGTAAGTTGGGTTAAAACAAAACTGGAAGGAAATGGGTGGGTGGAGACAGTGAATGATGAAGCCAACACTAGCAAGCCAAAACAATGGTGGGAATGACTCCCTCTATTCTCCCAAAGGAGGGTAAAACCAATGAGTATAGATCAGGAACTTCCAAGTCTAAGTAGGGACATCAATACATAATACACATACATCCAAGTCCATATAATTATGACCGCCAGATCAAGACACTACATGTTAATACATGTCACAAAGATGAGTATAAGAGCAATGATAACCATAACATAATATAATAAAGGCTGAGCCATAATCATGCATATAATCCATCTGAACCATCATCTGTCCAATGAGAAAGTACTGATATAAATTTGGGCATCAATAACTGCTCTTTAAATGACTAAATGGCTACATTAGTCCTCAAATCTGAGTGTCTTGAGACTCGGTGCTGACATGGGAGAGTACAATAGTCCACAAATAAAATAATGATCCGACAAAAATGCTCATCTCAGCATCTCATATGTAAGAGATCTGGCTGAAAAATGTACTGTATCTGAAAAATAGAATATGGTAGCCCGACTACTATATATGTGATAACATTGTGTAGCTGCACTCTACCAGAAACTACGCACTTCACTTGTGCTGCTGCCCTGCTATTGTGTGTAATAATGAGGGGCGCCTCCTATTTATACTGTTTTCCCACCCAGAAATTAACTGGGGCTGACTTCACTTGGGTGAGCAATAATAATTTTATTTTATTATTTTATTGTTGACTTTTCACCCGAAGGATTACATTGTTCTTTCTAGGGTTTAGCTGAATGATTACAACAAGTTCAACTCCCAAAGGAGGACAATAAGAATAACTTCTGAAGTTGCACAAACTCCAACACTCCCTCTCAACAAGGAAGGTATTCTTCGGTTTTCATCAGCTTCATGATCATCTGGGTTTCATCTATACATCTATACTGTCTCCATCATCTCTAAACGTACTGAAGATTGTCTTTATGAATCTGTTCTATCGAGATGTCTGAGAGAGAATCTTCTGCTAGCTATCCGTCTCTACTGCCGATGGAATACTTCCATACCTGGCTAGAGATCCCGGATGAGCACACGTGCACGATCGTCTACTACCTGTTCGTCTCATTTGCCGATTGGGTACTCCCATACCTAGCTGAGAACCTGAACGAGTAGAGGTACTTGTGCAATCACACAACCATCTACTACCTGTCCAACTCATCTGCTAATGGGATTACTCCCATACCTGGCTGAGCACTTGGACGAGCAGAGGCACCTGTGTGAACTCGACCATCTACTGCCTGTCCGTCTCATCCGCTGATGGGATTTCTCCCATACCTGGATGAGAACCTGGACGAGCAGAGGTACCTGGGTGAACTTGACCATCTACTACCTGTCTGTCTCATTTGTCGATGGGATTTCTCCCATACTTGGCTGAGAACCTGGACGAGCCAAGGTACCTGGGCAAGAGTATAGTGAGTGTCTCTCAGTCATCTCTCCTTCTCAAGGAGGGATACGTTCTCTTCTACTCTAAGTCTTTCGTGAAAGTATTCAAATTTCACCCTGGGAAGAGGCTTGGTGAGAACATCTGCAGTCTGGTCATCTGTCAAAATATACTGTAGCTCGACTGCACCTTTCTGCACCATATCACGTATGAAGTGATACCGAATCTCTATGTGCTTTGACTTGTCATGAAATACAGGATTCACTGACATCTGCACACAACTCTGGTTATCACAGTGAATCACGGTTGGCTCTAGAATCTAGCCAAACAACCCTGCAAGAAGTTTACGAAGCCAAACTGCTTCTCAAGTTGCTGAACTAGTAGCCATATACTTGGCCTCTGCAATACTGAGAGCTACTGAGTTCTGCTTCCCACTGCACCAGGAGATAACTGTAGAACCCAAACTGAAACAACATCCTGAAGTGCTCTTCCTATTTGCAGTGCATCCGACCCAATCTGAGTTTGTAAACCCTTGCAATTTCAAGTCACATTCTGAATCATATCATAGACCATATTCCACAGTGGCACGTAAGTATCTGAGTACATGTTTTGCAGCACTCCAGTGAATCTGCCTCGGTTCACACATTAACTGACTAAGATCATTCACAGCAAAACAAATGCCTGGTCTGGTGTTTGTCAGATACATCAAGGACCCAATCAAATGGCGATACATGGTGGGATCAATCAAATTTGAATCTGAAGCAGAATCCCTCAAGCTTCTTCAAATTTGCATCCATCGGAGTAGTTATGGGCTTGCAGTGCAACATTTCGAATCTCTTCAGTATATCTATGGTGTATTTTCCTTGTCCTAGGAAAATCTGTTTCTTCCTTTGCCATACTTCTAATCCCAAGAAGTAATGCATCAATCCAAGATCCTTCATTTCGAACTCAAAGGCGAGTTTCTTCTTACACCATAAAATAAGTTTCTCATTTTCGGTAAGAAACAAGTCATCAACATATAGTACCAAAATCAGTGGCTCATCATTCACAACCTTGTAGTAAAGGTTGGGGTCTAAATCACTCTTGGTGAATCCCATAATGACAAGGAATCCGTCTATCCGTCCATACCAAGCACGAGGTGCTTGCTTGAGTCCATATAATGCCGTTTTCAGCTTGCATACGTGAGAATCCTTTCCATGGACAACAAACCCTTCTGGTTGTTTAATATATATTTATTTCTCAATAATACCATTGAGAAAGGCAATCTTGACATCCATATGATGCAACTTCCATCCCATAGCTGAAGCAATAGCAATGATCGATTTGATGGAAGTGTATCGAGTCACAGGAGCAAATGTCTCATCATAATCGACTCCCTCTTTCTGAGAGAATTGTTTGGCAACAAATCTAGCCTTGTATCTGCTCCATGTGGAGTTTCATGCTCCTTTGCATTCTGCAAAATCTGTTGTGCCCATCTAGGTCTTTTTTGACTTACTGCCATATCTCTGGGAGCGTCATCTGGCTCAACTGGATCAGTGGAATTGATCGGTTTATTCATTTTTTTAGACTCCCTCTTAATGTTTGGAGGGGAGATGATCTCATCTCTTCATCGTCATCGATCTCCATATCTGATCCTCTTCTTTTTCGGATAGCCATTTCTTCTTCAAAGGTTACATCCCCACTGACTTTGATTTTCCTCGATCCTAGGATGTATATTCTGTAAGCCCTTGAAGATTTGCAATATCTCACGAATGTTCCCTTCTTTCCTGAAGGTTCTATCTTGGGCATATGAATGTAGACTGAAAAGTAATTGTCCATCCTGGTGACGACCAGGTTCATCAAGGATCCTTCAATTGTCTTGTTTGAGTCACGACATCAGTGTCGTCAGGTTTTTATCATATGTAATAGACGAGAATCCTTGTCTTTGAGGGATAACTCCCTCTGTCTCTCAGAAGTCGGTTGAGTAAATCTTGTTGAAGCAGGATATAAACCGACATTCGTAGAAGCTTTCTGCTTCTGATCACCAAATCTTTGCATGAGATTATTCTGGGTCTGAGAGTCATAATACATGCTTCTAGAGGCTTTCTACTTTTGTTCCATCCGTATATCAATGGGATCACTTGTCCTTGTAGATCATGGCATTCCCTGCAAGTCAAGTCCTGTTACATGGTTAGCAACATTTCATAATCAATGTATTAACAAAATAATGCAGGCAACCTTTTAGTCAATGCTTCGATACAACACACGTAAGGCCATTATCTGGATGCTTTATGGTCTCCATTATAGCATATCATCAAGAGTGTGTACTACTCTAGTATGTTATAAAGGAGTCCTCATCCTAGATGGGTTGTGTAGCATGACAGGCTATTTAACTACCTGAATTTAAAAAATGTAGATCTGTGTAACATATATTCAAAACCAACCAGATCTAATCTACTAGAGCATGTAAAAGAAAATACTTATCTTTTGTGGTTTTGTGGGTGGGCTCACACTGTCAGGGTCCATTGGTTTTCATATGTTTGCTTGACGATCATCAAAATCTGGATCTTCATATCATTTCTTAGAAGAAGAACTCCGAACGATCATCCTTCCTTGTCTCCTTGTGAGGAGGGTCTTCTTCTACATCAACAGTTGAAGCTTCATGCTTCCTTTTGATTGAACTTCGACAGCTACTGGCATAATGGCCGTATTTCTTGCACCTGTAGCATTGGATCTGAGATAGATCCTTCTTTTGTTTCTTCTGATTTGGGGGGGACTTGATCTCTTATCTTGATGCTTGTGAATGTACGACTTCCTTCCCCTTCTCTTGCCTTTCTTGGTATGAGATACGAACGCTTGATTTTCCTCAGGTTGAGTACCATGAAGTCTTTGGCGTGCTGCAATTCTGGTTTCTTCCCGAATGCAATCTGCCCATAGTTTATTAAATTTGGGCAACTTGGTTCGATCACTTATAGCTTGGATGAAAGACTCCCAAGATGGTGGGAGACCATTTTAAGGTGGTCATGACAAGATCCTTTTCTTCAAGATTGTCTCCACTAGACTTTAGCTTGTCCCGAAGCTCGGTGATCCTCATGAAATATGAGGCAATATCCTCGTACTTCGTCATCTTCATGTTCGACAGTTGATTCCTCAATGTGAGAGTCACATTGATGCTACTGTGTTCAAATAGCTTCTTTAGAGTTTTGAACATCCTCCTCGTTGTCGTCTTTTCTGAGATCTGAGGAACCGAGTGATCTCTAATTGAGTCCACTAAAATCCTCCTTGCTTTGGCATCATCCTTTCTCCAGCGAGGTTTGTCTTCTTCAGCTTCTGGTTCTGGGACCTTTGCCTTTACAAACTGTAATGGGTCATTTTCTTCTAGTAGAAGAAGAACCCTAGACTTCCAAGGGATGAAATTGGAAGCCCCTTCCAAACGGTCTTCAACCTTCATGCTGATCATCTTGACTGCAGATCTAGGTCTAAGACCCTAGCAGAGGCTAGGTCAAAAATGAAAGTTGGAGTTTTGGGAAACTGACTCCACAGATAAATGCGCCCTAGGGAGGCGAGTTGAATAGAGGTAGAGTCGAGCCAAAACTGTGGAGAAAGTAGGTCAAAATTGGAAACCCTAATTTATGTTGCAGTAGTAGAATTAGGTCAAAATTGAAAAATTCTTAGAATTGAATTCTGTCTTCACCAAAAGATGCGCACTCCTTAGAGCGAACTTCCTAAGGTTCTTTTTCTGCCAAAAGGTTGAGTGAAGGCTTTCAAAGATGAAACCCTAGTTTCGACAGGTTGCTGGCAAAGTTCCGGCAATGGCTTCCTCTAGTACTGTTCTGATACCATGTTAGATTTTCTTAAAGATTATAGCAGTATATCTTAATTGCATTTATCAATAGGATCACTAGAAGATACACAAAGCACAGAACAATAACACAAGCATTTTTCACTTGGGAAACCCAATTGGGAGAAAACCCAACAACCTTCGTCTAGAGATAAATTATAATAATTATGAGATCAGAGTACAATGAAGAAAGAAAAGAAAAATATGGAAATACTTTCCAAGGATTGAAACCCTGAAAACAATCTTCTTCTGCAGTGTATGCGAACTTCTCTGCGCTGCTGTGTAGTTGCACTTTGCTAGAAACTGCGAACTTCACTTGTGCTGATATGCTGCTTGTTACCAACTTATTTGTACCATAGTTGGACCAGTTGAGGAGCCGCCATTTGACAAACATGATGAATGTTTGTGTTCCAGTGTATCAGTGATTCGCCTTTGTGCCTAGCCAGTTTTGGCTAGTCAATTTTTGTTTTCAGTAATTATGACCATGGTCCCACGGGGTTTGTAATAAAATGTGCCAGTAGTGTGTTTTGAGTGGTTTGGTCTCCTAAGACGTAGAATTTCAACTAAGGTATTCCAGGGAGTTTTTTGCCCTTGTCAATTATGCTTTGCATATAGCTGAGTATAATCGACGAGGTTTTCTCCCGCTTCCTCCATAGCTGGAATGCCCGATTTTGAATTTTGGGCCTTGGGGGGTTATTAGAGCCCAACTGAGTATGTATAAATCTACTAGACATTATTAGAATAGACTATGGTCATGTCCTAAGTCACTAGGACCCTCAGAAAAAATTCTGAAATTTTTTTGCCGGACGCGTTGGAATTTGGGTTTTTAATTTTTTAATTTTTTCCCAAGTTTTTAATTAAATTTTTCCATAGTTTAAATGGAAAAATTTAAATTTGTAATATGTCAGTCATTTGGGATTCGACTTCAGTGATTGAAGGCTCTAACCTTAAGCCAAAAATCATTCATGATCAATTGGCCAGCTATCCCTAAGTTTCAGATGTTCATTCAACCTCATAATTAATAATTTCTCAAAAAAGTCATTTACGGAGAAATTATTAATTAAAATATTAAAAAATGAATATTTTGGAGATAATAAAAAACTCTCCAAAATAAACCAAATTGAATAAAATAAAAGGCTAAATGACATGGCAATGGGCATTTATGATGATTCAACTCGGCACAAATCCTCTCCAGTCAACAATCGGAGAGCATTGAAGTCACATTTAGTTAGCAAACTCGTCCTCTTTAGCTAAGCTCACGAGTTGGGTGATTTGGAGGGCAATGATTGGTTTGATGATATTTACGGAGTAGGAAATGAAATGCATTAAGTGTTTGGTGCAAACCCTAAGGGTTTGGCACCCATCATCACCAATTAACACCTTCTTCAAGCCTTCGTGCCTCTGTTCAAGCTCACGCCCCTCTCTCCTCAAGGATGCGCTATCACACGTGTGGGCTCATTAATGGGTGGATTTTGGAAGTTAGGGTTGGGAGTGGGGGCGCCTTGCCTAGGTGGAGGCCACCCCTCACTCACACCAACTTTTGTTTAGGTCTGGGCTCTCAATCATGTGTCGAGTTTGCTTAATCATGGGGACTGGCCCTCATTTGATGGAGTTTGGTTTTAGGGTTTTATCCTTTTCTCTTTGTATAAGTAGAGGCTCTTTTGAGATCTACAGGATGGAACTTTTGTGTTAGAGTTACTCTGAGAAAATTGTATCAAGCATTTGCTTTGAATTGTTAATAAAGATATTCGACTTTGGAGGTCTATGAGCTTTTGAATGTGGTGAACTTCTCATGGTTGAGGTGATATTGTCTCTAACCCCTATCTTTTAATACTTGCATGTGATTAATTATTTTGCTAGCTCAAGAAGGCCATTGTTGGCACGGTAGAATCGCCATTTGTTGTTTCAATTTGGTTGTTTATGCAAAGTAGATTAGTATCTTGATGGACATGAGTAGTCAGTAATACGTAATGTTGATCTTGATTTAATGTTCTTAGCATACTAGCATATGATTTTGATCTGATTTCTTGTATTGAGTTGTGGTGTGTTATCAGGCTTCATAGATTGTAGAAGGGTGTGAGCTCAGCTGCTTCTATCCCAAGCTTCAAGCAACCATATTTTTGAGTTTAACACTTTGTGATTGCAGGACCTACAGGGATCGTCTTCTTTTAATACAAAGAGAAAGCTGGGAGTAGCTCTCTCTCTCTCTTGTGTTCCATCCACAAGAAAAATTTACTTTGGTTACCAGTTACTTTAGGAAGCCCTAAGTTTCTTTTTTCTATCCTTTGGCTTCCCCTCTCTTGCCTTGTTTGGTTTGCTCATCCTCTTCCCTCTTCACTGCCCTCTTTTCCCCTTTTTTCACTTAGTTTGCAGCCATCGTCTTGTTAGTTTGCAGCCCTCTTTTACCTTTTTGGACATCCCTCTTTTTGCCCTTTTCCTCTTCCATTTCACAGCTTCTTCTCCTCTCTCTTTCCTTCGTTTTTCACTGTAGAAGTTTACCTTTCTTTAAAAAGTTAGTTTGTAGTTTTGTTTCATTTTATTTTATGACTAACATATAACGTTTCAGTGTTTAAAGCTCTTACTTTCAGGAAAATCAAGAAAAGCTCAAAAGCTAAAAGCAAGCCAAGGAAGCAAGCAAAGAGCAAAAAAGACAAAAATATCTCGCTCTTCTTTCTTCCCCTTTTTCAACCTGCTCATTCAAGAAGAGGCAAAAGCATCAAAAAAGCATTATAAAAAGTTAGTAAAAAGCAAGTGGGATAAAGGCTCCCACACCCCTCTTCCCCCATTTGGGGAAGCCTGTATCGTCCTTTTCATTTTCATGTTTGCATGCTTGTAGAGTAATTTGATAGAGTAGAATAGGAAAAAGTAGTTTTATTTTTGAAAAGTTTTTTGGTTTGCTTTCATAAAAGTTAGAAAAGAAAAGTTTGTTGTTTCCTTACTTAGTTTTAATTTAGCTCTGTTTGCTTTTGTTTCATATGATATTGCAAAAAGTAAAAAGAACCAAAATCTCTTGAATCTCACCATAAGGTGGATCAAGAGTGCTCTCTGTCGGAGAGTTTGTTTAATTTTTCTTTTATTTCATGTACTTTTGCTTTTGTAATTTCTTAACTTAATTTCTAAGTCTCTTGAACTTGCCGGAATCCAAGTCAAGAGAACTGTCTATTGGAGAGCATCCCACTGCATTTCCTTGCATCAAGCATATAGTTTAGCTAAGACTCTTGAACTTTCGCCATAAAACAAAGTCACGAGCGCTCTCTGTCGGAGGGTTTTAATTAGTGTTTTAGTAAAATTTGCAACTCACATTCCCCTTTTAATTAATTTACTTCGTTGATATCTGTCACCTAGTATGTTTAGTCGACTTTCATAGTTGGGCTCGTACTTAGAACGGTGAATGGACTTGTTAAGCTCGCAATAAGAACATAATAAAATTTTACCCCATAACCAATGCACCGGTGTTGTAGGAAGCATTGAAAGTCAACTCTCAGTAAGGGCGCTGGAACTCCCCGTTGTCTTAGAGTCCCGACTAGCTGGTCAATCCACTGGAAACCAGCCTGGGATACCGGACGGGCCGACATGTTTCAAATGGAATTACTTCGAACGCTTTCCTGGTTGGTCTTTTGATACCTTTGACAATCCACAATAAACAAGACCATTAAAATACTTAAAACGTACCAAGAGCAAACGCATAACACATCCACTAGCATTTTTTCAAGACTTGTACTTTTATTATTTTTCAAGCATTGTAGAGGTTCGACTCCATAAGGCACTGGTTTGTCATTTCATGCATCATTATTTATCTGGACCATTTGTCCTTTGATTTATAAAATCTTTATCTGTGAATGCTGGTTTCTTTCACAAGTTCTCGACATATTGTTCATCTTTTAATCTAGTGCAGCAACGTGGATTGCTTTTGTCTTGTGTTCAAATTTATTTTTATAATACTTGCAATAGTCTTTCATCATAAACAAACTCCTAAACAACACCCATTCGCATCACTTCCATAAAATTAACTTAAACACATTGAGCCTTAGAAACTCTTTGTTAGGGACTACCCCCCTTGGCTTCGTTAGGAGTTAGCCTAAATGGAGGAGCTAGGAGTACGTGACAGTACCTGGCTCTGTGCTTGCCCCCATGGTCACACCTCTCCCACTTTCTTAAGTGAGGAGACAACTTTCGGAAGATTTCTGTTGCTGGTGTGCAATTAGCGGACAACATCTTTTGGTGTCGTTGCCGAGGACAAATCTTTTTGTTCTTGGACGACCTTTGTTTCTTTTTAGTTTTTGACTTTTTTTCCCCTTTTTGGTAGATTTTTTAGTCCAATCACTCTCCGAAATTAGACTTGAATCCACTTGTCGACTCCACTGTCAGTTAACACCTCAAGGTATTCGACTAGAAGAAACTCTGAAGGTTTGCTCAATTTCATCCCTGATCCTAAAAAGGTCTATAGGAGGAGACTGAACAAACTAGCTTCTCGTAGGATCCTTGTAGAACTTGGATCTGAGTCTGTTTCAGACATCCACCTTTTATTTCAAGAAAACTTAGAAAATTTTCAAAACAATAACTGTTTCCTTAACACAATGGGTGAGTTTTTTACTCAACTCAATTTTACTTAGATAGCAGGTCAGCCTCATGACATTCCCGAAAAGGGTATTGATAAGCTCATGACTTTTAATGGCACTGATGTTAGTTTTTCAACATTAAGCTAGCATTATTAGGATCTTTAACTGAGAGAATAACAAGCACAACAATCATACACAAGAGACAATGAACACAGTGTTTTTCCTCGGGGAAACCATAAAGGAGAAAACCCCACAGCTTCCTCAGAGATAGAATCAACACCAAAACAGTAAAAGCCCAAAAACAGTAAGTGATCTCCCAACAGCAGTAATCTTCTTCTTGTCTAGCCCTAGTGTCTTCTCCTTCCTCAACTATGCGCTACATTTGAGTGTGTATGACTTGTGTGATAAATAGAGACTCCAGTTCTCTATTTATACTAATCTCGACATGACTAAAACCCTACTAGGGCCGACCTCTACTAGGAGAGTCTAATAACCTTAGTGCCCCGGAATTGCGGGGACTTTAACACTTAGACAATCGGAGGGTTACCCACTATGACTTGACATGACTTGTTTACATTATTGATCCTCCCGATCGGAACATTGGGGCATGACAACATGACTCAAATACATAATAGATACATCCCGGAATAAACATCGGGTTGCAATACATAAGATACATAGATGAATACATTCCGAAGTTACAAATACATCAACACTCCCTCTTAACTAGGAAGGTATTCTTTCGACACAATTTTCAGCACTGGTCTTCTTCTCTGTATCAGCTAGATCATCTCGTCTTCTGCATCTCAAGTCTTTTGAGTCTTCAAGTCATCTTTGTCTTCAAGTCATCCTCGTCTTCAAGTCATCTTCGTCATCGGATCTGGATCATCTCTCGATCTGGATCATCATGGGACATCATCACTGGATCTGGATTATCACTCAATCTAGATCATCACTGGCTATCATCACTGGATCTGGATCATCACTGGCTATCATCACTGGATCTGGATCATCACTCGATCTGGATCATCACTGCTGGATCATCATCACTGGATCTGGATCATCACTCGATCTGGATCATCACAGGTGCTATCTCATGATTCTTCTCGTCATAGGAAGTTCTACAGAGCCAACCCTTTTTCATGCTGGTTGTAGGCCTAGCCATCATGTAGGTCTTTTCCAGCACTTATATCTTGATCAACACATGATACGAAGAATGGCTCATCATTTCTATCTGATCAACACATGATGCGAAGATAGATACTGCACTTACATTTTATTAACACATGATACAAAGAATGGCACGCCCAGCACTTACATCTGACCTACTCGTCAGAAAGGCACGCCCAGCACTCACATCTGATCATGTAGGAACTAATCCTATAATCATATCAGAAAGGCCCAGCACTCACATTCATCAGCATGATAGGACACATCTACTATCATCTGTGGAAAGGCTCAGCACTTACAACCACCAGCATGATAGGACACACCTACTATCATCTGTGGAAAGGCACAGCACTTACATCCACCAGCATGGTTGGACACACCTACTACCATCTGTGGAAAGGCTCAGCACTTACAATCACCAGCATGGTAGGACACACCTACTACCATCTGTGAAAAGGCACTGCACTTACAATCACCAGCATGATAGGACACACCTACTATCATCTGTGAAAAGGCACAGCACTCACATCCCCCAGCATGATAGGACACACCTACTATCATCTGTGAAAAGGCACAGCACTCACATCCACCAGCATGATAGGACACACCTACTATCATCTGTGGAAAGGCTCTTCACTTACATCCATCCAGGCGGGAACACATCCTGCTCACAGTGATGGAAGGGCTTGCACTCATATCTGATCTTGTAGGAACCAATCCTACAGTCATATCAGAATGGCCCCCAGTCCTCGACTGAGCTACCTGGTAACTGACCAGGTGCCTCCATTCTCCTAGAGAATGGCAGTTGCCCTTACATCTGACCTGCTTGTCGGAATGGCCAACACTCACATCTGACATGGAAGGAACTTAATCCTTTAGCCATGACAGAATGGTTCAGCCCTTACATCTGATCAAGTGGGAACACATCCCTCTATCACATCAGAATGGCTACTCAGTCCTATACTGAGTGTTCCTGGTAACTGACCAGGTGCCTCCATTCCTAGAATGGCAATTGCCCTTACATCTGTCCTACTCGACAGAATGGCCAGCACTCATATTTGACATGGAAGGAAGCAATCCTCTCACCATGACAGAATGGCTCAGCCCTTATATCTGACCATGGAAGGAACCAATCCTCTCACCATGACAGAATGGCTATGGGTTTCATCACTTTCTCTTGGAGGAAACCTCGATCTGGAGAACACCAAGCTTCTCCCTGAAGTACTCAAACTTCAGCCTAGCCAATGGCTTCGTCAATACATCGGCTATCTGTTCCTTCGTCACAACATACTGGAGTT
>LPNX010209315.1:77942-129069 GCA_001517045.1 Pseudotsuga menziesii | reverse complement strand
TATCTGGATCTCTTCTTGGATGGTTCATCATCCTCTGCAGCATGAGCATGATGTCTTCTTTTGTTCCCCTTCTTCTTATGAGAGTGGACTTTGTTCTTAAGATAGTCTTTTGCAAAGTGTCCTTTTTCATCACATGTATAACATCTTATTTTAGATAGGTCTCTTCTAATGTTATCTTTATGATGAGGATCCTTACCTTTGGAGTAATGAGGTTTTCTTCTGCTTCTCTTGGAGTGAACTGTGAGAGCTTGGTCTTCACTTCCCATCTTCTCTTCTCGAGCTGCTATCCGTGCTTCTTCTTGAGAACATTCTTCCCATAGTCTGCTGAATTTGACTAACTTTTTTCTAGCACAGATTCCTTGAATGAAAGCATCCCATGACCTAGGAAGGCCATTCAAAGTAGTCATCACAATCTCTGCATTCTCCACTTCTTCATCTACAGCTTCTAATTGTTCCTTGATCTGAGAAACCCTTGTGAAGTAAGACTGGATGGTCTCCGCATTTTGAATCTTCACATTCTTCAGTTGATTCCTCAGAGTCATCTTCCGATTTATATTCTTCCCTTCAAACAATTTGGTTAGGGCATCAAACATAGCTTTAGGTGTCTTGAGAGAGGACACTTGTGGGATAAGGTGATCCTTGATAGAATTAGCAATGATCCTCTTTGCCATAACCATCTTCTTCTTATGTAAGGCCTTTGCCTCATCTCCCTCTGGGACTGGAACCTCTTCATGAATGTAGGAGTCTAATTCATTCTCTTCCAGGACCAGGGAGATCCTATACTTCCAGGCTCGGAAGTTATCAGCTCCCTCAAGCTTTTCATCAAGATTGGTATGATGAGACCTCTTAAAATGAGAACCTCAAATGGAAATACAAGAGATCTTAGATCTTACCAGGTCAAAATGTCGGATCTGAGACTTGAGCTGAAATCCTGCAGAGCTGGTTCAGGAGCAAATTAGGGTTTTGCTTTTCCGGAGATCTGTTTATCCAAATGCCTTGAAATTTGTTCCTAACTTCGATTTTGGGGAGGAGATCAATCCAGGCCTGGGCTCACTGAAAAATTCCTCTTCTGTGAAAAGCCCTAATTTTCGACAGTAGTGACAGGTCCAAAACTGAAAAACCTCAGAATTGGATTTTGCTTCGACAGAAAGATGTGCCCTAAGGAGGAGAGTTGTTCCACCTTACTTTTGCTGAAAATATGTGGAGGAAGATCCACAAACTAGGAAGCCCTAGTTCCCGCAACTGCACAGTGTCTTCTTCTCAGGTTAGCTCTGATACCATGTTAGTTTTTCAACATTAAGCTAGCATTATTAGGATCTTTAACTGAGAGAATAACAAGCACAACAATCAAACACAAGAGACAATGAACACAGTGTTTTTCTTCGGGGAAACCATAAAGGAGAAAACCCCTCAACTTCCTCAGAGATAGAATCATCACCAAAACAGTAAAAGCCCCATGACAGTAAGTGATCTCCCAACATCAGTAATGTTCTTCTTGTCTAGCCCCAGTGTCTTCTCCTTCCTCAACTATGCGCTACACTTGAGTGTGTATGACTTGTGTGATAAATAGAGACTCCAGTTCTCTATTTATACTAATCCCGACATGACTAAAACCCTATTAGGGCCGACCTCTACTAAGAGAGTCTAATAACCCTAGTGCCCCGGAACTGCGGGGACTTTAACACTTAGACAATCGAAGGGTTACCCACTATGACTTGACATGACTTGTTTACATTATTGATCCGCTCGATCGGAACATTGGGGCATGACAACATGACTCAAATACATAATAGATACATCCCGGAATAAACATCGGGTTACAATACATAAGATACATAGATGAATACATTCTGAAGTTACAAATACATCAACAACTGATGCCTCTATCTCTGCTGAGCAGCACATCAGAAATTTCTCCAGACACTGTGGTTCTTATGTCAGGGGTACTGACAAACATGAAGATGTTTACATGACCCTTTTTGCTCTATCTTTGGATGGCAAAGCTGGAAATTGGTGTGATAATTAGCCAAACAACTCTTTCACTACCATAGCAGATTTCAAGACTGCCTTCCTCGGAAAATTTGGCAGTAAGAAGGAACCTAGGCATCTAGTGGCAGCCCTGACTAGTATGAAGAAATCTGAAACAGAAACCATGGATGAGTTCAATAATAGGTTCACAGAGTTGTCAGATTCCATCCCTGCCACTTATGCTCCTCCTGCAGCTTCCACTTTGGATTATTACATAGAATCATTAAGTGGCAAGATCCAGTACTAGATTAGAGACAAGGAGTTGACCACTTTACTTCAAGCTCAGAATTTGGCCATTAAAATTGATAAGAATATGCAGTCTTCAGGAGAGTCAAACATCCAGGGTTACTCAGATCATCAACTCCTCTTAAAACTGTTGAACCTAAAGGGAAAGAGCCATCAAACGAAGCATATGAGAAGAAGCTCATGGACTTGACTGAGAAAATGCAAGACATGGAAAGGAAGCACTTAGTTCAGAATAGGGTCATAACTGTTGAAAGAACTCAACCTCTGTGCCACCTCCTAGAACTTTCCCTGCGAGACCAACATGGCAGAGAAAGAATCCCAACCATGAGCAGAGGCCTCCTCATCAGCTAGAGGCCGCTAACATGGTTGAGCCTTACAAACCATTTTGTAGGGCATGCAGAGATTTCCATGAGGAATCTGGCTGCCATTACACATGTTATGTTCAAGAACATGGTTAGCCCGAGGGTTGCGGTCCCAGCACATCTGCAAGCGAGCCTGAATTCATCCACAATGTAGGAGACATCTATAATAGTCATCAGGATAGTTGGAATCAAGCTAACCAATTTTATCAAGGGGTTGACTACTTAACTGAATATTACGGGGAAATGCCTTGAAACAGCAACAACGTTCAGAACTTTAAAGGCATAACATATCAAAGAAGACCAAGGGAAGGACCATCTACCCAAACTTCTTCTAAGGTAACAATTTCTGACATCCCTCCAGAAATAAATGATAAATTAGATTTTGTTGCTCTAACTTTTGATTTAGGTAGTTGGTTGGCAAACTCCAAAGTTCCGGTTCCGGTTCTTGAGTTATGTAAGATTCTTGGTCAAAAAGAGAAACTGCTAAAAATGCTAGAGCCTCAAGCTGATAATGTTCCCTTGTTTACCTCAAAGATAGTTACACCTGAAAGACCTACAGCTCCCAAGAAAGTAACTTTTGCCAATATAGTAGAACAACTTTCACCTAGTCAAGAAGATGTCCATGGAGATCCCCCTGTAATCTTGCATACTAGGGACCCAAGAAAAGAAGATCACCCGCCCTTCTACATGTCATTGATGATAGGTGATCTTCTCCTGCACAACTGTATTCTAGATTTAGGGTCAGGGTCCAATATTATGACTAAGAAGGTCGTGCAACAACTTGGCCTTAGAACCACTCGCCCCTACCAAAATGTATTGTGCCATGGACTCTAGACCTGTCAAAGTTGAAGGTATGATTGAAAGGGAGCACCTAAAATTAGCCAAGTATCCAGACATCCATGTTACCATGGATATCGTTGCAATAGATGTGCCAGATAAATGGGGCATGCTATTATCTAGAAAATTTGGTGCCACTTTAGGAGGATCCATCCAAATGGACTGGACATACACCACTGTACCTGCATCAAAAGATTCGTTGGTTAAGTTACATACTGAGAAAGAACGAAGATATCATGTAGAAAGCCCAGGGAAACCATGAAACGAATATGTCGACTACTCAAGTGGACTAGGGATATACTAGATCAACTGTACTTTCTTAGAGCCTATCCAAGAAGAAATAAAAAATGAAAAGCTTAATGAATCCTGGAGGATGAACTTTGATGGAGCTTACTCTAGAGCAGGAAAAGGGGCTGGGATAATCATTATTTCACTAGAGGGTAAAGTGTTTAACTTTGCTTTCAGATTAGAATTTGAGGCAACCAACAATGTGGTAGAGTGCGAGGCACTTCTACTAGGCATCGAGATTGCCAAGGACATGGGGATCAAATTGCTTAGTATTAAGGGGGATTCTGACTTAATTGTCGAACAGGTTAAGGGTCAGTTTCCATGTAAATGTCAAAAATTAAAAAAGTATAAAAATGCAGTCTAGGATACAATGGAATTTTTTGATGCCCTTAATATAGAAGCAATCCCTAGAGATTAGAATAGTGCCGCCAACCAACTAGCGTTTGCAGCTTTAGCACTTCAACCGGTAGATGAGATGTTAGAGGGGGATTGTCTTTTAGAAATTAACTTCAGACCTTCTGTTCCTGATAGTAGAACATTGGCAGGTTTTCAAAGAGGATGAACAAATCTTGAGATTTATTCATAATGTTGATGAGTTCTCTAACTTTAGAGTAAATGATCAGGAGGAAATCAAAGAGTATCATGGAGGAGGCGACTAGTTTAATAACCCTGTCCCACGTGGTCTAGTTGCTTTAGAGCACATTTTTGATAGGCAGGACAAAAGAAAGAGTAATGTTGAACAAACGAAACCTGGTGAGTATATTGAGATCAACATTGGAATGGAAACAGAACCAAAAATGATAAAAATTGGAAAAGGTACCTCTGAAAAGGAAAGGAACAACCTTATAAACTTGGTCAAAGAATATAGGGATGTTTTTGCCTTCACTTATGACGAGCTTAAAGCATATAGGGAAGATGTTTTTCAGCACACCATTCCCTTAACACCTGAATGTCAAAAAGGCAAGCCTTTTCATCAAAAACTTAGGCAAATAAATCCTAAGTTAGCACCTATTATAAAAAGGGAGTTAGAAAAAATGTTAGCAGCAGGGATTATAGCTCCTACGAGACATTCGACATGGTGCTCTAACTTAGTGGTAGTTAGAAAGAAGAACGGGAGTTTAAGGATATGTATAGATTTCAGGAATCTAAACATAGCATGTCAAAAGGACAATTACCCCCTCCCCAACATGGAGACCCTCCTCCAACGGGTCACTGGATCAAGCATGATGTCAATGCTAGATAGTTTTTCTGGTTACAATCAGTAGTCATCCAAGAAGAAGATAGGCACAAAACCACTTTCACAACTCCTTGGGGCACTTTTGAATATCTGAGAATGCCTTTTGGTCTCACAAATGTAGGTGCTACTTTCCAAAGGGCCATGGATTATGCCTTCAAAGAGTTGATAGGTAAAATCATTGAGATCTACCAAGATGATCTTACTGTGTTTTCGAAAGAAAGATCTAGCCATGTTGGTCATCTTAGGCAGATATTTGAGCGATGTAGGAAATTTGGCATTTCTTTGAATCCGGCTAAATCAGTATTGGGCATAGAAGAGGGAAAACTCTTGGGACACATTATAGACAAGGACGGTGTCAAGATTGACCCGGAGAGAATAGAAGCCATAAGGAAGATCCCTCTACCTAAAAATGTGAAAGCACTCCAATCTTTCAATGGGCATATAAATTTTATTAGAAGATTTATTCCTAACTTGGCTGAACTCATGAAACCTATGCAAGCCTTACTTAAGAAAAGTGCCAAGTTTGTATGGACAAATGAGGGTAGGGAAGCCTTTGATTCTATTAAGAATGCCATCACCAGGTCTCCAGTCTTAGTCAGCCCAAATTACACGAAAGATTTCATGATCTTTTCTTTTGCTTCAGAAGACACTATTGCCGGTGTGTTGCTCCAGAAGAACTTTGAAGGGTTCGAGCAACCTATAGCTTTCATGAGTTAGGGCCTTACAAAAATCTGAATTAAAATATACAATTATTGAAAAGCAGGCTTATGCCTTGGTCAAATCTTTGAAACATTTCAGAATGTATATTGGATACTCTAAAGTCATTGGGTATGTTCCCCATACTGCAGTGAATGACATCCTGTCTCAACAAGATTGTTTAGGAATAAGGGGTACATGAGTGTTTAAAATCCAGGAGTATGACCTTGAAATAAAGCCTACCAAATTGATCAAAGGACAAGGCCTTGCTAAAATGCTTACTCAAAGAAATGAAGAAGCTATTGAAATGATTGCCGAAAACAATATCCCTCAACCAGCCATGACTCTTGCGCTTCAAGAACTTGATAATCATTGGTATTCCGACATCATTTTCTTTTTCCTCCATTTCACTTGCCCTGATTACCTCAAAGGTCACAAGCGAAGGGCTGTGAGACTCAAAGCTGCTAGATATTGCCTTACCCAAGAGGGTCTGGGTTGGAGGAACCCAGATGGCATTATACTCAGATGTATTAACGAACAAGATTCGAAGAAAATCTTGACTGAATTTCACTCAGGATTTTGTGGAGGCCATTATGCAGCAAATACAACTGCCCACAAAATCTTGAGAGCTGGATACTATTGGCCCACTATCTTCGCAGATGTTCACAAACATGTCAAGTGTTGCCAAGAGTGTCAGCTTTTTACGGGGAAGCAGAAGTTGGCTGCACTTCCTCTTACACCTGTTGTGGTCCATGCCCCTTTTCAGCAGTGGAGGCTTGATTTTATCGGCAAATTTAAGGATAATTCTAGCAATGGCATTTTCTGGATTCTTATGGCAACCGATTATTTCACTAAGTGGGTAGAGGCCATACCTACTAAGAATGCCACTGAAAAGGTTGTTATGGATTTCATTGAGGAAAGAATCATCACCAGATTTGGAACTCTTCTTAAAATAACAACCGATAATGCCAAAGCTTTCAGTTCGGGAGAAGTAAATGACTTCTGTTTTAAATATGGCATTATCCTATCCCACTCATCAGATTATTATCCACAGGGCAATGGACTTGTTGAGTCTACTAATAAAAATTTAATGACTATTATTAAGAAGACTGTGGGTGACAATAAAAAGGCATGGGATAGCAAGATTAAGTATGCTGTGTGGGAAGATAGGATTACCAAGAAGTACTCAATTGGAAAGTCACCTTTTAAGTTAGTATATGGACTCACGAGTCACAGCCACCCTTCCGGTCAACATGTAGATTACAATCTTTAGAATGTTAAGTGAATATGGCATGGAAAGATTGGAAATGGAGCAGAGGATCCATCAGATTAAAGAGTTGGATGAGTCTAGAAAAGTTGCCCTCGATCAGTCACTCAGGCATCAAGAAAGCATGAAGGGCACCTTTGATAAGTCAGCCAGGCCAAGATCCTTCCAAATAGGAGATATTGTTCTCTTATGGGATAAGAGAAGGGAAAAGCCTGGGAAGCATGTAAAGTTCAACAGCCTTTGGAAAGGCCCGTTTATCATCCGTGATATTGCTTGCACCAATTCCTTTTTACTTAACACCATGGATGGAGATACTTTAAACCTGCCTGTGAATGGTCAACACTTAAAGTCTTTTTATCGAAACAACCTCCAAGATGACTAAGGGGTCATCCCAGGGCTTTTCTAAACCCATCCTTGTTGTATTTTTTATGTATTTTATTTTTGTACCATAATATTGATATACCAAAATGTTGTATCATAACCTTTGTATATTAGCATTTGTATCATACTTCATTTATATGCTGAAAAAGAAAAAGTTTTGTTTTATGTACTCTGGTTTGAGAAAAGCAAAAAATATTTTCTGGTATTTCATCATGGCTTATTTTTATATCATATACATGGGACTAAGACACTTCTGTTTACGTAAAGGTACCAGAGATTCCTGGATTCTCAGGCACTCTCTTTGATTAATAAATCAAGCGAGTACCCGTCCCGTAGTTGGAGCCAGATGTTACCAACTTATTTGTACCATAGTTGGATTAGCTGAGGAACCGCCATTTGACAAACATGATGAATGTTTGTGTTCTAGTGTATCAACGATTCGCCTTTGTGCCTAGCCAGTTTTGGCTAGTCAGTTTTTGTTTTCAATAATTATGACCATGGCCCCGTGGGGTTTGTAATAAAATGTGCTAGTAGGGTGTTTTGAGTGGTTCGGTCTCCTAAGACGTAGAATTTCAACTAAGGTATTCCAGGGAGTTTTTTGCCCTTGTCAATTATGCTTTGCCTATAGTCGAGTATAATCGACGAGGTTTTTTCTCGCTTCCTCCAAAGCTGGAATGCCCGATTTTGAATTCTGGGCCTTGGGGGGTTATTAGAGCCCAACTGAGTATGTATAAACCTACTAGACATTATTAGAATAGATTATGGTCATGTCCTAAGTCACTAGGACCCTTAGAAAAAATTCCGAAATTTTTTTACCGGACGCGTTGGATTTTGGGTTTTTAATTTTTTAATTTTTTCCCAAGTTTTTAATTAAATTTTTCCATAGTTTAAATGGAAAAATTTAAATTTGTAATATGTCAGTCATCCGGGATCCGAATTCAGTGATTGAAGGCTATAACCTTAAGCCAAAAATCATTCAGGATCAACTGGCTAGCTATCCCTAAGTTTCAGATGTTCATTCAGCCTCATAATTAATAATTTCTCAAAAAAGTCATTTACGGAGAAATTATTAATTAAAATACTAAAAAATGAATATTTTGGAGATATTAAAAAACTCTCCAAAATAAACCAAATTGAAAAAAATAAAAGGCTATACGACATGGCAATGGGCATTTATGATGATTCAACTCGGCACAAATCCTCTCCAGTCAACAATCAAAGAGCATTGAAGTCACATTCAATTAGCAAACTCGTCCTCTTCAGCTAAGCTCACGAGTTCGCTGATTTGGAGGGCAATGATTGGTTTGATGATATCTACGGAGCAGGAAATTAAATGCATTAAGTGTTTGGTGCAAACCCTAAGGGTTTGGCACCCATCATCACCAATTAACACCTTCTTCAAGCCTTTACGCCTCTTTTCAAGCTCACGCCTCTCTCTCCTCAAGGATGCGCTATCACACGTGTGGGCTCATTAATGGGTGGATTTTGGAAGTTAGGGTTGGGAGTGGGGGCGCCTTGCCTAGGTGGAGGCCATCCCTCACTCACACCAACTTTTGTTTAGGTTTGGGCTCTCAATCATGTGCCGAGTTTGCTTAATCATGGGGATTGGCCCTCATTTGATGGAGTTTGGTTTTAGGGTTTTATCCTTCTCTCTTTGTATAAGTAGAGTCTCTTTTGAGCTCTACAGGATGGAACTTTTGTGTTAGAGTTACTTTGAGAAAATTGTATCAAGCATTTGCTTTGAATTGTTAATAAAGATATTCGACTTTGGAGGTCTATGAGCTTTTGAATGTGGTGAACTTCTCATGGTTGAGGTGATATTGTCTCTAACCCCCATCATTTAATACTTGCATGTGATTAATTATTTTGCTAGCTCAAGAAGGCCATTGTTGGCACGGTAGAATCGCCATTTGTTGTTTCAATTTGGTTGTTTATGCAAAGTAGATTAGTATCTTGATGGACATGAGTAGTCAGTAATACGTAATGTCGATCTTGATTTAATGTTCTTAGCATACTAGCATATGATTTTGATCTGACTTCTTGTATTGAGTTTTGGTGTGTTATCAGGCTTCACAGATTGTAGAAGGGTGTGAGCTCAGCTGCTTCTATCCCAAGCTTCATGCAACCATATTTTTGAGTTTAACACTTTGTGATTGCAGGACCTACAGGGATCGTCTTCTTTTAATACAAAGAGAAAGCTGGGAGTAGCTCTCTCTCTCTTGTGTTCCATCCACAAGAAAACTTTACTTTGATTACAAGTTACTTTAGAAAGCCCTAAGATTCTTTTTTCTATCCTTTGGCTTCCCCTCTCTTGCCTTGTTTGGCTTGCTCATCCTCTTCCCTCTTCGCTGCCCTCTTTTCCCCTTTCTTCACTTAGTTTGTAGCCCTCTTCTTGTTAGTTTGCAGCCCTCTTTTACCCTTTTGGACAGCCCTCGTTTTGCCCTTTTCCTCTTCCATTTCACAGATTTTTCTCCTCTCTTTTCTCCGTTTTTCATTGTAGAAGTTTACCTTTCTTTAAAAAGTTAGTTTGTAGTTTTGTTTCATTTTATTTTTTGACTAACATATAACGTTTCAGTGTTTAAAGCTTTTACTTTCAGGAAAATCAAGAAAAGCTCAAAAGCTAAAAGCAAGCCAAGGAAGCAAGCAAAGAGCAAAAAAGACAAAAATATCTCGCTCTTCTCTCTTCCCCTTTCTCACCCTGCTCATTCAAGAGGAGGCAAAAGCATAAAAAAAGCATTGTAAAAAGTTAATAAAAAGCAAGTGGGATAAAGGCTCCCACACCCCTCTTCCCCCATTTGGGGGAAGCCTGTATCGTCCTTTTCATTTTCATGTTTGCATGCTTGTAGAGTAATTTGTTAGAGTAGAATAGGAAAAAGTAGTTTTATTTTTGAAAAGTTTTTTGGTTTGCTTTCATAAAAGTTAGAAAAGAAAAGTTTGTTGTTTCCTTACTTAGTTTTAATTTAGCTCTGTTTGCTTTTGTTTGATATAATATTGCAAAAAGTAAAAAGAACCAAAATCTCTTGAATCTCACCGTAAGGTGGATCAAGAGTGCTCTCTGTCGGAGAGTTTGTTTAATTTTTCTTTTATTTCATGTCCTTTTGCTTTTGTAATTTCTTAACTTAATTTCTAAGTCTCTTGAATTTGGCGGAATCCAAGTCAAGAGCACTCTCTATCGGAGAGCATTTCCACTGCATTTCCTTGCACCAAGCATATAGTATAGCTAAGACTCCTAAACTTTCGTTATAAGACAAAGTCAATAGCGCTCTCTGTCGGAGGGTTTTAATTAGTGTTTTAATAAAATTTGCAACTCACATTCCCCTTTTAATTAATTTACTTCGTTGATATCCCTCATCTAGTATGCTTTGCCGACTTTCATAGTTGGGCTCGTACTCAGAACGGTGAATGGACTTGTTTAGCTCGCAATAACAACATAATAAAATTTTACCCCATAACCAACGCATCGGTGTTGTAGGAAGCATTCAAAGTCAATTCTCAGTAAGGGTGCCGGAACTCCCCGTTGTCTTAGAGTCTCGGCTAGCTGGTCAATCCATCGGAAACCAGCTTGGGATACTGGACGGGTCGACATGTCTTGAACGGAGTTACTTCGAACGCTTTCTCGGTTGGTCTTTTGATACCTTTGACAAGCCACAATAAACAAGATCGTTAAAATACTTAAAACGTACCAAGAGCAATCGCATAACACATCCACTAGCATTATTTCGAGACTTGTACTTTTATTATTTTTCAAGCATCGCAGAGGTTCGACTCCATAAGGCACTGGTTTGTCATTTCATGCATCATTATTTATCTGGACCATTTGTCCTTTATAAAATCTTTATCTGTGAATGCTGGTTTATTTCACAAGTTCTCGACATATTGTTCATCTTTTAATCTAGTGCAACAACGTGGATTGCTTTTGTCTTGTGTTCAAATTTATTTTTATAATAATGGCAATTGTCTTTCATCATAAACAAACTCCTAAACAACACCCATCCGCATCACTTCCATAAAATTAACTTAAACACATTGAGCCTTAAAACTTTTTGTTAGGGATTACCCCCCTTGGCTTCGTTAGGAGTTAGCCTAAATGGAGGAGCTAGGAGTAGGTGACAGTACCTGGCCTTGTGCTTGGCCCCAAGGTCACACCTCTCCCATTTTCTTAAGTGAGGAGACAACTTTCGGAAGATTTCTGTTGCTGGTGTGCAATCGGCGGATAACACTGATGTTGTGTGTAATAATGAGGAGGGGCACCTCCTATTTATACTGTTTTCCCACCAAGAAATTAACTGGGGCCGACTTCACTTGGGGGAGCAATAATAATTTTATATTTCATATTTATATTTTATTATTTTATTGGTGGCTTTTCACCCCAAGGATTACATTGTTCTTTTTAGGGTTTAGATGAATGATTACAATAAGTTCAACTCCCGAAGGAGGAAAATAAGAATAGCTTCTGAAGTTGCACAAACTACAACATAATGCTTGAGAACAAGAAGCTTGAAATATACACTCAAAATCATAAAACATAATCAGTCCAAAAACAAAGTTGACAGTTACTGGTTGAGTGTTTAACGAAAGTGGCCACCTAAACTATCCCAACAATTAGCTTTAAAAGTCGGATCCGAGTTGTGAGTATTATACAATGATTTTCTGACATGTGCATTAAGTGTTTGACAAAGGTCTTCAAGTAAAATTCGCCAACAGTTAGACCAAATCAGCCCCAAAACCAGTCTAAGCCAAGTGTTTGAATAAATCTTAAACTTGAGTATTCTAGCAGTCAATTAAATTTTTAGTACTCTTCTAGCCAAGCATCTTCAACTTACACACATAGGACTCTCCCATGCACCTCGAATCCTTGTGCCTGCTACATATACACCTCCTCTTGTAAGATTCCATTCAAAAAAGTTGTCTTTACATCCATCTGATGAATGCTCCAATCCATCTCCGCGACAATGGAAATCACTGATCTAATAGAGGAGTACCTAGCCACTATTTGCAAATGTCTCATCATAATTCCCTCTATCTATGAGAACCCTTGCACCACGAATTGAGTTTTATACCTCTCGATGCTGCCATCCACAACATGTTTGATTTTGTAGGTAGTCCCTCTATCTGTTATTAGTTGACAACCCCTCGTTGAACTGACCTGGCAACAATGTCATCTCGATACACCACTTCCAAGTTCAAGCCAGTCTCAGTGAACTCAAAAAACATATCTCACGCACTATCATATGGCTTGAAGCCCCACTGTCAATATACCAGGTGGATGCACTCAACGAATGGCCAACAACAGAGAATACTCCCTCTGATCCTCCACATCAATGTTGGTAATAGATGCTCTCTTCGAATGACCACCATAAAGAGAAAATTCTCTCTTGAACCGTGCTGTATACTCATCAATCTCTACAGAAGCTACCGTTTGCTGCTTATTTTTCTTCTTGTTCGGACACTATCGAACATAGTGTGCAAACTTTTGGCAAGCAAAGCACTTGACTTTGATCATGTCTTTCTTCTGCTCACCACCCTACTACTTTGTGCCACCCTAGGGACCCTTCTTGGACTTCTTCTTTTTTCTTTTCTTTAGTTTTGGACTTTTTATTCATGGTAACCACTTTTTTAATCTAATGGTCAAGATTAAATCATGAACCAATGAGATCTAGGGATTAGCATAATTGCTCATTATTTTCTCATTAAATGAAAATTAAATGCACCCTCTTCAATTAAATACGTAATGAGGCATTTAAATACTCACTTCACTTGATTTCTCATAAAGTCAAATTTTAATTAAAACCATGAATACACTAAAGTAACTAGGAATCACTTGGATATTTTTCTACTCCTTGTTATCACCAACCTTGTAGTTGCCTTTGTGAGGTGGATCCAGGATGGATGGTAGAGGGACAAGCAACTAAGGAGGTGGAACCAAGATTGCCTCGACTCTCAAATGGATGGTTGTCACACCAATCGAGGCAGTCTCTGCTTTATGCTATCTTAGCCCAAGACAACAATGGGGGAGACCCAGATCTACTCCCGACATGAGAGATCAAACCTAGACACCAGATCAGATCAAATGGACTTGAGGTACGTAAGGTGTAAGGTTATTGGAGACCTTAGATCTATGGAGGGTGTCACTAGGTGTACCAGGGCTTTGGATGAGGGCTTTAGACGTATGAGAATTGATCCAAAGTGGAACACATGTGACCTATGGGGTAAATACTAGATCTAGGGTTGAGGTACTAGCAACTGGTGAAGATATCCGCTGCCTTGGGAAACGTAACCAATGCAGGGAGGGAAAGGACAGGATTGGGGCTATCTAGTATCGATGGATAGACTCGATGATAGATATGACAATATCAAAGTACCCGAGTCATCAGGGAAAAATCAGATTGCAAGGAAAATACGCCAAAGAGGGGCTAGCGCTAGGGTTGGAGATCCGTGCCTTGTCAGATCCAGGGCAATGGAGTCACTATCTGCCCAACGTTGGGAGAGACCCACATGGGAGATGCCCCGATCTACAGACCCGAAAAGGTACTTTGGCTGGAGAAGTCAATTTATGGGAGAAACAACAGCAAGATGGCTAGCGCTAGGGTTTGGAAGGGCAGATCCTCAGATCTAGGACAATCTGGAGACCACCAGCTCAGCGTTGGAGAATAAATGGAATGAGGATGACCGCTCAGCGTTGGAGAAGAAATGGAATGAGGATGACCTGATCTACAAACCCAAGTTGGAAAAATGCCGGAAAAATTAGATCTAGGAAAAAGTCAAAAAAATGATGAGGAGCGCTAGGGTCTTGGAAGACAGTTTCTTAGATCTAGGGCAAATCGGCCACTTTCAGGACTATACTCACTTCATAGTTGTAGTCAATTTGCTAGTGAAGGGTGAAGGCTAAAATTTACAGGGTTAGGACAAAGGATGACTACCAATTCAACATTGTGACACTTTAGATATGGAAAGGGAATACTCACTATAACCATATGCCGAACAAACAACAACACAGGGAATGGGAGTGCCTCACAAATGGTTGAGTTGTTCAGAGAGTGCTTATTCAACTTAGGCATCATGTCTACATCAAGTTTGATCCAGGTTCATTAGGATCATCAACTTTATTTCCATGGCCTTTTTGGCCTATATGACCCTTTGGGACTTCACCAACATTTAAAAGCACAGCTAATTGCAGCTTTCATCAAAGGACATATTCAAATTTATAAGGTCAACAATATTTAGATATAACATATATTTAACCATTGCTTTTGGGACCTTTTCTTATACCCTTCGCGGGGTATTTTAGCATTTCATTGCTCTTGCCCTTTACTCACATATGTTAAGAAACACATTCTAGAGTTTACAATTTCCATGGGCGCATATATAAATATTTCCAATACAAGTAGTACATGAGCTTTCAGTTTTAACCAACAACATCTCAAGTGACCAGGGGGAGTTCTGCACAGTGCCAAACATCAGGACAACCGACCAGAATGATTTAGGCATACAATCCAACTTACCAAAGGCAATTTCTGTCACCAACTCAGAGCCGAGACACAATATAAATAGGGAGGTTTGTCCAACAAAGGTTCTAGTGGGGAAAGGTCCTCCATGCCACAAGTCAAGTAGTATGTCGAGTTAAAACAAAACTGGAAGGAAATGGATGGGTGGAGACAATGAACAATGAAGCCAACACTAGCAAGCCAGAGTATGGTGGGAATGACTACCTCTATTCTCCCTAGGGAGGGTAAAACCAATGAGTATAGATCAGGAATTTCCAAGTCTAAGTAGGGACATCAATACATAATACAAATACATCCAAGTCCATATATTTATGACCGCCAGATCATGACACTAAATGCTAGTGTATGTCACAAAGATGAGTATAAGAGCAATGATAACCATAACACAATATAATAAATGCTGAGTCAACCATGTGAATAATCCATCTGAACTATCATTTGTTCAATGAGAAATAGTAAATACTGATACAAATCTGGGCATCACTAACTGCTCTCCAAAATGACTAAATGGCTACATCAGTCCTCAAATTTGAGTGTCCTGAGACTTAGTCTTGACATGGGAGAGTACTATAGTCCACTAACAAAATAATGATCCGTCAAAACTGCTCATCTCAGCATCTCATATGTAAGAGATTTGGCTGAAAAAAAGTACTGTATCTGAAAAATAGAATATGGTAGCTCGACTACTATATATGTGATAACACTCCTAGGCATACGAAATGGAAAACACTTGTCTTTGGTACAAATTTTAATAACAAGAAGGGCTATTTGGAACCGTAGCAGCAAAGAAAGATATGGCTTTGATTGCTCCAACAATATGGTGGGAGTCTTATGCATCAGAGGCCCAGAATTGTAAAACTTTGCAATTAGTGTCTTGAGCCAGGGATCAAGTGCATCAGCTTGTGAAAGGAACTAGAGTGCCTTTAGCCATATTCATTCCAAGGGAAGAAACAAGTTGTTTCGGGAAAATCAGTAGATCTTGTTTATGTTCGTTGTAACGTGCAATTGGATTTTGAGTAGTCTAACGCTTTGACGATTTCGCCCGGTGTTAGACTACTCCGTCCACTGCTGGCGTTAGACTACTGGCGTCGTTAGCCCTCAAGGCCTCCGGCCCGGAGCTTCTTTCACCGGGTCCCACGCTATCCGTCCAGATCCGCCGTACGGTCGTCGCCTCGACGTCGTTCACTCGCATTTACTCGTCCATCCTCTCCAATTGTCAAATGCAATTTTTTTGAAACTCTTCGCCCTCACGCCCTCCAGCACCTGTAGAACACTTTGCCAACACCGTGAACACTCTGCATCTGGTGAACCAGTGTTCCCTGCCCTTCAAGGCCCTCGACCTCCTCTTGAAGCTCAAAAACCTTTTACTGCTGTCGGTTTGTTTCTGTGAAAGAGAGCAAATCCTTGAATCATAGTAAGGTTATAGTTAGGTGAAAAAAACCTGGTTATATTTCTTCGAATCTAATATTTATTGCTTTTCCTTCTCACATGGAGATCCGATATTATCACCGTCTTCTAATCTCCAAACCGTAATACCAAGACCATCTCTGTATGGACTTAGCACCAAAATCTAGATAATTTCTTATTCTGATTGCGCATAGGTTAGCAAGGTAATTTGCAGCTAGGGCGAAGTGAAATTCTTTTAATTGCCATAAATGGGGATAAAAAGCATGAAGATATACGGTTCTTATTTTCTTAAAAGCCTTCTCCTTGATAAATTTTTGGTACAGTCCACCTAATCTTCAATTTCATGGTCATCTTTGTTGCCAAAGTGTTTCAACAACTTAGAGATTAAAATACAGTTTGCTCAATCTTCTTTGCAATTTAATGGCTATCTTGATTGCCAAAGTGTTTCAACAGTGTACGGATCGAAATAACTCAATTTCCTATATGATAGCTAATAGACTTAATGCATTGGGCATTCATTACAACATTGAAACAAGCCGCCAGACACAAATAACCAGGAAAGGTAGAAACAAAAGCATAAATCATGCCACTACCAAGTTTAACACCTACAACACAACAAAATAAACTTCATTCAATTCAAACTCTGCTTGAAACCTGTTAGAGATCATAGTGATATGAATGGTGCAGATAATGTTTGATTAAAACACCATAATAAAAAAACCAATGATAGTCACTGGATTTGCATAATCACGAAATTATAACAGACAGAATAATCAAGAAAGCTGTTGTACTGGTGACAATTGCTGTGAGGTTGGAAGCATCGATTCCTTGAGCAATGGAGGCTGATCCAAACCCACTGGTACTAGCCTTTCTCGTTACAAGAGAAATAAGTCCCATCATTAAATGAAAACAGAGACCAACAACAAATCTTCAATGAAAATAGGACTTTGTTAAGAGATGGAGCTACTATATGATCTTATATATATATATATATATATATATATATATATATATATCAGTGTTACCAACATCGACCGAGAAATTGCCGATGTCCGAGAAATTGCGAGTTTTCCAGCTCGACGATTTTTTCCCGAGATATTGCTGATTTTTTCCCGATTTATCTCGAGATATTGCCGATTTTTTCCTGATTTTTTCTAAAGGTGAAATTGAATATTTTTGTATTTTTTAAGTTTGCCGATTTATTGCCGATGTGTTGTCGAGATATCCCGAAACGATGTTTCCTGGACCCTGCCGATTTTTTCGCCGCGCCGATGTTTGCAACACAGATATATATATATATATCAAACTCAAATTCGCATCAACGCCCTCTCAACCAAGAAAACAAAAAGTATGGGCATGAAATATGCCGTCTGGTAGAGCCAAGATAAAGGATTCACAGAATGTATGAATAAGCCTACTCGGCCGGCATGGATGCACTTTATTCATTTTCTGCAATACTTTAATACTTGAGTCATTTTATGCAAGGAAGCAATGTTGGGATGCAGGAAATTCACATTCCTTCCCTGCGTAGATTCCTCATGTCATATGCCATATCTAGCAAAAAAAAATATAACACTAACAGTCTTAATAACAACAATGATAGTTGTGATTCATACATTCTGCAGGGATGAGGTCGATTCATACATTCTGTAGGGATCTGCGTGATTCATACATTCTACAGGGATCTGCAAGATCGACTTCAAGGCGACGATGGGGGCACGATAGATCTACAGGGATCTGTGGGACCGAGTGAAGAACGCTCGCCTAGACGGGGACAGATGGGGCCTGAGGTTAAAAGCACTGGTGGACGGAGTAGTCTAACGTCGGGCGAAATCGTTGAAGAGTTAGACTACTCCATTGGATTTAAGCAATGTGGCTAAAGATGGATCCAACTGTTCTACTACATGGTTTGAGCTTGTTCCAAATGCATTAGGAGATCAAGATGATCTTGACATTGAGAGTGATGAATCCAATGGTGATCGTGATTCTAGTGGTTTCACTCCCTCGAGAGCTCTTGATGATTTAGAGCTTTTTGATGTAACAAGTAGGCCAAGCGAACACCAAGAATAAAACTTTTGTTCTCGTTCTAGGCTATTAGTTTGTTTTTGGGATGCTAAATATTGTATGACATTTTAATATTATGTTTTATCCTAAGTTGCCCAGAAACTTAGGGACGGGGACGAGGACGCCACTTTTTGAAACATGGTACTTGGTACGTTGGGGGTACTATATATATATATATAACATGTCAGTCATATCATACATGCATATTTCAGATTTCTTCATAAATTATGAATCATGATTCATAATTCTAAATTCAATGATTCATTGAACAATGAATATTCATGTTGAAAATTTCAAACATAGAATTTGATAAATCATAGACTCATAGTAGATATCAAATGGAAGACTGAAAGTTACATGAAATTTGATAAATCATTATACTAGACAGTTGTAACAAACATTCAAACTCCGATCTGAAGGTATACTTGAAATATGATTTTAAACACCTATTTGTACTGCTGTTATAGGCAATAAAAGGTTGCAAATATATTCCTGGGTTGGTGTGAGTGTATTTCTCAATATTAAATACATATGTATATTTTTACGTCGATAGACGTTTTTATTTGATATTTAGGGTGGACTACGGCCTATGCTTTTTCATCTACATACAAGGATGAGACAAGCCTACTGTAGAAATTGATTCTATGGCATACTGTAGAAATTGATTCTATGGCAGTCATTCAAAATTCGAAATAAACAATTATAAAAAATATTTTTATATATAAAATAACTGGTTGCTGATGAATGGATCACTGGTAGCGATGCATGGATAACTCATAGCTGATGAATGGATAACCAACAGTTTATGGCAGATAACTAGAAGAATGTGAGATAAAATAAAGAATATAAAAAACAACTGATAGTTGATAAATGGATAACAGGTAGAATGTCGGTGATAACATGTATCTAGGCATGGACAACTCAAAGTTGAACTAGTTTAACTAGAAGAATACGAGGAATAAAAAAATCAAACTATCTCTCAACCATTTGATCGCTTTCGATGTGATCCAGCCACAAACTATGTGGGTGTGCTAGTTTATATGCACATTTGGTAGTCAAATTATGTTCCATGAGTGCTGAACATAAAACCTTAAAAACATTCCTTGTAAATCAATGCAAAATCAATCTACCAAATTTGGGCAATATTCAGTGGAATTTGAACAGCGCTGCAAAGTGTTGGACACAAGTCCTGAACCAAACTCCATACACAGTTAGCAAAAATTTAGTTCATATTTGGTTGGTGGTCATTACATTTTCCCCATCGGGTTTGCATTGTGCTGAGTCGGTCGTACCCAGGAAGTACCCAAACATGGGGTATGTCGTACCATTTAGCCTATAAGTACCCCTTTTTTTATTATGGCGTCTCGGGTTTGTGGAGCCAGTATGGGGTACGTAAGGGTACGACATGAAACGTACTTTGCGTGTACCCAAGTACCGGGTATGGGGACGTGTACCCTACCCCTGGGTACAAGTACCCATGCTACGCATGTTTTATCATTTTATGGACATGTTTTTAAATTTCAATCAAGATGTAGACTCTAGTGTTTTTGAAATATATGTTTAATCATTCATGTTGCCATATTATGATATTTTTATTTCTATGATTCTATGACTATCATGTTGATGTGTTAAGTGTTCACAGTTTAATGAGCATAATGAATTTTATTGAAAATTTTCATATATTTTTTAATTTTCAAATTTTATTGTCACTTGAACTTAATGTCGAATTTTATCGCCAAATTTTCATTGCCGATTTTTTGTCAAATTTCAAGGTCTCCGAATTCGAACACGAACTTGAACCAGGTGACTTAGTATGTGTGTATTGTGAATAATAAAATCAGAGAGTGCTGCATAGTTATTGTGTACGTTTCCTCTTGTTTTCTCTTTTTTGTGGTTATCTCTCTCCCTTTGGTGCTATAATTGCAGTTATTTCTATTCTTTAACTTGGTATCTGAGCTAATCCAGTTGGGAGAGAGAAGGAAGTTGTGTGAGGATCTAAGCCATCCTGGAAATTCAATGAAAGTGCAGGCTTGCTTAAGAAGAGATGAATATGGCTGGCGTGGTTTCCTCTTGTTTTCTATTTATTGTGGTTATGTCTTTCTCTTTGGTGCTATAATTGCAGTTACCTTCTTTTAATTGGTATCCGAGCTAGTCCAGCTAGGAGAGGGAGAAGGCATTTGTGTGAGGATCCAAGCCATCCTGGAAATTCAATGAAAGTGAAGGCTTGCTTAAGAAGAGATCAATATGGCTGGGTTTNAGTCCAGCTAGGAGAGGGAGAAGGCATTTGTGTGAGGATCCAAGCCATCCTGGAAATTCAATGAAAGTGAAGGCTTGCTTAAGAAGAGATCAATATGGCTGGTTTTGTTGAGAATGTTGAAAATTTGATGGAGAAGGAAAAGATTATGGAATTTGATTTTAAGAGCCATTTTCTTCCAATCCCATGTACTTGTTGGAAACTTGGAGGATATCTGGAGCTATTCATGCCCAGTGCTTGTGCAATGGCAATGTTGGAAACAATGATTTTAATTGATCGATTTCACGTGGAGAAAAGTTTGTGAGAAGATGTGACAAGTTGTTTTTGAGGTGAGAGGGAGTGAAGGATGAAGTGGTGAGAACAATTGGTGATGTACATATGGAAAGGTGACTCTGGCTGCTTCCAAGTTTTCAGCACCATTTTGGGTGCCTTGAGGTTTAGCTTAGTTGAGTTTTGCAGTTCTAGCCATTTGTAAATCTTTGCATCCACTAGTGGAAGAGATGGCAAGTCTATTGCAGAGCACATGTTGGGTTTCTAGTTGGAGGAAGTGCCTCGGTTTCAATGATGTTGGTAATGTTGAGAGTTTTCACCAATGGTTAGATGCATTGAGAGTTCTTTATTTTGAACTTGAAGGACTCTTAATGGTTGAATGATTAGTTGAAGATGGAGTGTTGAAAATAGAATAGTTGGACATCCAACCAAAATAAGTGCTTTATTTGATTTGATTTATAAATAAGATATGGCCTTTCATATTATGTTGGAAGCTGAAATTTTTATCAGAGATTGCTCCATAGCTATTGTGTAGATGCCCTCTTGTTTTCTCTTAGTTGTGGCTGCATCTCTCCCTCTGTGCTGTTATTGCATTATTTTTTTCTTTAACATAAATGACTTGCAGGTCAAGCTTTCCTCTCCAAATATGGTTGAGGGCCAACCAAACTTTTTCATAGCAGCCCCTTAGTAGAGCGTGCGATGCTAAACTCCGCCCTTACACAAGCAAGTTGTTTGTGTTGGACACGTTGAGCACACTGAGAGGGGGGGTGAATAGTGTGTATAGCTTTTGTTACTTCTTCAACGTTAACAAAAATCAGCAGCTTATTCAATATTATGCAGAGTACGTTATTATCATTATATCAACAATTATAGCTCATCATCACATATCATCATATCATCATCACATAACAAAACACAATACACAAGATTTTTACGTGGAAACCCAAGTGCTGGGAGAAAAATTACGGTAGCCTTTATAATAATAGTTTTCCAGTAACTACTGGAAAGAGGCAACGACCCCCCTGTTACAATGGCTTCAAATCTCCAACTACAACTAGAAGGAGGCTACAACCCCCTGGTTTACAGGGTACAACCTGAAAGGAAGCCCTAGCTCCCTAGATTTCCTTGCCTCGTCCTGCCACCTTGATATGAAGATAGAAACTGCTGAATCGCAACCGCACTGATCCTGCAGACCTGCTAACTAACACCTGAACCACACTGCACAACAACTATCACTACTGACCACTGCTCATCATCTGACCACTTCTCATCAACTGACCACTGCACCACACCTGTACCAATAACTAGTACCAACAACCTGTGCAAAACAATCAAGTTGCACACATCATCCGACCCAGTCAATCTGAGTCTAACCAATTGCACACCAAACTCAGTCCACCTGAGTCAAACCAAGTGCTCATACAACTCAGCCAATCTGAGTCAAAGCATCTGCTCATATAACCTGCTCAACAGAAACAACCTGCGCAACCGAACCTGTACCAAGCTGTTTGTGTATCCGTGCCAAACCAATCATATACCTGTGCCATTCTGATCATGTACCTGTGCAGATCTTATCATGAATTCTAAACATCAACTTGTCACTTGCTGGACCACTACTGCTCTATAGAAAACCTGCTTTCGTGCTTGTAAGGACAAGGCTAGGACAAAACAAAACAACACAACCACATCTAACTCATCCAATCATACTCATTCCAATGACACCACAACTAGACCTCAAGACTCGACAAACAACTCAGTCAAGCAAGTGTTAATGGACAATGTCAACCAACCAACATCAACCAAGAAGATGGTCAATCTCAATCAACCAACAAACCCTAAGAGGATAAGAGACTTAACAAGGTTAAACTTAGTCAACCTCAAAACTCTTAGACAAAAGGCTCTTTGACTCCAGTCAACAACTCAATCACCAAAACAGGTTTTAACACTTGATTATTCACAATAAAGTCAGTCAAACTCCACTTAGGTGAACAACAATCACCACTTACAGTTCATCATCAACACTGTCAAAAATTACTTTCAAGTTACTGCTGTTACAAATCACATCAAAGACTGTTACAGTCAACTTGTTAGACTTCTATCACTGTCATCAAAAGAAACTGTCACTTGTAAAGTCTGCTTGTTATTTTCAAGTCCAGGATACTTCAACAAATGCTGATACTGTTAAGTCAAATCTTAATCAACTGTACAAGTTAAAGCTGTCAACTGTCACTACTTAGTCATGTCACAGTCAAGTCAACCTTGTCACTGCTTAATCCATCTTCTTAATGTCCACTTGAAGATTCTTAACAAAGGATGTCTTCATGAGGTATTATAAACTTTAGACTTTTAACTAAGTCTTAGTACATACCTCAAATGGCTTGATTCTAGCTTGTGACTTCACTAATGTTTTGTACAATATCCAGCACAAGATTTGCCTACTACTGTAGTAGACAAAAGGCTTCCACTGGATGATGTCTTTTCATAAGGATCAGAGATTTGTATGCCAAGTTGAATGTTGACTGTGTACTGCTGCTCATAAGTGTCTTCAAGCTGTCTTTAGATGGCATTGAATCATTGAGATTACTGTATGGTCACTATGCGAAGAATGGGTACTGAAAACATCAAAGACTCCTTGACTGTGTACAGAGGTAAGAGTAGAGATTTTCAATCAACTTCTGCTGCAGCTACCTCGGTTAAGTATCAACAAACATACTGCTGCCTCAGTCATACGAAGTACAGAGCTTGATCAACTGTCTTTTTCCTCCACAAAGTTCAGAGTACACATCACATACTTCAGCATATGCCAAAGATAGATCAGCACTCTTGCTGCTCGGATCCTTCACTCTACTGTAGCCACTGAAATCAAACCCAAAACAACTTTTCTACTGTTCTGCTACTGTGGATTCTTCTAAAATAGGATAGGAAACTTCTCCAAAAATAAAAAGCATATCTGCTGTAACCTTCTTTCATCATCTTGCTGCACACTACATTTGTCATCTGCAGCTGAATATACCCCAAAAACAGACCTCAAGAGAGGTCGCATATCCTGCTACTTATTGTCATCAGCTGCTGCCCGAAAATCAGACCTAAAAGAGGTCGCATATGCTGCTGCTACTGTGGAATCTCCTTTTACCAGCGAATTATTTTGCTTCAGCTGAGCGAAAATCAGAGCACACTCTCTTGCATTTTTAAGGTGGATAAACTTGTATTTATATGGTTTAAGCTAGTGTTTTAAAAACCAGCCGAGTCCGAGTCCGAGTCCGAGTTGGCCGAGTTGACCCCTGTCCGAGTATAAAATTGGCCACCCGAGCTGAGTCGCAGGCCGAGTTGGCCGAGTTGACACCTGGCCGAGTTGACTCGGCCTACAACTCAGCTCGGGTGGCCGATTTTATACTTAGTCGGCCGAGTTGGGTCCGAGTCGGCCGAGTCGACCGAGTTGCAACCCGAGTCAGCCGAGTCAACTGTGGCAGACACCCACAAGAATGCAGACTCCAAAATAACATGTTTATTTTTTATTTTTAAGATTGTGTTTATTCTAACCATAACCGGAGGCCATAAGATGACCCCTTGCCCCTCTATTTGCCTCACACTTTTGATATAAGATGTTTGTGAACATTTGGCATTATTGTTGTTTGGATTCATGGAGGTTTGGAGGAGCGTCCAACAATGAAGAACAATCAGCATGATTGGAGGAGTTGGACTGTTAGAGATCGGTTTTCTGTTACCTAGATGTATGTTAGCTTCTAGCTAGTCATTGTTTCTTTTTTTCTCATTAAATTGGCAAATATCAGTCCTGTTTTCTATTGTTTGCTGCCAAAATAATAAGATTTTTTTCTTTTTTCTTTGCATGTTTAGATTTGCTTTGCCTTTAGATTCTAGATTGGCCCCAAAAGGAAAAGATTAGGCATGGATCCATGCTGATGTCATTGAAGGGAAAATGTATTGCAAGTGTTGCAAGACATGGATTAAAGGAGGGGGCATTAATAGATTTAAACAACAGTTGGCTGCTGTTAGAGGAAATATTGCCCCATGGGAAGCTGATTTAGAGTTTATTGGTGAGATTATATTGGAGTTGCAACAATAGTTTGGTGAATTTGAAGAGGAGAAGGCTAAACAAAAAGAGATGTATGATCATTGACATATGATGTAGTGGCATCATAGCATGTTGTTTTGGAGACTCTACAAGCCATTTAGGCCTCATTGATTATGTTTTTTTGTTCTAGATATGTATTGCACTGTACACTCGATGCCATTTTGATATATTCACACTTATATGGTATATGCATGAGTAGATGTTGGATATTTCGTCTCTAATGCTTTGCAAGCATGGATTAAAATCTTTAAAATATTGTTTTTCTTTAAAATTTAATATTTTATGTAATTTTTGAGTAATCTGAGTCATTAAATTCAAATTGGTCGAGTCATTACCGATTCATTACCGATTTTGAGTCCGAGTCCGAGTCCGAGTTGACCCTTGATCGATTTCGAGTCCGAGTTCGAGTTTTAAAACATTGGTTTAAGCGTGGAAAAAAATTAGTACCTCAAACCAGGCCGACATGCAATTCAAAATAAATAATTAAATTCTCTTTTGTTTGGTCGGCTGACCCAAAAAGGTGGGGTACACCAACTTCAGAATTTCATATCTCTTCAACCGTAAGGAGTTAGGCGACGCTCCATATATCAACGGAAAGGGCTTGACGAGGACCATCATCTTACGGAGGGCTTATTTGCAAATACTTAGTCCATCCATTACCATTAAATTCTTTAGTTTGTTAAGGCCGTAAAAAATTGATTTAAAATTTTCTTGATGGCTTCTTCAAGTATTTTTATGTCACGAAGAGCTACATCACCAATCAAGGGCATCTTCCATGTTCAAGGTCTCCATCATATGCAATGCAAGTGCTTTCACTTTCACTTTCACTTTAGGTAAAGCGAAAACCCTAATTTCACTTTCACTTTAACTAGTGGTAAAACAAAAACCCTAATTTCACTTTCACTTTAACTAGTGTTTCACTAAAGTTAATAAACAATTAGATCACTTTAGTTATTTTCCAAAGTAAACTTAGGAAAAATCATTAAATACAATTGGCTTCCTAATTTAAGTCTTCTGCATACAAGAACACATGCATGCAGGAAGACCTTCCTTGTTGCTTCTAGTTTAACACTCCCTCTCAACGAGGAAGAGATTCTGTAGCAACCCCAACTTATCCCTGAACTTCACAAAACTCTGTCTGCAAAGTGCCTTGGTGAAAATGTCCACCACCTGCTCATCTGTATGCATGTACTCCAACCGAATGGTTCCCCTCTGAACACAATCTCTCAAGAAGTGGTATCTGATGTCTATGTGTTTGCTTCGGTCATGGAACACTGGATTCTCAGATAGCCTGATGCCACTCTGATTGTCATAGTGAACTACAGTAGCCTCTAGCTCACACTCGAACAAACCTGCAAGTAACTTCCTCAGCCACATATCCTCACCAGAAGCCATGCTGGCTGCCATTTACTCAGCCTCTGCCGAGCTCAATGCAAATGACTTCTGCTTCCTGCTGAACCAAGAGACAACCCCTGAACCAATGCTGAAACAACAACTTGAAGTACTCTTCTGATCCTCTACACATCCTGTCCAGTCAACATCTATGAAACCTGCTAACTGTACACTCCCCCTACGCTCATAAACCAATCCATACTCCACTGTACCTCTGGTGTAGCGAAGTATGTGCTTCGCAGCCGTCCAATGCACTCTCCGAGGGTCCACCATGAACTGACTCAAATAGTTGACTGCAAAGTTGATATCTGGTAGAGTGTTGACCAGATACATACGAGATTCGATAAGATGACGATACAAGGTAGGATCAAATCCGTCTGACCCTAATGCATCAATCTTCCTCCAGTTGGAAACTAGAGGTATGGCCATAGGCTTCTAGTCCTCCATCCTGAATCTCTTCAGGATCTCTACTGCATACTTCCCCTGTCCGATGAAGAAGCATCCATCTCTTTGCGAAACCTCCAAGCCCAAAAAGTAATGCATCAACCCAAGGTCCTTCATCTCAAACTCCACTGCAAGACTGGACTTGCAGTCTCCAATCAGCCTCTCATCTCCTGTCAAAAAGAGATCATCCACATAGAGGACCAGTATGAGAGGGACCTCACCTGTCAAGAAGTACAGGTTGTGGTCAGCCTCACTCCGCTGAAATCCCATTTCCCGTAGATAGTTGTCAATCCTCGAGTACCATGCTCGAGGTGCCTGCTTGAGCTCGTAAGGAGCTCAATGCAGTCTGCATACATGCGTCTCCTTGTTCTCCACATCAAACCCCTCTGGATGTTCAATATACACCTCCTCCTCTATCACTCCGTTGAGGAAGGCAGTCTTGACGTCCATCTGATGGACACGCTAACCCATCTCAGCTGCTAGTGAGATAATGGTCCGAATGAAAGAATACTTGGCAACAGGGGCGAAGGTCTCCTCATAATCAATACCCTCCTTCTGTGAAAACCCCTTTTCCACGAAGCGCGCCTTGTACTTCTCCACGCTTCCGTCTGCTGCATGCTTCACCTTGTAGATCCATCTAGATCCCACCCCCTTTTTCCCTTGTGGCCTCGGCACAACCTCCCATACCTGGTTTTTCACAATGGAGTCATACTCCTCAACCATAGCTTCCTGCCACACATCATGTTGTGCAGCCTCCCCGAAGTTGGAAGGTTCAAAGTTAATCAACTCTGTCATCGGTGCCATATAACTAAGCCTCTTTGGTGGTACACTTCGTCTAAAAGATGTCTGTGGAGGATCTACCTGCCTGGAATCCTGCACTGTGGATCTAAACCACTTAGGCCTTGGCCTAGTGTCAACCTGCTGCGGCTAGTGGATATCCGTCTCCTGCTGCAACTCATCCTTCAAGTCAATGACTGAAGGATCCTGTCCACCTGACTCCCTCTGACCACTAGAACCTGTGCTCTGTGTCTGTAACTGCACATCTGGCTCCTCCAACATGACTTCCAACTCCTGTGCTGGCTGCTGCTTTGCTGGTAAGTCTAGAGATCTCCACAAGGCCCTGTCCTCGTCGAATTGTATATCCCTGCTCACAATGATCCTCCTGCGAGTAGGAATGTAAACTCTATATGCCTTCGAAATCTCGTTGTAACCAACAAGTAACCCCTTTTCTCTAGAAGGGTCCGGCTTTTTCCTATTGTCAGCATGAACATGACAATAGCAGACACTGCCAAATATGCTGATGTGACTCACATCTGGCCTAATGCCTATGAAGACCTCCTCCAGTGTCTTCCTCCCGAAGGCTGTGTGGGGACACCTGTTCTGAATGTATACTGTAGTCTTGTATGCCTCGGCCCAGAGGAATAGTGGTAATCCTTGATCAAATAGCATGGCCTTGGCTGCTCCAACCATAGTCCTTTTCTTCCGCTCTGCAACTACATTCTGCTGTGGGGTATGGGGAACAATGTGCTCCTTCTTGATCCCCTCAGCTGAACAATAGTCCATGAACTCATTGGAAGTGTACTCACCCCCGTTGTCTATCCTCAACACCCGAATCTTCTTTCCTGTTTGGTTCTCCACAAGAGTCTTGAACTCTCGGAACCTCTCAAAGACCTCTGACATGGCCTTCAGGAAATAGATCCAGGTTTTCTTGGAATAGTCATTAATGAAGATTATGCAGTAACTGTAACCACTGAACGAATGGACACTCATAGGTCTGCATACATCCGAATGCACCAAGTCCAAGGGCTCCTTAGACTTGTGCTCACTCTATGGGAAATGCCTCCTGATGTTCTTTCCCAAAGCACAACCCTTGTAGTGGTTATACTTTTCCTCCTGTACCTGAGGAACTCCAATGACTGCCTGTCTCAAATGCTTCAGTGCTCCATGGTGTAAGTGTGCCATCCTCCTATGCCACAACTCACCCTGACTGCTGCTGTTGACTAGAGCCTTTGTAGGCTTAAAGTGCAATCTGTACACTTTCCCACTCCTTCTGCCAATCACCCGATCCAAGCTCCTATCTGACCCCTTGGGCCTGATATACACTCTATGGTCACAGAGCTTCACCTGATATCCTTTGTCCTCCAGAGTGGAGACTAATATAAGGTTCTTGGTCAGTCCTGGAACATATAACACATCAGCAAAACTGAGGGGTTTTCCAGACTCCCTCTCAAATGAAATAGTGCCAACTCCCTGCGCCTGATACTGCGCATCATCACCCAACTCAACGTGGATCCCTGTTCCACCCTCCTACAAGTCTCTGAAGAATCTTTTGTCCAGTCATATGACTAGATGCTCCACTGTCAATGTACCATATGCTGCTCCCTGTGGTGCTTGCCATGCAAGCTATCAAACAAAACTCCTCATTGAAGTTCCCGCTGAATTCATCCACCTCTGCAGATCTAGCCATGTGAGTGTTACTCTTCTTCTTCTTGTCTGGGCACTGGGATGCAAAGTGTCCTTGCTTATGGTAGATAAAACACTTGACCTTTGATACGTCAAGGTTTTTCTTACCATCCTTCTTCCTCTTTTCCTTCCCCTTGCTCTTCCTTGTAAGGGCTAGAGCCTCCTCATCCACAATCTGTGGGGCACTGCTGGATGAGCCTAATCCTTGACCCATGCGGGTCTCCTCCTGCACAAAGTCATCCGATAGTCTTTGCCAATCAAGGAGCTTCTTCCTAGCCACAACACCTTTGACAAAGGTGTTCCATGGCTTAGAGAAGCCATTGAGGGCTATCCGAACTAGCTCCTCATCATCAATCTTAGAGCCAACAACTCCAAGCTCATCCCTGATTTGTGTGAGCCTCGTGAGACAAGGCACCACTCCTTCTCCCTTGGTCATCTTGGTGTTGTGCATCCTCTTTTGCAACACCATCCTCTGGCTCTCATTCTTGCTCTGGTACAGACTTTCCAAAGCCTTCCACATCTCCAATGCGGTGTTCTTACTAGAAAGGTGAGGGACTATATGGTCCTTCACTCCATCCATGATAATCAACATGGCTTTGGAATCAATCTTCTTCCAGGCTATCAGATGTGCCGGATCTGTGGGGCAACTTTTATGGAGTCAATGTGCTCCTCAACATCATTGACGTCCAGGATCCTTGTAATCCTCTCTTTCCATGTAGGAAAGTTTTGAGCACCCTGGAGTCTATCCTCAACTCTCAACTGCATGGCCATAGTGAAGTGTACCTGTCAAACCCTAGATCTGGAAGTCTAGGTTGTGTCTTCCTATAGATCTGCCCTTGATCTATCACTGCTGCTACAAATCTCTCAGCTTTAGCTCACCAGAGCTCTGATACCATGTAAATTTTCCTTTAATATTCAACTAGGGCTAAACAGTGCATGCAAAATATCAACTGATAACCACACATGAATATCTTTTACAGTATGCAGCGGAATATAAAACTGAGAAATAAATCACAACATCACATCACAATATTGACACTATTATTTTGGGTATGGAAACCCCCGGAAAATCCCAAGATGGGAAAACCGGTGCAGCAGTCAGATATAGATTTTATTATGAGAAAAATATGGAACTTTTACAATCACTACAAATTCACCCAAACCTAGCGAATGCAGTACCCGACAGAATCACTGGTCAATTCCCAGCTAAACCTCAACACCCTCCTGTGTGAGTGTACGACCCAGCTATACGAAGCTCGATGATCCTGCTGCTCGCTCATCCGTCTTCTCAGCTCAATCCTCTGTCTGACTTTCTCTCTCTGTCTGTATCCTGTCTTTGTCGGAATACAAGTGTCTGTCCTCTCCACCAATTGATCTCTCTTTTATAACTTTATGTAAAGCGAAAACCCTAATTTCACTTTCACTTTAACTAGTGGTAAAACGAAAACCCTAATTTCACTTTCACTTTAACTAGTGTTTCACTAAAGTTAATAAACAATTAGATCACTTTAGTTATTTTCCAAAGTAAACTTAGGAAAATTCATTAAATACAATTGGCTTCCTAATTTAAGTCTTCTGCATGCAAGAACACATGCATGCAGGAAGACCTTCCTTGTTGCTGCTAGTTTAAGACTATGCAAGTATAATGGCTTGACCTTTGCATCAAGGGTTTAATCATGGTAACCAAGAGTAAGGTTTGCAAATGATACAAGTGCTTCAAAGCTACTTCAACAAGGTTATGGGCTTATGAGCGAGGACTTCATCAAGTTCAAGCAAGAGCACTCCATGTGTGTGGGTTCCATGACCCAAAGACATTATCATCAACGATATGGACCAAGCTTTATCACGTGCAAGAGTGTAAGGGTACAAATCAACGGTGTATGGGCTCCAAGGACCAAACTACCACAACAACAACCAATTAAGAGACCACAATAAGTACAAGCGAGCACAAAGACCATCAACCAAACGACAACTAGGAGCAAGGGATACATTAATGGACTCAAATGGGACCAAGATACATCTTAGGGTTACTCTACCAAGTTAGTGGGTAACCAGGGCTTTTGCCGTTGTCCCAAGGCCTCCAAGGGCTTCAAGCTTGGGTTTGAGCCTTCGACAACCACAAAAGGACTCCTTTGACTCTGACAAGTATACAAACAACACACACAAACCCTTGACTCTCAGGGGCTTCACAGGGGCCACCAACACCAATACAACCATGGCCTCTACCAGGCACTGTTAGCATTAATGACCAGGAAATGTTGGCATCAATGACAACTTAATCAACAGTTTGGGCTGGTGGTGGAATGTGTGTTTTGTTTGGGGCATAAAGCGAGGCTATGGTGGAGCAAAGATTACGTAAAATGAACTCTCTAGTTTTATTGGAGACTCTTTATGGAATTCTGTTTTGTTGCAATATTGCAACAGCTTGTTCAGCCTCTCAACCAAGTCCTTTCGCTTATTCTACAAAGTATAAGCATCAAAGGGCATGTATCTCAAGTTCTCAGAATTGTTCACATGCCATGCTCTTAGGTGAATTTCATTAAGGGATGTCTGTCTTTATAAGATAATTTTCTTAGTAATAAGTATTAGGTAGATGTAATTTAACTTTAAGGCTAGCCAAATAAAATAATCTTCTTTTGGTGAAATCCATACACATTTGCAATTTTGTCGAGGACCTTTCTAAAATATCTAAATGTGTTGTGCCTTGGGGTTTTGCCTAAAATCAACACATTTTTGGCAAGGGACAAGACCACCACAGAGAATGATTATTAAAAGAAATGGTGGGCATGTGATCTAAAATCAAAAGTACTTAAAATCAATTGGCGGAACAGCTTGAGATTCATCCTTGCAAGTCCATTCATATCTAGGTTGGCTATTGTTTGAAGCTCGTGCTTGAGTGGTAGTCAACATCTATGATAACTACATTTTAGATTTCATGTTTGGGCATGCTCCTATCATTAAGTAGTTTCAATTGTTTTGCACCAATCATCAACATGGAATGTAGCTAGATATGTTGTACTCGCACTAGCAAGTATTAGATATTGCAATAGAACTTTGAATGAAAGAAAAAAAGATGCCATTTCTTTCATCTTCCTCCTCTCACTTTCCTCTTCCAACTGCTTTGTATAATGAAGGTATGATTGCTGAGACTAAATTCACACCCAATATATGAGTTTGGAAATGACAATGAAACAAAGTCAAACATGAAATAATATATGAGCATCTGAACAATAATATCTCACAAGAACACATGAATTCAGAATTTTCACCAAGGCTCAGTCCACCAACATTAGTTGGTTTTAGTTTCATCTGTAAGAGTGTTTTTTTCTCAGGTGTGAAGGATCTCTGAGAAAATATACTTAGTAGACTGGTTTGAAAATGATTATGAGTACTATGATTGCTGGGGGGTGGGATGATATGCTAGCAGAAAAAATGAGTTTTCATCTGATTAAAATTGCTACCTTTTTTTGCTATTATAGTGATATATCTAGGATTGTTGATCTAATGTGGCATGCTTGGTAAATTTCTCTCATTATTTGGCACTTAGAGGAATAAGCTAGTATTTCCGTGTTTCGTGAAAGTGAGAATATTGAAGGATTTCATAAATACTAACACTGATGTAGGCATTTAGGATGAAGTTTTACTATTAAGAGTTTCGAGGTCAGGAAAGAGTATAGTTTGGAAAGTATCAATTATATATGCATATGAAGAATGCTTGTTGCTGTACTTCGGGGTAGTTGGAAGATGTGAAAATACTGAAGGACATAATTAACAAGCTTTACTTTGTTAGATTTTGCGTTTTCTCTCATGAATAATCAGTTTGAAAGGATGAACCATCAGCATTCTAGAAAATTAGATGTGTGTTTATTCCACAGTTTTAAACTGGATTTTTTGCATTATGCTGGAGTAGTTGATATTTGATTATTTTTCAAGATCCATTTTCAGTGGTTGATGTTGGAGTCCTTTTTGTATATGAGAAGACTTTGGTCAGCTAATGGGCACTCAGTAAATGGAAAATTTATTTGAAATGCTTCTTATGGTAACTTACAGCTGTCCTTTGACTAAGCTGCCACACTATCAGGGGCCTTTTTTCTGTCAAAATTACCCAGAACTTGCAGCTGGCCCCACTTGCGGTGTTTGGAATCCAAGTCTTTGTGTTAATACAAGCCTGATCACCTCGCCGCTTGTTGCTTGCCCACACACCTGTGGGATAAAAAATTGTTTACTTCTATGCAAGGAGATAGAGCAGGCAATTTTGAGCATTGCTTATAAACATCTATTAGTTTCAGCTATTCAAGCAATTTTCTTGTTGATTGTAAACATCCTTGCATTTTAATGGATACATTGATATTGTTCAATGAACAAAAGTGGGTAGCATGGGGATGCTAACTATTGATTGTCTTGCATGATATGGTGATCCATTATTGGAGCAACTACTGAGTATTTAGAGTAAATGCAGGGCTTTTCACTAACAACAAAAATGGGCTCATGCATAATGGGAAATCGTGCTTACTATCTTTTGGTCACAGACTGATGTTTGGTTAGGCTTCATACTCTTCCTTTGTCATCCCACCATCATTTTTCTTGTGATTTTCCTATGGGCGGCCGTAGCAAATGTCACAAGTGCATGTTTGGATATTCTGATAAGCTTAAGAGGAGCTCATGAATCACACTTGCATGAATCAACATCTAATATAAAGTTGGAGCATTATACTAATGAATTTTAAATGTGCACATATACTTCAGATAACAAAGAATTGCGAATTTTTTTTATTCTAAGTTCTAACACACTTACATATTAAATACTCAAAGAGTGGTCCACCTCTATTCTCTCCGAGCATGGCCAAACCCTGCAGAGGAAAGGGCTAGCAATAAACTATAGAAGAGTAGAACTAATTTAAACACTTACAACAAACATGTTGACTTTTAACTGGAACTTTGTATTAACAAGAAAATAGATCTCTACACAATCTGGATCTGTCATTCTTCTCCCCGGGTTAAAAATGGATCCCCCACCGTAGAAGCAAATGGTTCATCTTATATGAAGTTTTTAAACATAAATAACAAAATAGAGAATCTTGAGTTTTGAAGGACTCTCAAATGGTTACATTAGAATTTATTTATGCATAATCAGAATCATAACAATTTGCCCTAAATATATCAAGGTAGTTGTTTGATGGTGTTGGTTTTCCTTGATTTATGGCATTGAGATGATAACCTAAAGATGGAATAAAGGAGCCATAAAACGAAATTTATTTAACCATCATCCTCATGCCCATTTGATTAGGAATTGAGGGCATCTGCCCAGACTCCACATGTTTCTCAACTTTCTGCTTTGACTGGTGGGGATTCATAAGCTGTTTTGTGGAAGCTCTACAATCTGTAGCAACAACCCCATGAGCTGTAGCGTTTCCCTATATCAATATTTTGCCTCCATTAATTCATAGTATCCTTCCCCGAGTGGCTGCATGGTTAAGGGTGGTCCATTCTGTTGTAGCAAATACTCTCCTCTGCGCCTTGGTAGCATTGTGCAACAAAAACTAAATTGGAAGAGTATATTGCCAGCATTTCTGCAATCAATTATTGAGGTGGGCGAATGGATAATTGAGATAGATTGATCATGACATGTATATCCCTGGATTGTTTTCCTTCATAACCAATAATATTCAACCACTTGTGAAATCAAAGGCTGTAGAAATGCTTTGCAAAGTATTTAGCATGACCATATATAATTAATTTTAACAAATTCATAAGAAACTATTGAACCTCTCCTAAATTATACTTGTAAATCAATCCATCGATACCTAATAGTAATTGTGAGTAAAATCTTGGCAAATGGTGTATTGGCTGAGACAAGAATGGATATGGTAAAGGTAAAAGGCATGAAAGATAGGTATATGGACGGTGAAAAGGATGCCATTTCAGAGGCTCATCATCTTCCCCCTACCAAAATTGTTGCATGTCCCTATGCAACTTCTCCTGTAAAAGTATTCAAGATGCATTTGCTGCATTCAATATCAAAAAGATATTTGCAACAAAGGTGCATAATTCTAAAGATATGCAATCAAGGAAGTCCAATATAAATCTGGCAGCAACTGAAACAACAAAATTGTTTTTACACAAATACCCAATGCAAATAACGTAGATAATCCATGAAAGGAAAAGTAATATAATATATGATTGATAAGATAAGTGATGCTATTACAATGAGAATGGCGTTTGTATAAATACCCATACTGGGTGCCCTTTCGTAAAGAGGCATAACCTTTCATCAAGGTGCTTCTACATTAATTATTGGTTTATCTAATTATTAATGTTTATTATTGTTTACTTATTATATATATTTTGTTCATTACATTGCCTTCCCCTTAAGGGAAGCTTTGCCCTCAAAGCTTTATTGAAGACAAGGCTTATGTCTGATGTCTTGGTTGTAATGTCATCTCTCGATCCTTTATTTTAGTACTTACGACACTTGATGAAATGAGACGATACGAGTTATGAATTCCAAGGGAAAAATGTCGCATTGTCTGTGATGTGGTCCATCCAAGATCTATTTTCATCGAAGGTGATTATTGATCGTCTTGTTCGATAAATCTTCCCATTTTTTGCTTAGGTTGTAGATTTTATGGCCTTTCGCTTCTGAATTTATAACTCCTTTGTTTATGTTCATTTTGACCCCGTTGTTGGTCAAAATGCTTTTTGTAGTTTGGGTGTCAGTAAGGAGTTTTTGTTGCTTTTTTTTCTGCTGGATTGACTTCCTTTTGAACTGTGATGGGAAGTGAATTTGTATTCGTTTCTTCTCCTCAACTAGAATTAGTTTTTTGGATAGTCTTGATGCTTCATTTTGGATTTGAAATAATTTGTTCTCTAATAGATTATTATTATTCTGAATCTTCTCAAACCTTTCGTCTTGCAACTGTCTGTCCTCTTTTAACTTCTTGATTTGTTCCTCTAGTTCTTGATTAACCTTCTTCATGGTGGAATTTTCTTCGTCCTTTCCCATTAATTTTTGTTGGAGAGCTTGAATCTTCTCTTCTAACTTTTGACTGCATTGAACTTTATCCTTTGCTTTCTTGATTTGCAGAAGTAATTTTTGATTATGATCTCTTAAGCGAGAGAACTCTTCTTCTTTACCTGCAACAACCTTGTCGAAATCCTTGTGTATCGTCTATATTGATTTCTCATTTCCCTGCGTCATCACCTTTGATATTGATTTCTTCAGATGACATGACTTCTGATTCTGACTTCATGTTAATGTCCTGCAATGTGATTTTTTTTCTTTTTGCAGGGAGATGTCATAAACTTCTTTTCAGCATTTAAGATAAAAGTCCCCAATGTTTCTAGCCACGGTAATCCCAAAACTAAGTCACCGCCACTACTCCATAAGGATTTAACTATAAATTGTGAAACACCAGTATAATCTCCAATGTTCCATTGTAAATCGCTTATTGCATATTCTTTGTTATTCCAAATGTTTAACCTTTCACCTATATTTGACTTCGGAATCACTAACTCATTAGCAAATTCATCACTAATATAATTATTGTGTTCGTCGGGAGCAATAGAAATAGTAATGTTTTTTCCTCTAATCGTTCCTTTTATTTGGAATAACATTGAAACATAAGTTTTTAAAGTGCTTGGAAATCTTCTTTGTTCGCTCTGAGACTCCATTTCTTTTGTTGTCATGATTTTCGTTGTTCTTCCTTCTAAGATGCCTTGATTACGACTTTAATTAAAGCTTAGACCCACTCTTTAATGTGACTATGGTAAAAATACCCTTATAACTCCCTTATATGATTGCTTAGTATCCACTAGTCTTTTTTAAAACTTTAATAATATTTGTAATGTATCTTTTCCCTTTTTAAAAAAATACGTCACTAGAATCTCTCTTGAAATACCCTTCTTTTATAATTTAAAAAACCTTTTTTTATAGGGTTTATAATTTTTTTTTAATAAATATCTTTCACTTTTTAAAATAGTTTTTTTTTCTAAATATATATAATATATATAATTATTTTCTCTTCCCTTGGTATTCTATCTTCCACTTTGATTTTTTTTCCCTGGGAAAAAAAGCGTAATTTTATTTCATTCGCTGAGAACAAAATTACATTTTGTAGATACACATAGATGTGCATTTCAATTTAGCTAAGAGCTCATATGAGAAAGACTTCGAAGGTCTTCAAAAAGTCCAAAAAAAACATAGAAAGTACTGTTGCCCTGTTTCATCAAATATACATGATATTTTTCTTTTTAACCACTTGTTCATGTGTTGTTTTCTGCACTGTTCAAAAAACACAGTCCTTTGTCCACATAAAGTTTATGATTGAAATAAATAGCATAACATAGAGTATATAGTAATTTGCAAAAAAAGTATAGAATGCCATTCATTCTGTAAAAGGCCTATGGTAGTATTCAAGAATATTTCCCTCTTTCTATTCTTTTATCTTCCAAATCCCCAGGGCCATCAACAACCCTTCCTTCGAGGCTTTGTCCGCTTTTTTGTTGTTTTCCTTGTAAACATGTCTGCATGAAAAAGTAGCATAAGTGTTTATAACCTCTTTAATAGAAGATAAAATGTTGGCAAGTCCTAAATTTCTGTAATGTTGAGTCCCTTTTGTCCAATTGATAACATTCATCGAATCTCCACAAACATTAAGAGTTCTGCACCCTTTCTCTGCCTCAAAAATGAGGAGGATTTTAAGGCTCAAGAGTTCAGCATAGTTATTGCTGCCTTCCCCTAAACCCACTATCAATTTAAAGAAGTGGGTCTCTGAGAGGAAAAGTAGTGCTCTTCCCCCACAAGAATTATTTTATGCTGCCCCATCAAAGAATCCCCAAGGAATCGTCTTATCAAGTTCCACTTCCAACGCCTCCCTTTGTCTTGCAACTTTGATATGTTATGGAAAAGTAGTGAGAATGCCACAAGAAAGGCCTGTTGTAATTTCAGGAGTGCAGGCTTTATCAAGAAAAATAAAATTGTTTCTAGCAAGCCATACTCCCCAAATTACTATCAGAGGTAGGGCTCTCACAGAATCTTGAAGAGAGTTGTTAAAAAAGGAGTCCCAGAATGGGATCTTGTTTAAATACGGACCATAGATATTAAAAACTGTGAAAGAGACCTCTAGATCCAAAGCCTTGAATTCCAAGCCAAGGACCGATGCCAACCCCCATAGGTTCAAAACCTTAACTAAGCTTTCATTCCAACCGATAGCCAGCCCTCCAGAATGACCTCTAGCATCCAGAGTCTCAAAATTCCTCCATGGGAACCAACTTTCCAGCCTATCTTTAACCACTTCTCCTACTCTTAAAGTTTCTTGTAGCAACAAAATATCAGGGTGTTCTAGGCCTACCACCCTCTTAAGTGCTAATCTTTTATGGGGACCAGCCAGACCTCGATAGTTAAAAAACACAATCTTCATCTACGACCCTTCTTCTGGGCATGCACTGCTCTAAGAGCCCTCTCAATGGACTGTTGTTTCCCTTCCAGGAGATCCATTTCTTCTTTGGATTGTGCCTTAGCAATGAAAGATTTCCTTCCTCTCCCTTTAGTGGTCAAGTTTGAAGTTTTTCCCAAACCCCCTGTAGCCAGCTTGGAGCATGATCTTAGGGAATATCCAGAATCCGTTGAGTTAGGGGGGGAAGAGGGAGAGTTAACTTCTTCAATAACAGGTTCAGAAACTGAAGGTAGGGGGATTCTTCCAAATATGCAACAGAGATAGGTAGAATAACCGGTTTAGGTGAAGATGTGATAGTCAAATTTTTTATACCTTCCACCCAGTCCAAATCAGAAAGATTAAGATTATTTGCAATGAAATTAAAGGAAGGGGAGAGAGTGAAAGTACCCGGAAAGGGAGTCCCCTTCAAATATTGGATATCAACCTGTTTGTCCACCACCACCACCGACAGAGGCCTTGCATCCTCCTCCTCTTGGCTGCTGTCCTCAACTTCAACACATACTGGATCTATAGGTGTCGGGGGCAGAGAAAAGGACGGTCCAACAAGTCTTTCAGTCTTTCAGTCGCCCCTGTCTCCTTTGCATCGAGTTGCGACCGACATCCATTGAGGGTTCTAACAGCAAGTTTGCAGTCAGATATCGGATGTCCATAGGCATGACATCTCCTACAACGGAATGGAAATTTTCATAATCCAAAATTTGCTTGATATGAAAAGGTCCCCAGCTCAACATCAAATCTTCTGCTAACCCTTCACGGATATTGAGGCTGACCAATATCCTGGCAACCTTCTGTTATTTGGTCTCAATAAAAGAGAGATACGCTTCAAGAAACGTCCCCAGAATATTACCAATGTTTTTCAGATGTTCTTTGGTCCAATATTGTAAAGGGAGCCTTGACAATCTCACCCACAAAGGCACAATGTCCACCCTTTCCCTGCTCGCATCGAATAGTGGATGCCAAGGTTTGATCAACAGGGGTGAGTGATCCACCATCCTGTTGCACGCTAATACCCATTGCAGATGTTCCAGCTGATGGAAATTGAAAGCAAACCATCCTATGGTGAGAGCGACCACTTCCGGAACTGTGCCCAGGGCCGCAATCCAGCTAGCCTCTGCCCACTGCACCATCGTCTGCAGTGAAAAAATTCTACCCAAAATGCGCCCAACCAGCGTTTGGTTTGTCATGTGCTAGCCCTCCTGGATTTTACCCAGCTTTTGTGGTTTTGCCTGTGAGCGCCTCTGCTCTCGGCCTTGCCTTCTGTTCCACTGCTTGAACCAGAGCCAAAAACCCCTTCCCGAACTGGGCTAGTGAAACCCCTCTGTTCTAGGGGCTCGATGAACCGGCCGACAGACCCTTGTACTACCACATGTAGGGATTCACTTCCTGAGCACCCGAGGGGATAAGTACCACCACAATGGGCTGCCGCTGGACATGATCCCGTTATGCCCTGATCATCCAGAGAACCTACAAATATCGTCTCCACCGACAATGATGCGTCCCTAAACCCCAGCTTCCAGTGAACACCGTCACCAACATAACCCTCGCCCGAACCAAACTGTGCAACTTCAGGGATCTGGAAAGGGGAAGGAGAAGATAACAAAAACTCTGAAGGGGAAAGCCCTTCCACAGGCTGAACAGGTGAATAAACGTTCGCAGAACACCTACGACCCTTGTCAAAGGAGGAGCCTCCACCTCAGCAACCCTGCTTACAGCTGGAAAAACCCAAATATCTTTCGCCTCCAGAGGATCATTGGAATAGTCAACATGTTCGCCTTTTGTCATGGTTACAGTAAAAAGGTAAAAAATACTAAATAGTAAAAACCTAGCAATACCTATCAGCCAAAAGCATGCGCCCTAGTCTGGTGAAACCCTCAAGATGACCGTGACAGTGGGCTATCTCCAAGGTATACCGCCACCCCATGTTTGTTGATCCCATCAGCGTGCCATACAGGGCCACGACGCCATGGGTGCCCTAAACGCCCATCGCGAGCTCCGCTCCTCAATTATTCTGTGTTATCCTCAACATAGTCTCCTTTACCACCATTTGCTTGGCTATTTTGATAACCTGAGTTCTATTTGTGAGATGTAGTGAGATAATTATCTTAAAGTTCAACATCTCATTATTATGAACCTATAGTCTTCCACTTTGATTTAACCAAAGCTCTTTTTAAATATTTTTTTTCTATACCCACACGTTTTGGGTATACTTTTTGAAAATGTTGCGGAGCACTTTGTTAAGATTTCAATATTTTATAGTTTATAAAAGATTGACCTTACTGCCTATCTTTTCAATTAATGAAGGCATCGTTTAATAGCTCAAACTTGAAAGTCTCGATGATCTCTCTACGATTTAGTGGATATACTACGCGACTATATACCACGTATGGCGGGTGTGATGATGACTTTTTCGTTGTAATGTATGGCTGTCAATTTTAACCAATCAATGCGATTATCTCCATGACAAAGCCCTATAGCAAGCGACCCTTGCTTTGTTTTTAACCAAATGAGACAAACGTTTAACCAGTTACCGTTAATAAGTGGAGTAATATGCAACAATGCGTCTGGTTCTTGAATATTGTGATATTTCAGTATTTTTCACTAATTTTTTTATTATTTTTTTTTCCACAAATCGGTGGTCACAATCAGTATCTGATTTCTAATTGGTTGCAGTCTAAGTCACCTGACACGAGGACATGGGACACAGGGATTCGAGTGTCCGACATGGACACGGTGACTCCCGGAATCAGGACACGTAGGACATGTTATATATATTTAAAAAAAAAATTATATATATTAAAAATATAGACATATACATCCAAATTTTTACAAATATTCAATAGAAATCAAAATCAATGCACATTTAACATTCGTAATTAGTATTACACATTTACAAAGCCTTCAAATCTTCTTCACTTGCACAAAAAACACTTCTCAGAGCTCTCTCCACAATTGCAAATGACAAAAAAAAGTCAAAATTCGGTTTTAAAGTGGTCTCGAGCATCCCTTCTGCAAAAAACTTGTCCTGTTTTCAGACACGTCCTAACAGGCGCGGGACACCCCTGTCCGAGATCGGGACACGTTGGAGAGACGTGTCCGACACGCTCTGTCAGCATGTCCATGTCGGAAACGCAGACACGGGGCACGCTTCCCTATATGGACGTGTCCGGTATCATAGGTTGCAATCTATTCTTTGACGCCTCAAGGGTTCATATCTTCATCTGTTGCACAACCTTTTTCACGGTGATTTATTTCAAAACCGAATCCGGATCATAATTTTGGTCAAGCTGTGGCAGCGATTGCATCTTTGAAAATTTTGAATGCTTGATTTCTAGTTTTGGTAGTGGGAGTAATCTTTTTAACGGACAACGTTGGGTGAAGAATGGCCAAAGGCCTAAAAATTGGTCAAAGACCAAAATTTCAGAAGATAAGATCTGAAAGCTATGGCCAAAGGCCGGATCAGACTCAGCTCTGATACCAATGAAACGTCAAAATCGTTTCAGAAACGACAAAATCGTTCTTACACTAATACCCAGTGCAAATAACGTAGATAATCCATGAAAGAAAAATAATTTAATATATGATTGATAAGATAAGCAATGATATTACAATGAGACTGGCGTTTGTATAAATACCCATACTGGGTGCCCTTTCGTAAAGAGGCATAACATTTCATCAAGGTGCCTCTTCATTAATTATTAGTTATTTTAATTATTAATGTTTAATTATTATATATATTTTGTTCATTACAGCAACCCTGATAACCTGAGTGGTTCGTTCAATCTTTTGAGCTCTCTTATTATAATCATTCATGCACAAAAACATTATGAACATTCATCTCCCTCTGCTAAAACTTCTTATTGCAATTTTCGGTTTTATCAATGGGCACAAAAGCTGTAAAATCAATGAGGGTCCACATAATTCTTACCCAAAATATCTATTGCATGACAAGCTTGTGATTCATTAGTGCTACAAGAGCATTATTCGTTCCTTTATAGAAGAGACACAATAAAAACAAGTCATGTTTCCATTTTCTTGTTAGAGCACTTTACTCCAGCTTCCAAGAAGTCTTCCATTGTTGCTAAAACATGAATGCAGACCACTTACCCTAACATATGACAAAGAAAATCACAATTTTTTGCTTCTTTGTCCAACAAGCTCCAAATCCTGTTTCTTGTATTCAATGAGGAGTCTCATCTTTATTTCATTGCAAAGTCTCCCAGTAGTATGAGTGATTTTGTCTTTTATTCTGACCCTCTAAATTCTGTTAATTTCCATTGAATGCTTTGAGTGATTCCAAAGCAATTGAAGTGTAGGCAGAGTTATGAGCAGAAAATGATTTATACCAGCAGAGAGAACTTTAATACATTGGAAAGTATATATTGCAAATCATAACGCAAGGAAGAATAGGCTCGCATGGAAGGTCATCTGATTGATATGATAGTTTGATGGATTATAATTATGGCAAACTAATGGTAGCGTTTGCAAATCTAATCACACATGTAGATTCCATGATTACACTCCAAGGTTTGGAAGAGTAATAAGAAATGGGTCAGACACTATTCAACTTGTAGTTTTCAGAATATGGATATGGGAATCATTTGATCAAACCCAAAATTAATTCCTCTATCATATAGGAACTCAAAAATGGGTAGTAGAACGATAGGATTAGTCCAAGGGTTTGTGTGAATAACCAGTGTTTTTGGATTTGCTTCAAGACATTTTCAAGCTTACTACGAATTCAGATAGAAGTTTAGATGTTACTTAAGAAAATTGCCAATACTGATCTTAATACTCATTTTGAAGATGACACTGGAGAAACATTAGTTAGGTGAGATAAGAGGTAATATGTTGATACTGAAAAGATGCTTGTGGTAAATTGGAGCAATTTCTGAAGTGTGCCAACTCTGTAGCTGGAGCGGTTTTGTAGAATGAGCTGCTCCCCCCGACTGAAGGTGTTGGCTGTCCCATGTGCAAATAATTATGCGGATTTGGTCCGTCCCTTTTGCACAGATCCTGTCATTCTTGTGAGGTTTATTCNATCAGTTCGAAATGTTGAAGTTCTGTCAGTGTCAAATCTTGGGGATGTGTCTCGTAAGAGCTATTTCTCCCTCAATCATGAGGAGGCATTAATGTATGGATTTCTAATTGACAAAATGGAGAATCCCCGATCTGCTTGTGCAGTTAGAGAATTGTGCTTACTAAGCTGCAAAACTAATGTTTCCGGGCGCGGTGATGGGGATCAAGGTAACGATGGATTGAGTAGTGGAATTGCAGGAACAACAATTACACATCTTGTTAATCCACAAAATTTAGAGACACATACAGCTGTTACAGTGAGATGTTGTACACTTGTTGCACCTGGTGGTCGTCTTGATTACTTGCCTTCCATCATTTCATTCTTTAATCGACAATCTTCAACAGTTGAGAACCAAATCGTCGATACTGATCCACAGGCAGGGCAAGGTAACTCCTATTCTACTTCCATTTCAGTAGATTTATTAGACATTGCTGTCAGTTAAGAGCCNGGATCAAATCTCTTCTTAGGTATCCATTGATTTGATTCAAACCAAAAGACACATTTTTTTAGTTAAGTTCCACATATAATATTATTATTATTAATATTTAATATAATTTATGGGTCANAAAGGCTCAAGAGTAAGCAGTTCCCGTAATCTTGTTGAAGATTCATGTGCACCAGTTGGATGCGTTTTAGCTGCTGCAGCAGTGAGTCTTTCAAGAAAGACACAGTCGAGAGCAGAGAACAAGAAGTACACTATCTCGCTGAAAGATGTAGGTCTTCTGATCTTGGATTTATCGAAAGCAAGCAACGATAAGCTCGCAGCCTATGATGCAAATTCCTTGCGATCAACAGGGTATGTGAAGGTTGCTGGAGACCCAGAAATAAACCTGGAGATTGAACTGAATTGCCAGGACAAGTTGCTTTGGGAAGTTACCTGTAAGAAAAGTCACATTTCGCTGGTTACTTGCCATGACACAACTGCTGCTCTTACCCTCTTGATTGAGCAGCTTCAACATCTTTTTCAACCTGATTATGAAGAGTTTGTAGTTCACTTACAAAGAAGGCGAAATGCATGGTTGAAAAATCATACTTCAATATCTGAGGGCACGAGAACCTTTAGAATCGTACCACCTGGTCGAATTTCACTCAAGAGCTTCAGGGTCACATGGAAGATTTGTGCAGGTTCCGACTGGCCTGCCTGGAAAAATTATAATTCCATCCCATTGCAAGGTAAACCGAGAAGAAATGCTGCAAGTTCACAGTTTGAAGTTAACTTGTATGGAGTGAATGCTCAGTATGATACTTTCCCTGATAGTGGTGGGCTCTATGCATCAAAACTTGCATTGTCAGTAGAAAACCTAAGAATGTTTGATATCAGTGGACAGCACCGTGGGAAAACGGTTTTATGGAATTCGTCTGCAATTGCATTGATGTTAAAATTAGAAGCTACAATGCCCGATTCTTCAAGTCCTCTCAAAGAACATTGGATCCACCTGAATCTATTTCTCATAATATTCACTTTCACTATTATTTTTTGCCGACATGTTAATAACGTTACATCACGTGACAAGATCTCCCCCATAATATTCACTTTCACTATTATTTTTGGCCGACATGTTAGTAACGTTACATCACGTGACAAGATCTCCCCCATAATATTCACTTTCACTATTTTTTTTGCCGACATGTTAGTAACGTTACATCACGTGACATCACGTGACAAGATCTCCCCCATACTGGGCTGTAGAGCGCCTCTCGGCGCAATAAGAAGTGTGGCAATTGATGAAATTGTAATCCTTTAGATGGAGAAGCATTTGGGCATTCTTATCAATGTGGAATTGTAAGGCCAGTGTTTGACGTAGAAATTAGACTGTGTAGTTCCTGTAGCTTCCAGAAATTCCTTGTTTGATGAAGAGAAAGAGCTCCATTGCTTTGATAAATAGTAGGAACTTCTGTAGCATTTACATAGGGAGCACATCTTCTGCAAATGTAAAGTCTTCAGCCCATCAACTGGAGTGTAGAGTTCCGAAGTAGGTAAAATTCTTCAAGTTGTAGTATAATAGAGTTTTTGTGGCTGTAATGAAACTGTCTCAAGCTGGAACATAATCTCTATCTGGAAATTAAGAGTTGCAACTGTGATATGGTCTTGATCGAGAACTGCAATTGAGATATGAAGGTGTGATAACTAAAATAAGGTTTTGTAGATGACAAAAAGTTTGTAAACTGGAGCATGGAGGCTTGCTAACTGAAACAGAGTTTGGCGGCAAATAAATGAAGGTCTTTTAAGTTTTAACTGAGTATGTTGTAAGTTAAAGATATTAGATTGCTGGATGCATCATAAACTGGATTTGTAACATCAAACTCTGATGTAATGATAGTAGCAAACCCTGGAAAGCTTTATTCACATAGCAATTCAAACTTAAGAGAGTTTTATTGCTTGATTTTTTATATATATTTTTTGCAAACCTACTTTGCTAGTAAGACAGTTTTCAAACAAGGCTTGCTCAATTGCGCCCGGAGGATTCATTGTTAGAATTTATTTCTCCAAGGAATGCCAACTTGAGACTGATTTTCAAGCATTCCAAGGTTTGATGACGCCTGTAATAGGTTTTCACCATCATAATTGTATTTATTTATTTTCTTGATTTTGATGAAGAAAATATGATAGCTAGGAAACTCAACAGTGTAAACATGTTGAGTTACTTTATTGGGTGGGTTAGGAGTCGGTGGAGTAGAAATTCATGGAGGCCTTATGCAGGATCGTTCGAGAGAAGTGAGATAAAGTTTTGATTTGGTAGTAGTGGGTGCATCAGTGATATTCTGGTGAAGCTTTCAAGAAACTTATGGGAACCCTATTGCCACCAGTAAATCTCCTTTCATAATTTAGGCACTTTCTTTTCCATAGATCGCTGGCCTTGTTGTTCGTGAACAAGTCTATGTGGAAAGGAAAAGACTAGAAGGGAAATCCAGTTTGCAGGAAGTAAGCACACCACACTTGCGAGAAAATAAACACACTTGTATGAATCAAAATCTAATTTAAAGTTGGAGCATTATGCCATGGAATTTAAATCAAATTTACATATATCATGTTGGCGAATATATCGCCAAGGGTATGGAATGTAACTTATCAGCAACAACGGGGAAAATATCGGCAAATGTCGTAAAGCATAAAAAAAATACAAAATAACCACTTTTTTTCAATTTTTTTAACATCTAAAGCAACAACATAAAAACACACATTGCCACATAAATATGAAAATATAACTAATATATAAGATGCATATGATGTCAAATGGTGGATCATGGTCACATATCGACTATAAATTGAAAAATACTGAAATATGTTCTTGATGGAATGATAGAATATCACATAAAATGATAAAAATAAATTTCTCTCAAGAGATGGATCATCATGACTCATGAGGCATCTAGATAGTGTATAGAGTCTAGACATATGACATAGTATTTTACGGGTAAAGGGAACCACTCTTCTTCTAGAAGTAGTAGGCGGTCGTGGAGGTGGTCCGAATGAGCCTGGGGTGGAACTAGAAGCTCCAACTGCTTGAGTAGGTAATGGGGATGAGGTGGAGGCCAATGTGAGCCGTCTCCTCCCAGTCCCAAATGCTTGACTCTGTGGAGGTGGTGGCACTGGCATTGGTTGGAACCGCACTTGAATATCAACCTCCTCCTCAATGCCCGCCCTCTTCCTATGGAAGTGGAACATTGACATCCTCCACCCCCTCCAACATATTTGCATCAACATCCTCCTCTTCCTCCAACCATTCAGGCGCCTCCTTCATCATAGGATCCTTGAAACAGTGAGAAATACTCTGATAAAAAAATATTTATTAATAATTGTATGAATGATTTAAGTTACAAGGTAAATCCCCGAATATGTAAGTTTTATCGGGTATGTATGGTGACTTTTCATAAAGTCACAACTTTTGACTTATGATATTATTACTCGTACTAATTATATTCTATAATTGTTTTTAACCTTTCTGTTGTATTTTTATATAATTATTCATGTATAACATTGCCCTCTTCTTTTAAGATGCTTTGTCCTCAAAGCAAGCCATGACATATATTGATGATGGAACTTCTCGGGTTCCCATGAAGCATCTTCTATTGGGCAATTTTGGCAATTTTTCCACTTAATAAGGTATTCTTTGATTATTCGAGAACATAGTCTTGTTTCTCTCATATCAATGATAGCCTCTCGTTCTAAAACAAAGTTTTCCTTCTTCGTCCAAGGTGGGAAATGTCGTCTGAGCAATTTGATGTTGACCCAGTAATTTTTTAAGATTCGAAACATAAAAAACGTTGTGAATTCGACTCTTATCTAGCAACTTCACTTCATATGCTACGGGGCTAATCTTTCGGGTAATTTGATATGGTCCATAAATTTTGGTAGCCAGTTTATTCTTTCCTTGTTGCTTGAGCGACAATTGCTTATATGGTTGAAGTCTCACGAGTACCTAGTCTTCTATTTCAAACTCTCGTTCTATTCTATGTTGATCTGCTTGCTGCTTCATTTGATTTTGTGCCGTAGTTAAATTATCCTTGAGTACTTGCATTACTCTATGATTCTCTTCGAGTTGATTTTTAACGGTAGGTACTTTTGCATCATCGTGAACGAGTTCCTTCCATATGGGAGCATAACCATACAATGCTTGAAAATGTGTCATTTTGGCTGACGTATGATAGGTGGAGTTATGCCACCATTCTACTGTAACCATTTGTTCTATTTGTTAGTGACGAAACTACGAAGATAGGCCTCCACACATTTGTTAACAACTTTCATTTGTCCATCGGTTTGGTGGTGATAGGCTGAGCTTATGTTAAGAGTGATCCCAATTTGTTTACATAACTGCTTCCAAAATTTGCTTGTGAACTTGGCATCTTTGTCACTAACGGTGATTTTTGGAAATCCATGTAAGCTCTAAATATTTTTACAAAATACTTCAACAATTTGTTTAGCGGAGTCTGTTTTCTTAATACCCATAAAATGTGCATATTTTTTTAATTGGTCCACTACCATGAAGATTTTGTCCATGCCTTTGGATATGGTTAACCCTTAAATGAAATCTATGGAGATTTCCACCCACTTCTGGTTTGGAATGTGAGGTGGATGGAGTAGCCCTGGAGTCACGACATTTTTGCTTTTGTTTCTTTGATAGAGGTCACACTCAGCTACGTACTTTTCAATATCTTTATACATCCCTTTCTAGTAAAAGGATTGCCTGGTATTGTAGTAAGTTTTGAAAAACCCTACATGTCTGACGGCTGGGGAATCATGAGATTCTTTCAACACCTTGGTTTTAAACCTAGATGTAGGGCTTAAGTAGATCCTTCCTTTATACCAGAGGACGTCATTCCTCCGTTCGAATCTTGGACCACGATCAAGATCATTGATTAAGGTACATATGTCTAGGTCCTTGGCATATTATCCTCAGATTTCATCTTACCAGTCTGGAAGTGCAACTGAGATCGCATAGGCCTTGACTTCTTCATCCTTCTGGGAAAGGGCATCAGCAATGACATTGTCCTTTCCTCACTTATGTAGTATTTCCATGTCAAATATAGCAATTTTTTCTATCCATTTCTATTGTTCAGTTGATAATGTTTGTTGTTGTAGAAGATATTCAAGACTATTGTGGTCTGTTCTTATCAAGATTTTGCTCGCTAGGAGGTATTGTTGGCATTTTTTTAGAGCGTGTATAATGCCAAGCATTTCCTTATCATACGTGGATTTCAAACTCTCTCTCTTATTGAGCTTCCTGCTTTCAAATGCTATCGGATGACCTTCTTTCATCAAGACTGCTCCTATCCCGGATCCTGAAGCATTGCACTCAACTACAAAGGGTTTTGTGAAATCTGGGGTTGCTAACACTGGTGTTGATGTCATAATTTTTTTTAATGTTTCAAAACATTTTTTTGCCTCATCATTCCATAGAAATGAATTTTTCTTCAGTAATTTTGTTAGGGGGGCCGTCTTATGGGCATAATTTTTCACATATCTTCGATAGTACCCAGTTAAGCCTATAAACCCTCGTAATTTCGAGATGTTATCTGGTTGGGGCCACTTAGTGATTGGCTTGATCTTACTAGGATTGACTTTGACTCCTTTTGATATTATATGGCCAAGATAGTCCACTTCTTCTTTTCCAAAAGTGCATTTTGACATTACTTGATCTAAGTGTCGGATATGATCTCTCCATGTTTTGCTATATACGAGGATATCATCGAAAAATACTAATACGGACTTTCGTAAATATGGTTGGAACAATTCGTTCATTTTGGCTTGGTTGGTGGCTGGAGCGTTAGTTAGCCTGAAGGGCATTACTTTGAACTCATAATGGCCCTCATGAGTACGAAAAACAGTTTTGGCTACGTCTTCTAATCTAACCCTGATTTGGTAATATCATGATCTTAAGTCTAATTTCGAGAAGTACTTAGCTTCATGAAGTTCATCCATCATCTCATCGATGAATGGAATAGGGAATTTATTCTTAATTGTTACCTTGTCCTCTGTAATCCATGCACAACCTGAAAGACCCATCCTTCTTTCGAACTAGCACTACTAGAGTGACATAAGGGCTTTTGCTCTTTGAAATGACTCCACATTTTAACAAATCTTGGGTCAACCTCTCAATCTCTGTTTTATGATGATGGGGATATCTGTATGGTCTGATATTTACAGGCTTTGCCCCTAGCTCTAGCTCAATTAAGTGTTCAGTCTTCCTGTATTAATTCTTGCACATGATCTAGGAACTAGGAATCAAAATCATCAAAGAATTATTAACAAATACTCATGAATTGGAAATAACTGGAATACCAAATAGGTTTCCTCTCTGTATATTATATAAACAATAAAGGATTACAATTTCCATGCATAGCAATAGCTTAACTCCATGAAGAATTCGAATACCTAAGGGACAATTCGAATTCAGTGAGTGAGTCTAGCTTAATTGACTCTTTGCCATGCAATCTCACTCAGTTAACCACTTGACCAAAACCCTAATTGACTCACCAAACCCTAACTGAAGTTGGAGTGCAATAAATGACTGAATCGCAACTGAAGGAGATCAAACACATGTCATAGCAATCCAATCATCAAGTGCTAGTACTGCATGACTCCAATAAACCCTGATGAGGTTAATTAAAGCTGAACTGACCATCAGAAGTTGCCGAAGGCGCCTTGTTCACTCCAGTTCATTAAAATAATAATAAATAATCATTAAATAATCATTAAATAATATATTTAATTAATGGAGGCGCATTAACTGACTGTAACTGATTGGTTGAACTGAAAGTAACCACCAGTTAGCAATTAGGTGCATGAATGTCACACAGATCACCCCTGGAGTGCTCCAGTTAGCCTTCTTGACTGTAGGAGAAGGCTAAGTTAGCCTGCT
>LPNX010209315.1:20266-75536 GCA_001517045.1 Pseudotsuga menziesii | reverse complement strand
TATATTTAATGAATGGAGGCGCCTTAACTGACTGTAACTGATTGGTTGAACTGAAAGTAACCACCAGTTAGTAATTAGGTGCATGAATGTCACACAGATCACCCCTGGAGTGCTCCAATTAGCCTCCTTGACTGTAGGTAGGCGTGGGAGTGATTGGGATGATGGTAATTAATGCTCCGCTGATGTCAATTAAACTTAGGATAGTGGTTTAACTAGGCCAATTTGACCGAAGGAGTGAGTATGAAGGTAAATGTCTCCAACATCTTGTTTGGTGGGAGTTCCATCAGAAGCTCTTGGAACACCTTGTGGTGTTTTTGGATTAGCTCTTGTATCTCTGGTGGGTTGCAGTAATCTCCTTCACATGTTACCAACTCCATCTCTTGACATTGAATTATGTAAGCAGGTGCTCCTTTTCGAATTGGCCTTTCCATTTGATGTGATGTAACCAATTGAGTTTGGGGTGGTTGAAAACCGTACAACTTGTACTCTTTCCCTAGCCAATTGAACTTGATGAAGTGCTCTTGATGGTTAGCAAAGTAAGTACCCAAATTTTGCAACCATTGGATTCCTAACACAATGTCCACTCCTCCCAGAGGTATTGCAAAGAAGTCAGATTCTATGTTATACTCTTGCATTTGTAATTTAACCTTGTGACATTTTCCCACATTTTCAATCTTTTTGCTGTCTGCTACCATAACCTTCATGTTCCACATTGGAAAAATGAATAAGTTGAATATCTTAGCAAGATTAACATTAATAAAGTTATGTGTGCTGTCGGTATCTATGAGAATCGAAACATTGTTGTTTTTTATATGTCCTTTTAACTTCAGTGTTTGTGGTTGGGATATCCTTGTAATGGTGGCTAATGAGATCTTTGGTGTATCATTTTCTAGTTCTGAGTGGCAGTCATGCTGGGTTCTTGTATCTTCCTCACTTGACTCTTCACATTCTGATATCTTCTCTTCTTCTTCGGCGTCGCAAACATACAGTTTTTGTGGGTTGCACCTTTGCAAACATTTGTGCTTATGATCCCATTTTTCTCCACAATATTTGCACTTTCCTTTTGTCATCCTCTAGGCTTCTAAACAAAGTTTTTCCCCTTCCCTTAGATGCAGCGACGTATACCTTGAAGTTCTTGTATTTGTTGATTGGGGAGGATTTCTCTTGGAGTAGTTTTTGTCGAAATTACTTTAAGTGGATTGTTTAAACTTGTTCTCGATGATCTTGGCCTTATGTCTTGCCTTCTCCATAGTAGAAGTGATATGTAATTCTAACTCTTTGCGAATGTGCAATTTTAGTCCATGTATGTATGTTTGCAGACGTTGGTCATCAGTTAGTTCTGGAACTCAAGTTGCCAAAGCTTCCCATTCACATGTGTACTCATCTACACTGCCTTTTTGCTGCAACCTGGTGATCTTGGCAAAGAAGTCTTTCTCAGTTACACCTTGAAACCTTTTAAGATCATTTTTAAAGTTATTCCAATTAAAGGAATAGACTTGGGTCGTCGTCTTCCACCACATGTACCAATTGTAGGTATTTCCCTCCAATTGCATGGTGGCGTACTTAAGCTTCTCACTATTGTAAGGTATGTTATGGATGTCAAAGTATTCCTTTGCTTTATTGATCCATGCGATGCATTGTTTTTCGTCACCATAAAAATTGGGTAACTCTAGATTTACCTTTATCTGGTATCAGTGTGCTTGGGGGATTGATATGTATGGAATTTTAAAGAATGGAACTTCATGGGGTGGTATTGTGTCATGTTGGCACGTCGTTTTAGACGTATTTGGAGGAGGTGTATTGAAAGAGTCTGGGTGTGGGTTATGGCTAGCTGGGGGAAATGAAGTGTGTGACAGTAGTTTGGACAAGATAGCGTTGAGAGACTCTTGCGTCTTCTTTTGTTCTTCCTTCAATGCATTGATGCCTTTATCTATTCTTTCCTTGAGTCCTATTAGTTCATTATTGTTTTTGTTGATGTTCGCCTTGAGTTCTGCATATCTCTTGTTGATTTTTTTGTCTAATTGGTCCAATTTGGCATTGATATCTCCCATTCTGACGACTACTAGGATTTTCTCTGTGCTGAACCTTGATTTATTTTTATTGGCTGTTTGAAGCCAACCAACCACAATTTTTTTTCTAGATTTTTATAATAATATTATATTATTATACTAAATAATAATAATAATAATAATAATATTATTATTAAATGTTTTTTTATTAATAAACATTTAATAATAATATTTTTTTTGTAGGTCAACGTGAAGGAGATGGGACAAGGGGCACGTGAAAATGTCAGGGGGAATAGGCGGAAGTTGCGGAGGAGGCGAACATGTGGTAGGCGGAGATGGCGGGGAGCAGCCAGGAGACAACACTGGACACAGACGTAGGGAGCAGCTGGGACGCAGATGTGGAAAGGGACACGGTAGATGGTAGTGCGGAAGGCGGGGAAAGGGGACGAGCGACGAGGAGCAGGACAGAAGAGGGGTTATTGACAAGCAGAGGAGGAGCCGAGGGAATGGGACGGTGAGGGAGATGTGAGATGTGAGAGCAACGAGTTGAGGGAGCGAGGTGAGGTGTGAGCAACGACATGAATGGTGAAAGTGGGGCTGGAGTAGTAGGTTAGTGTGCGGTGTAGGAGGAATTTTGGAAACGAACATGTGTAAAGAAGGTGGAAGGGGGCGCATGGAGAGTGGCAAAGTAGAGAGGGAGGTGGTTGATGAAATGCGTGGAGGAGATGAGAGGGCACTTTGGAAGGAGAGATGGACGGTGGATGTTGGAGCAACCAGACGAGCACGGGCATATATTGACCCTATACCACGAGCAACGCCGGATGGTGGAAGCCGAGTAGCCAAGAACCGAGAAGCTCTGATACCAAATGAGACAGTGAGAAATACTTTGATAAAAAAATATTTATTAATAATTGTTGGAATGATTTAAGTTACAAGGTAAATCCCTGAATATATAATTTTTATCAGGGATGTATTGTGACTTTTCTTAAAGTCACAACTTTTGACTTATAAAATTACACTTACTAATTATATTCTATAATTGTTTTTTAACCTCTCTGTTGTATTTTTATATAATTATTCATGTATAACAATCCTCCATCTCCACCCTCGATTTGTTGGTAGTGTCAATGTCATCCAATGAAATAACATTTGAATTGGGTACTTTATCAATCTGCTTCACCTACAACCTTAGATTGTAGTAGACTTAAACCATGTCATTAAGGTGTAAGGAAAGTAAACCACATTAGTATGCGATCCATAGTTAGGGGGTGATAAATGATGATAAATTTAAATTCAAAATTGTATAAATTATATTTAAAATTAATAAAATTATAAAGAAGATGAATATAAAATTTCATTCTTTAACATCTCTAACCTTCTGTGCTTTATGGTGTGTATCTTCTCATAGGCACTCTAATTGCGCTCACACGTTGATGAGTTGCAAGTTTGACTTAACACTCTAATGGCAAGTTTTTGCAACTCTGGGACTCTACTGCCATAGTTAGTCCACCACACATCTACAAAGAAAACAAGGAAAGGAAAGACAACGTATTAAATTTCTACCTAGTAAAAAATAGATAGAAATGAAAGAGTAAATAATTAAGATATCGAAATTTGAAAGTTTTAAACAAATTGTACTTAACATCCTAGTGGTTCTATCCTGAACGACCATGTCATAACTAAAAGTGCCACTTGCCATCCTATAGATCTCCATCTATCTATAAATATTTGAGTGTTTAGAGGGAGTTAACACCATCATCTAAACACATTGGAAATATCCATCCATGACCTCAACATCAAACTGAAATCCACATGCATATGAGAAAGCAGGGTTGAGGTAGAACCCTGCTACATGAATGGGATGAAGGAGAGTATGAATCCACCGTTCATCAATCACACTCCATAGCTAAGCTCGTCTTGTGAATCCCTCCTCCCACTTGTCCTCGTAGTAGCGAAGGATAGCTTCCTTGGCCCTATCCATGGCCTCATACAAGTAGCCCATCGCGGGCTTGTCACCGTAAAAAAAAACGAAGAACCTTTACCAAATGTTCACTGATGGCACATACCTCCTTCACTCCTGCCCAAAAAGTCAGATCAAATTGCACCATTCGAGCTATGTCTTGCCTATCATGTTTGTTGTTATATACACAAGAATCCCACTCATAAAAAAGAAACATCCGTTGCAACCCCATCGTAACCTTGTGCAGAGATTGAAGATAAATGAAGGAAGTGGTGATTCATGTGATTGTAGGATGCCCCAACTACTTGTTCCTCGAGCTGAAACAATGACTTCCTTGATCGAAGGAAGTTTACCCATGTCCTCTAGCATAAAATCAATGCAATGGGTGGCACAAGGAGTCTAATACAAGCTTGCATACCTCTCCATTATCATCGTCCCAACAACAACATAATTGGTAGAGTTGTTCGTAATGACTTGGATAACATACCACGAGCTTATCTCGTGGATAAATTTATCCAACAAATCACATAATAAGTTTGCATCTTTAACATAGGCAAATGCATCGACATATTTGATAAACATTGTCCCCTTGGGACAATTAACCAAGAAATTTAAAATGGATCTTCTCTTCCCATCTGTCCACCCATTTGACATAACATTGCAACCGATGGTCTCCCATGACTATCTAAGCTCATATAATCTATGGGTGCAATCAACCTTCTCCCCATCAAGGAGTCTCCCTCTCAAATCATCATAGGAAGACCCCCAACAACCTTGACCAATAATACTAGTAGCTTCAAACATGGCTTGGTAGTAGGGGTTGTTCTTGGCGATGTTGAAAGGCACATCACCCCATAGAAAACATTTGGTCACAAGTATGTCGACCTCTTCTCCCTTGTTTTGACTATGGATTGAATAGAAGGTTGCCCCTCGGGTGTTGACCTTAGCACAAAGAAAGGTGATGATGAAGAGGGAATTGTGGGATTTGAGGGTCATGTAGATGAGGAGAAGGAATGCATGTCACGGTCACCAACACCCACCCCCGAGGCACTTGTGGCTCCCATGGTTCATGATTGTGTTCTAGATGCAAGTTCAGTCCTCAATTCCTCCTTCTCGTCTCTCTTCCTAGCCATATCGAGAAGGGATTGGTTTGCAGTATGCATCACTTCTGGGGTAATGATAGGATAAACATCCACTTCGTGCCCTAAACTTTGGCAAGGTGGTATTTCAAGCGACAATTTCCACCACAAATATCCTTTCCACATCATTTGCAATTTAGCCTTTGTCTATTATTAGGGTCAATTGGCTGCCCATACTCCCACATTAGATCCAATGGCTTTCGCATTGTGTTACTATTTAGTTGAAACTTGAAACTTGAAGTTGAGAATGGAGATTAAATATATGCCCCGAAAAAATGAATAAAATAGATGCTTGGATCTTTGAAATTTTGAAAGAAATAAAAACATTCAAAAGAATGGAGGGTGGCCAACCTAAAACCCTATCATTATAATGGATATTGGCCAACTAACCTAAACCCTACACTAAATCTACATTAACCAACAAATCTCAAGCATAAAATAAATAAATAAATTAATACGTACCTGAATAGAATCAAAGATGTAGTAGATGGATCCCCACTCCATAAACAATATGCTAATGGTGATAGAAAAATAGGATTTTCCCTTGTTTTCTTGTTGAAAACTATCTCAAACCCACACAGACCACTTTAGCTTCCTCAACAATGCCAGATGAACCCAAAAAAATGACACGTGACCTTTCTATCTTCTAATTTGGCGTATTTATCTTGGTAGGCCAACACTTTCCATTGACTCACGATATTCAATGTGTCGTGACACTTTAAAGTATCAGAAAGTGTCACAATTTTTTACTGGCGATATATCACTGAGGTGATTGTGGCGCAATATCGTAATGCGACCGATATATTGGCAATATATGTAACTATGATTTAAATGTGCTCATATACAACATATAACAAATAATTAAGCAAATTTATTTATTCTAGCACACACACACACACTAAATACTCAAATAGATGTTAGCCTCTATTATGTTGGAGTCGACCCAAACTCTATGAACAGAGGACTCCCAATAACTGTACAAGAGTAAAAGTAATTTAAACATTTGTAACAAACACATAGACTTTTAATTGGAACTTTGTATTAATAGGTAAATAGATCTCTATGCAATCTGAATTGCTCTATCTTATCCTTGAGTGAAAAATCTATTCCCACACTAAGAGGCAAATGGTTCCTCTTACATACAATTTTCAAACAAAATTAACAAAATGTCTTAAATGTAGATCATATTTAGAATTGAAGGATTCTTAAATGGTTACAATATAATTTATTTATGCAAACTCAGAATCATAACAATTTGCCTTAAATATATCAAGGCAATTGTTTGATGGTGTTGGGTTTCCTTGATTTATGGCATGGAGATGATAGCCAAATGTTGGAATGAAGCAGTTGTAAAACAAAATTTGTTCAACCGTTTTCCTCATGCCCATTGGTTTAGGAACCCATGGCATTTGTATACATGTTTCTCAAGTTGCCGCTTTGACTGGTGGGGATTCATAGGTTGTTTTGTGTCAGCTGTACAATCTGTAAACAATATCCCCATGAGCTGTAACATTATCATGTAGCAATATTTTGCCTCCATTAATTCGTGACATCCCTTCCAATTAGTGGTAGCCCATTCTACTGTAGTGAATACTCTCCTCTGCACCTTGGTATCATTATGCAACAAAAGCCAAACTAGGAGACTATATAGCGAGCAATTATGCAATCAATTATGGACATGGGTGAATGGATAATTTAAGGAGCTTGATCATGACATGTCTAAATGTATATCCTGGATTGTCTACCTTCATAACCAATAGTATTCAACCACTTGTGAAATTGAAGGTTTCAAAAACCCTTGGAAAACATTTAACATGGCCATATAATTAATTTTAACAAATACTAAACCTCTCCTAAATTATTCTCATAAACAAGAAAAATACCTTATCATACCGTAAAATCTTAGAAAATGATGTATGGGATGAGATAATAATGGATATGGCAAAGGTAAAAGGAATGGAAGACAGGTATATGGATGGTGAAAATGATGTCATTTCAAAGGCTCATCATCTTTCCCCCACCAAAACTATTGCATGTCCCTAAGCAACTTGTCCTGTAAAAGTATTTGAGATTGATTCATTGCTAAGTATTCAATCCCAAAAAGATACTTGTAACAAAGGTGGATAATTCTTAAGGTATACAAACAACACAATGCAATATAAATTTGGCAACAACTTGATAACCTGAGTTGTTCGTTCAATCTTTTCAGCTCTCTCATTATAGTCATGCATGCAAAATAACATTGTGAACATTCATTTCCCTCTCTTGCAACTTATTTATGCAATTTTTTGTTTTATCTATGAGCACAAAAGTTGTAGCATCAACGAGAGTCCACACAATTCTTACCCAACATATCTATTGCTTGATAAGCGTGTGAGTAAACTATGGTATGGAGGGAGAATGAGTGACCTCCGTAGCCATAGATGCATGGTGGAACTACAACCTTGGGCATCTAATGATGCGTTAGGACTTGAGATGGTGTGATGCAAGTTGTAGATAAGGAAAACGAATCAATAGGTGGTGATTCACCCATTGCTAGGACAATTGGATCGTTAAGATTTGTTAAAGGAGGATTAATGTTGGCAGATGTTCGATTATTAATACTCTCAATTTTTGGTGGATTAATTTTTCAATTCTATTTAAAGGGCTATGAACAAAGTCTCTTGTGAAGGGGCTTGATTGGATTCTAAAAAATAAATACTTTCTCCAATAGGGCTATTAAGAGCTGTGAATGTTTCGTCTTCTGAATCATTGCAAATAGCTTTAGGTGTGTGTAAGCGTCTCCACAAAGTAGTGGACCTTCTATTTCTGGTGACTCACCTCTTTGCCACCGTGAATAATGGGTTGGTTGGTCAACCACTTTAAACTGTTGTTAAAGATTTTAGAAAAATAAATGAAAGAGTACTAAAACAATCAATCCTAAGGCCAACTAGACACAATGAATCACCAATCATATGACCACAAAAGTAACTCTTTGTTCACAACAAGCAAATTAGTCTTCAAAAAATGGGAGGACAGTGGTTAAGACCCTTATATTGAAGAGCTGAACAACTAGGGCTTTTCGAAAAATGAATCCTTGGGTATACGATGTCTCAATAATTAATCAATGAAGGTGTAAATGAAATAGTTAAGCTATGAAGATAAAATAGGAAATATTATATTGTATAATTATATTTAATATTAATATGATTATGAAAAGGTGCCTATGTAGAGACGTAGCCTAATACGAAAGGTAGGTTACCTTAATAGCCTATAAAAGCCAAGGTCATCTTTGATTGTAATAATCATACTTTTATTCAATACAATTTATACATATATATTATTTGGTAAATCCAATTCCAAAAGCTTTTATGCTTTCGTGTTTACCAATGGTATCAGAGCTAAACAACGACTATCCATCTTGCCGCGGAAGCATAGACATGGGCATAGCCAAGTAACCAAGTAAAAGTAGGAGAGGGAAAGGTTATAACATATATATTAAAAAACACAGAAAACTTCTAAAATGAAAACTCTTTCATCTTTTCATATCAATGCACCTCAAAAGCATCTTTTAGACCTTCTAAGCTTGTGGGAAGCAGTTTCAGTTCGCAGGTTTCATTTCGTAGGGCAGTTGATGTTCACTTCGCAGAGCAGTTTCATTTAGTAGGGATGGGCAGGTAACAGCGGGGTAGGGAAGGGCACTTACACTTATTCTTTCTCAGGACCTAAACTTAGCAGGGAAAAGAGGAAAAAGCACGGGAAGCAACGCCATCACCTGTAGTTTCGCCCGGCAAAGGCAATTTCATTTTGATAGCCAGCTTAAGGTTCTCTGGTCGGTGGGAGCGGGAAAAATTCCTATGGAAAAAATTCGGGGTTTGGTCCTATAATTAAAAGCTAGCTTTGATAGGGCAACAAAAAATGAACATGAATTGAGAGCAAGGGAAATAAAATTAATAAATGAAGTTCTTAAATCAATAAAAGAAATAAAATAAAGTAACAAGAGTATGAAAGATGCTTCTCGAGAATTAAACGCTGAACCTATCCCAAAAGAAGAATATTATGAAGCTGTAGATTATGGATCTACAACAACTATTGGCGTGCTAGATGCAAACCGGATTGTTTCTGCTGAACATCATCTTGATAAGAATGTTAATACCATGTTTGGAGACAACAAGAAACATAAAAACACACTGGCACTTTAATCTCAACCAACTCCTTTGGATAAAGCTATTGATATGATTGATGAAGTCGGCAGCCATGTCCAAATAAAAGCTGGCAACAGAAGGAAGCAATGTCAAACAAACATACTCTCAAGGTTCCCCAATGAATATTGGCGGGAAATTTTGGCATTTAAGAAATGCCATGAAACTGCACCATCAACAAGAAGCAATCAATATCTACATAAACATGTAGGTCTACATAAACATGTAGGGAAAACTGGTGATGGTTCTGCAAACACAAGTGTAGATAGTGATGCGGATGTTGTGTTTTCACGAATTGTGGTTTCCATTTCAAATGTTGATGAATATGATAGTGGGCCTGTTGTTGCTGAGCTAGATGACATAGCAGCTATTGCATCATTATGGTCAGGAATTCTTGTTAAGCAACTTACTGCGGGTGAACAACATTTATTCTGCTCCAGAATGGAAACCCCTTCGAATGGGGAAGACACTTTTGAAGATCTTGATGAGGTCATTGTCAAATACGAGAATATTGCATTTTTTGGACATACCATGGGCAGAGGGCGGCGAACAATACTGCATATGCTATGCAGCATTTAATGCGACGGCGGTCGCACTGTCCGCCGTCGGATCCGTTCCAAAGAGCGATCCGACGGCGGACAGTGCGACCGCCGTCGCATTAAATGCTGCATAGCATAAGAAATATTGCTCGCCTGGGCAGAGTATGTGATACTCAACAAAGGATTCAATTATTAGGGTTATTGACTTGCCACGATAAATAAATCTTAGGATCATTACAAAAGTTAACGATGGCTAAACACAGTTTCGTTAAGTAGCCAAGGCTTTGGATTTCTGCTGCTTTTGCTTCTTCAGGGGCCTCCCCCCAAATGGAAAATGACTTGTAGGTTATTATGATGGATGTGGGTGTACAGTTTTAATCAAGTGGAAATGTGAATATTGTCAAATACGAGAATATTGCATTTTTTGGACATACCATGGGCCGAGTATGTGATACTCAACAAAGGATTCAATTATTAGGGTTATTGACTTGCCACCATAAATAAATCTTAGGATCATTACAAAAGTTAACGATGGCTAAACACAGTTTCGTTAAGTAGCCAAGGCTTTGGATTTCTGCTGCTTTTGCTTCTTCAGGGGGCCTCCCCCCAAATGGAAAATGACTTGTAGGTTATTATGATGGATGTGGGTGTACAGTTTTAATCAAGTGGAAATGTGAAACTTTTGGTTGAGGATATTGTAGAATTAAAACCGTAGTTGCACGAGTAACGCTCCCAGGATTTTGGAAACCCGTACTCGACGTTTCCCTGCTCCTGGGAGCTTAGGAGCTGGTACAAAACATCCCCTTTTTGATGGGAGCTTCTTTGGGAACTTGCTTTTGCCGCTCCCTTTTTATTGGGAGCTTGTAGAAGCTCCTTGTCTGTTTGGGAGCTTCCAGAAGCTCTCAAATAGACATGGAACTTCTACAAGCTCCCGACCACGTGGAGGCCAAAATCATAAGAAAAGTGTTGAAAATCAATTGAATGAATGAAGTTTATTGTGTCAAGAAATCACCAATAATTAAAATTTCAATTGAATTTCAATAATGCCATTTTTTTTTCAAGGTTATATAAATAAAGAGGGCCCACACTTCTTAAATGTTTAGATCCATTCACACTCAAAATATATGTTGCAAGTGTACTTAAGTGAATACAAATGGATATTTTACACTACTAAGATATTGAACAACTTTAATTAATATCTCAAATGATTATAGCTAGCTTACTTTATTCATAATCATTGATATAGGAATTTATGATCATAAACCATATCAAACTCAAGATACCAAAAACATTGAAAGTTTGTCAGTTGAACTTAAAACAATCAAGTTCATTCACATTAGAAGTAAGTAGTAGTTACCATAAAAAAATGAAGGCACCCAACAACTAAGCACTCTTAGGAGCAATAATATAAATGGGGTTGGAATAAAGAATTAGAAAAATATTAAATCTTATGATTTATGAAGCTATTGGTGCTTCGTATACATATGCAACCTGCCTTTACAAACTCTTACAATGAGATTTGTATAATATAGATCTAGAGGAGTGAGCAAGATAAAATAGTTTAAGGTATGAAATTAATCAATTATTTTTTTTAACTTTAATTTTTTAAAAATATATTTTATAAAATCAATGCTCCCAACCCTACTTTTTCTGCAAATTTGGGCAAAGCTTCTAGCCGCCGTATCCGTATCTGATACTCGTGTTAGGTGTGTTAGCGTAGAGTGGGATATAAACAAACCACAACGCCCCGTCTTCTTCGAACAATTTTTTTATAAAACCACTCACTGTCGTGTCATACCAGGTGGCTGTCTTCTGCTACTCGCAGTGGCAATAAATATACAACCCGCAACAGTCTAATCAAGACTGGTGCAATAGCTTTGATGTACCCTTCCCGGAAATATATCGACGATCCATCCGAGAAGTTATCCGAACATATCCATGCTTATCATGCATTAGCACAACATGCATAACATGCATAAGCCATCCGCCAGTTGGGACACAATTTGAATTTTGAAATTCCCGCTCCATCACCGGCCTTTTGATCGCCCCTCTAGCCGATACCCTTATCATTTGGCCGTTCGCTCGACCAATGCAGAAAACAAGCTTTTAGGTCAGACAAGAAAGTTGTTGGTTCTGGTTCTGCAAGATACTGTGGTTGCAGAAATTTAGTCCCACACTTGTTTGTTTGGACCAAATTTATTATTACAATATCTTTGAGTTTCTTCCTAAGAAAGCCAGAGATAGAGTTGACGCTCATTGAGCTATGATTAATCCTATCCTCCAACAGCTACTTGAAGCAAAAAATACGCATCCTCCGGACTGCACCATTGGCAAGAGCCCGGATATATGATGACAACTGATATTCTGCAACAGTATTGTTAAGTATAGAAAAACTTAACATGAGGAGAGCACGGGGGATAGGGAAGTGTGCCCAACTGTATATCTGCAATCTGTGATTCCATAAAGGCAATAAGATAAAGATGGGAGAGATTTCATGAGGACGATCTCTAGGACCAACATATTTTGCTAGAAAGGCTGGACCATTCGGTTTTCAACTTGGATGATTGTACAGCTCGGCCAAATATACTTTCTAGTTCCACAAATGAAGCTACAGCGAAATTCTTTGATTCGTCTTCTATTGAATTTCCCTTTCATCTGGTATATAAACAATTGTTAACGACATTTTAAATATATAAATTCAAACTCCTTCCTTATGTTAAAGCTAATAGAAAAGTAGAAGATCTTTGCTCCAAACGCTGGTTTCCAACAATAATCTGATTTAATCTCCATGATACTATGATACTTACACATTATATTTAAAAATAACCGGCTCAGTTTTTTTTTTAATCTCTATTTACTTGTGTTAACTTGAAATCAAGATCTCTGAAATTTGCTTCTGGATCTTGGTCTAAAATACTGCTTCTCTTTTTTATTTTTTTAATATAATAAAAAATTCATAAGCGGCTAATCCTGTACTGAAGTATTAGGTTCGGGTTCCATTCTAAATGGTCTGGCAGTTATCCTTGTAATAAGGAAAATAAAAATCATAATGAAACTTAAAGGAAGTAATGTTTGGGGATTAAATAAATTAAACTTATCTTAAAGTGAAAAGTGACCTATAAGAAAATCATGTATGCTTTTATTTTATTTTATAAAAATTAATAAAATAAAAATATATGAAATTAATTTAGTGTTTTAATTTTATAAAAATAGATTATATATATATATATTTCAATTTTTTTTCAATTAATAAATGTTTAAAAATGAACTTTTGATTTTTCCATTCCCAAGTATTTTGAATTTGTTTGAACTTTTTTAAATTAGATTATTTTGATTTGAAAATTTTAAGATAATATTTTTATTGATTTTAACATATTAAAATATTTTGAATTTTAAATAAAATTATGGTTTATTTAATTGTTTTATTAATTTTTAATAAAATAATTATATATTTTATAAAATAAAAACAAAATTTCACTAAAAACTTGAAATTGAGATTAGCCTTAATACTTGAAATTTATATATATTTAATTTTTTTTGCATTGTTAAAATATTTGGAATAAAACATATTTTAAGTTAGAAAAATTAAATAAAAAACTTAAAAATAGTTTGTTTTATATTTGTATATATCAATTATTTTAAAAAATAATTTCTAAAAATTTCATAAAATTCATTAAACTTAATTTGATCATCATAATATTTCATAAAATTCATTAAACTTAATTTGATCATCATAATTGTTATGTTTTGACACTTTCGAAGTCTTTGCAATTATTTTTCAATTATAAGAAGTTTTTGCCTATGGCATGGTGGCTCTAGTTTCCAAAAACATGGGGTGAGGGTGCCATCGAGCACTGGGTCTTTATTGCTATCATAAGATGAGCCTAGGTTAGTGTAACATGCCTCAAATTTCAAACATAAAAAAATTTCTATAACCATATATCTTGAGACATAATAATAAAAACATAATTGTTATGAGGCAATATAAACAAATAAAGAGTTTTAAGCATAACCCTCGCTGGGTGAACTAGCATGGTCAAAGAAAATCCTTACGGGCACGATACTTTATGGAATGTGCCCTATGCCCAATGAAGTCCACCGTCGATGATGTTCCTTTGGTCATTTCGCTGGTGAACTAGCAAGGGAGTTAAAAGATGGAGACGAGAGCGAAATCATTTGTGAAATCGGATTCCACAACGGATTTGAAATCCGCTCTTGGTTGAACGCATGAGGGACCATTGGCTGGGTGAGGTTAGTTTAGCAGGTATACCAGTTTAGAACCAGACTAAAATCTAGTGACAATCAATCTAAAGACTATTACAAAGGAGCTTAGCAATCAGATTCAGACAACAAAAAATTAAGGTGTTCTCATAAACAACAATGAAAATCACAGATCGACACCAGAACCAATATTATCATTTCAATTGGCATTCTACAATCGAGCAACAAAATTAATGAGGATTAAGCAGCATTGATACAGATTACAGATTAATAAACTTCAGAGAACAGAGATATTTGTTCTACAGAAAATGCATACCTAATACTACATGGAAATATAATTGTAATTCAACATTGTACAAATATATCATACTGTACTAGAATCATTCACAAGAAATAGAGTAGGAACCTGGCACCAATGTTGGGAAAACAAAAGTGGAGAAGTTGTTCTTTCCAACCAACTCCCAGATCTGCCAAATTAATTACTTGCTCCTGAACCCTCGAGTCTGTTTTTTAAACCACAAGAGAAAAATATCTTAATGCACCATCTTTTGCATTATATAGATGTTAATCCCTGCCCGATGCTAGCCTCTTGCTGTTAATGTACATACTATTAAATAGTATTTTTCTTAGGACTTGGTCATTTATGAGCCTCCTGCTCTTTTGCAACTCAACTAGGAGTGCAGACCTAATTTTTGGGGGAGTACAGACCTAATTTTTGGAGATGATGCCTCCTGCATCTTGAGTTCTCACTCAGTGGTCTTTGCCACTTGGCATTTTTCTCTTGTGGATCAACAAACACTCTTTAATAACTATATCCACTTTTGTTTCCCTTCATCATATTTTATTAAATAAGGAATGCTTTATTACAAATTGTTTTATTTTTGACTTTCGTGTCAAAAAATAATAAAAATAATAATCAAGGTATTTTCCAACATAATAACAAATTATTAATTCAAGGGTATTACAATTAGAACATGGATACCTCATACAAATATGGTGCCAATTTTTAGTTAAATATATCATTTTTTCCATCCAACATTATTGTTGACCCAACCTAGGTTTAGTATGTTATGTGCTTAGTTATATATATATATATATATATATAATAACGACACATCTATAAAAGAAAGAAAAAACATAAAAATCTAAAAAATATATTTTAAATATTTAATTGTTAAAAAAACTATTATTTAAAAGTTTAATAAATTTTATGAAATTTTTAGAAATTATTTTTTAAAATAATTGATATATACAAATATAAAACAAACTATATTTAGATTTTTTATTTAATTTTTCGAACTTAAAAATGTTTAATTCCAAATATTTTAACAATGAAAAAAAAAATTGTTTTTAAAATATATATGAATTTCAAGTATTAAGACTAATCTCAATTTCAAGTTTTTAGTGAACTTTTGTTTTTACTTTATAAAATATGATAATTATCTCATTAAAAATGAATAAAACAATTAAATAAACCATAATTTTATTTAAAATTCAAAATATTTTAATATGTTAAAATTAATAAAATATGGAAAAATCAAAGTTAATTTTTAAACATTTATTAATTGAAAAAAATTTGAAATATATATATATATATATCTTAATTTAATCTATTTTTATAAAATAAAAACACTAAATTAACTTAATATATTTTAATTTAATCAATTTTTATTAAAAAAAAAAGAAAAACATACATGATTTGCTTATACTTCATTTTTCACTTTAGAATTTTCACTTTAAGATAAGTGTAGAATGGAACCCAAACCTAACACTTAAGTTTTAAAGCTTTCCAGGATGAGCTGCTTATGGCAGTCTTTTAGACCAAGATTTGGAAACAAATTTCAGAAGATCTTGATTTGAAGTTAACACAAATAATAATAATAATAATAATCTATTTTTTAAGGTCACAGCCAAGCCAGACACTAAATTGGTGTATGGGACCCCTTGTTTGTGGGACAAGGGACAGCGATTTAAGGCTAAAATCTACAGAAGTGTACATCAACTACCAGCTCTGGATTTGAACCTGTGATCTCCTAAGAGGAAAAGGAAAACCAAAGTCTACAAAAGTATACATACACTTCCCTCTGGATTTGAACTTGTGATCTCCCTACAGGTTATTTTTAAATATAATATATCAAGTATCATGGAGATTAAATCAGATCATTGTTGGAAACCCGCTTTTGGAGCAAAGCTCTTCTACTTTTTCTATTAGCTTTAACATAAGGAAGGAGTTTGAATTTGTATATTTAAAATGCCATTAACAATTGTTTATATACAGAAGAAGGGAAATTCAATATAAATCAAACAATTTTGATAATTGGATGTAAATCCATTGTCCAACGTTTTATGGAAGAGGCTAATGGTGGTGACTGCGCAGACTTTGAGGAAAATTTACAAAAAGAAGTCTAATACAAATGATTTGATTTGATCCCAATCTCAAGTTTTCTTCTTCCGTTTTGTTCTTTGTGGGTGCGTGTAGAAGCTACATTGGATATAATCTCCAATTTGATATTTGGTACAGCTCTGTTTCATGTAGAATTTGCCTTGAAAAGCAGGCAAGTCATGTCCGACCAAAAAACGAAACCGTAACCAAGCTGTAGCTTCGTTTGTGGAACTAGAAAGTATATTTGGCCGAGCTGTACAATCAGCCAAGTTGAAAACCGAATGGTCCATCCTTTCTAGCAAGATCTGTTGGGCCTAGAGATCCTCCTCATGAAATCTCTTCATAAAACTTGCAAATTCCCATCTTTATCTTATTGTTTACAGTTGGGCACACTTCCCTATCCCCCGTGCTCTCCTCATGTTAAGTTCTTCTATAGTTAAGAATAATGCTGCGGAATATCAGTTGTCATCATATATCAGGGCTCTTGCCAATGGTGCAGTCCTGAGGATGCGTATTTTTTGCTTCAGGTAGCTGTTGGAGGATAGGATTAATCACAGATCAATGAGCCTCAACTCTATCTCTGGCTCTCTTAGGAAGAAACTCAAAGATATTGTAATAATAAATTTGCTCCAAACAAATAAGTGTGGGACTAAATTTCTGCATTCACATTATCTTGCAGAACCAGAACCAACAACTTTCTTGTTCGACCTAGAAGTTTGTTTTCTGCATTGGTCGAGCGATCAGCGGCCAAATGAAAAGGGTATCGGCTAGAGAGGCGATCAAAAGGCCGGTCATGGAGCAGGAATTTCAAAATTCAAATTGTGTCCCAACTGGTGGATGGCTTATGCATTCTATGCTGATGCATGAGAAGCATGGATATGTTCGGATAACTTCTACGATGGATCGCCGATATATTTCCGGGAAGGGTACATCAAAGCTATTGCACAAGTCTTGATTAGACTGCTGCGGCTTGTATATTTATTGCCACTGCGATGTAGCAGAAGACAGCCACCCGGTATGACACGACAGTGAGTGGTTTTATAAAAAACCTGTTAGAAGAAAACGGGGCGTTTTGGTTTGTCCATATCCCACTCCACTCCCGTTCGCATACTCAACGCACCCGCGTTCCAAAAACTTGTGCAATATAGATTAAAACCAACTATCTTATCTAGTATCCCACATATCTTGGGTCACATAGATTCAGGTTTAAACGAGGAGATCGCTGCTGGAGGATCTCTGAACAGAACTGTGTGCTACCTTCTTCGATTATATGTTTAGGGCAACAAAAGAGCTAAGTGGTGCCCAGTATCTGCTGTGAATATGCTATCGAAATTGCCTTGGAAAATGTCTACTATTACATTTCTTGCAGATGCTCGTAAATATTTTGCACTAACTATTTGGAGGAAGCTTATTGTCCCGTAGACTATGACATAGTGGAAAGGCGGTTCTTGAAGAACAGGTTCTTGAGCTTTGGGAAATTGGGGCCTTCTTGTGATGGACACAATGACGAGGAGCCAGTCAATCTTGTGAGGGTAGTTCAGCTAGGTCGCACTAGTTCTTAAGGTCATATCATGAAATCAAAACGAACATGGTGTTACTTTGAAGGTATAGTTAGAGCCCAACTTCACAAGTTATATCATGCGCCTCCTTTTAGTTTGATATTCGTTGGCAGTTTTCAAGCGGCCAAGGCTTGAGCTCCAAGCAAGATGAATTGAGGTTACTCGCAATTGTCCAATAAGATGAATTAGAGTCTCACGATTCTTGTTGTATGCCCTCGTTGCCTACTTTTTGTGCCCTTCCATATCTTACTGACCCCATACTCTGCCACAACCGCCATACTTCTCTTGTTGTTCACTGTTTACACCGCTGCCAATGGTAAGGATTACTGTTACAGAGGCTACCGCCCACATAATGTCGGGCTTGGAAGGTGAGACGTTAAGTCGTGGGAGAAAGAGACACCATCTTCAAAATTATCGTGACCATTCACAATTTCCGACCCTTGCTATCTATTAGAGAATTAATAATAAGATCTGCTAGGACTGAAAATGGTTCATAGTCTTTGTGTGTTGTTTTTCCGAAAGGTTCATTTCTTATTTAATTTTCGTTTTGAGCTTGTTCTAAATTTTAATAATTTTAATTGTTTTTTTGTTATAGGTTATAGTTTGCTTTAATTTATTTTTTTATTTTTCCATAAGTTTTCTTTTTAAATGGCTTATTAAGTATTATATATCTTTTAATGTCTATCAATTTTAATTTAGATTTATTTCAAGGTGTATATTCAAGGTCTAACCCTTGTTTTGAGCTCTTTGTCAAATATGTCATGAGGATATTTCTGTAGCGCAAAATTTGGGATCTATACCACAAAGCGCTGCAAGACTCATGAACCATTGAGAAGAGTGGTTGATTGATGATATAGCATGGTCGTTGCAGTCAAGGATAATGGGAACTCTTCAGGCACCTGTTTAATGTATAATGACACAAGTACATAACCTTGTTCCATCCATCATGACAAATTTATGAAGCTATGTGAATATGATTGAGAAAATCGTGGTTTTGAACTGCTACGGTTTCTGGCTTGGGTTCTGAATCTCACTGTTTCAGAGCGTAATTTTAGAATTCTTGAATTTTCCTAAGGAAGTAAACATGCCAAGTTACAGTCTAGATATGGGAAAGAGTGGAAGGATTAACAGGTATGAACCTAAAAACACAAGTTGGGCTATTAAATTTCTAGAATGTGCAGTGTTATTCAAAACAATAGGGTGGTTTAGTTTCTTTGAGAAGATCATTGGTTTCAATCCTGAAGTTTCACATCATTTCACCCAGAATTTCATCAACGAGAATGTAACATTTAATACTCTCAGGTCCGAGCTAACAGAGGATTTAATAGCTGAAGCCATAAGTGTCCCAACAGATGGAGAATCTTGGTTTAAAAAGATTCCTTTCAGTTTCGATCTCAACGATTTCTTACTACTAGGAAACGAAACCTTAGATTGGGGCAAAGGAGTTCCATTAGAAAAATTTAAGCCAGAATGGAAGGAAGCCATTGGTACTGTACAAAACTATATTACATGCGATGGCAGGTTCGCATTAGTATTTAAATACAACGTTAGATTTTACAGCATTTAAATTAGCAGTCTAAGATGAATTTTCCCTTCTTTGTCTTAAAAAGTCTCCAAAAGATGTCAAATAGAGTCAAGGGACATTTCGACCATAAAAACCAATCAATATTTCACCATGGCTTGATAAAATTGATCATATGCATAGTCTTGTAGGAGAAAAATAGGAGTTGGGATCACTTCTTATTTTGGTCAGGGTTTACTAATGAACAGGACGATCATGCAAAGAAAAGCTTGACCAATAAACAATTTGGTTCTGTTAAAAGACTTAAAAAAGAGGTGTTTGAAGATTTAGTATAAGATAACTTTCAGGAAAATAGTTCAGGTCAAGGATTTAGAGATCCTGTTGATGAAGATCGAGGAAACGCATTGGATGATGAGCAAGAGCACAGTTTGAAGAATAAAAAAATGGAGAAAACATCTGATTTGAGCCTTGATGAAGATATTGGTTCAATAGAACATATGCAAAGTTTTATATGTGTACATGAAAACTCCACTAAATTTTCTGTTGCAGCTGATTTGAAGGGTAATGTTTTGCAAGTCCGAGAGGTAAAGGTACAAAAGAAATCTCTTATGCAGTTGGAAGGATCGAAATGGAGGCCAAAGACCAGAGCCACCAATAAATTCAGATTGAATATGAAGCGAATTTTAAACCCTAAACTACAAAATGAGAAGGTTACAGTCATTGAAGATTCTTCAGGTGAGGAAGATAATGAAAGTGAAGAAAATCTGAGCCCACAACAAAATTGTAGTTAAGAGGATCATTTAATATCATCAGAGATGATTCAAGAAAACCATGAAGGTCCGAAAAGCAGGTTACTCCTATTATAGAACAGGGTATGACTTCGGGAGCTTCATTTGCAGAGGAAGCAATGAAGGATAGGTAGGAAGAAGATTTAATCTTTAAAAAGCTGAATATTCCATGGTTGTCAAACCGGGATTCTACATTGCATGGAGAGGTGTATATGGATTCAGAAGTTGAAAATATCAGGAAAAATTTGCAACAACATAAGTCACAGATTGATTCTTTTAATGAAACTAATGAAAAATAGGAGATTAAGAGAAGACCTGGAAGACATTAATGCACACTATCAAGAACTGATAGCTGTCTCGAAAGAAGCATTGAAGAGAAAAAGAGAAATCTAGATCAAGCTGAAGATTTAACCCAGTAAGTTCAAAAGTTAAGCAAGCAGAATGAAATGTTATTAAACAAAGTTAGAAGTTTGGAGATATAGCAGGAGTGAACTAATAAGCAATCTCGTGCCTTAGAGGGGATCGCTATGCTAGCAGAAGCAGCGAAGCGGTTATGACTCCTACCTAATTTTTAGTTGTTAAGTATTTTGTTTTGTTATAACATAGGTAGTAGTTAACATTTTAGTGATTTTAAAGATTCGAAGTTAAGAAGTAACTATTTTTGTAACTAGTTCGAATTTGGACCTAAAAGACAGTTATGAAGTAGTTATGAAACTACTCTAGTTTGTAAAATGATAAAAATAGGAAAGTTGTTTGGAGTATGGTTCGATTTTTGTTTCGAGAAGGGTTCAAGAGCTGAAGACTTCAGATGTATGTTCGAGCTGATGCATTTTAACTCTCATGTAAGTGTTGAAGACTAAGACTGATCTATATATACATATAAGCCAATTTATCCTCTATATTGTTTTTGTTTATGGCCTGTTTGACCACTCAACTCACGACTTCATTTCTTGATTAATGTTTTTATTCATGTAAATCCTTATGCGTTGTGGACATAACCTGTACTGTGCTTATCAATGTTCATGGTTTATATTTATTATTTATGCGTTTATATCTCAGTCCTTCATGTTATTTCATGACTCAGTTCCTGAATTAGCTTGTTGATTGTTTACCTTCTTGCAAATGAACTTTCCAACCAAAAAAATCACAAAAACCAATTCCATTTTTTCTTTTTGTTTTGAGATTGTACTAGCTTGTTCCTTTGTAGTCTAGGAACAATTTCTAGCACAAACAAGATCCATAACCAGTGAATGGAAAAACATATGAGCTCATTAATTTTTGTGGTAGGTTCATATATATGTACTGTGAAATTATGAGCATAAAAATAAAGGGTGTAAGTCTTAAATCCACCATTTACATTACCAAACAAGTGTTGCATGGCAATGGATACTTGTAGAGGTGAAATAAATTAACAGATTCTTTCGGAACCATAGTGTTGGGTTACAGCTCTGGTTTCAGGCAAAATGCTCAAGAGTAGTTTTCAATGGCTAGCTTTTTAATTCTCCAAAAAAATTACGATTCACATTAGATATATGTTGTGCATAAAAATCACATGCTATTTGGTATGTACAAAAACTATCCACACTTGGCATTATAGATCCAAGTAAGAACTTATTACAAAACATTTAAGCTCTAGAATTTGGCTTTATCTTTAAACTCAAAATCACATGAAATTATGTTATTATATTTCTATATGAGTTGTTATGTGGTGAATTAATTTGGCAATCATACAAATACAAATATCATGTATACCAACTTAAACATAATTATGGTACAAATATCATGTTTACCAACTTAAACATAATTATGGTTTTTGAGTAGTGTTCAAATAAATAATAATAACATTTGAAGTAAGTATGCAATTGGAGTCTTTTAACCACATAAAATGGTTGATCTTTTAGAGACCAAATGGAAAGCGGCACCTAATGATTATATAGATTGCTTTAAATTAAACTAAACTAAATTTTATATTTTAATTTAAACTAAATTTTATAATTTGTTTAAATGCTTAAGAGCATATATATATATATATATATATATATATATATATATATATTCAAAATACATGTTTAAATTAATTGGTCAAAGCTAACCAAAAGCTATTACAATTTCATATTAAAAAAAAATTATATAATAAAGACAAATAAATAAGTGTAAATGATGTTTATTATTTGAATATATTAAAAAATATATCAAATATTTTCAAAACTATTATACTTATTAGTTGGGAAAGAAACTAAAATAAGTTAAATATTGAATATATTAAAGAAAACATGCTAAAGATTTTTATGATTATTATATTGAGTCTAGTTTTGAAGACTTCGAAACATTTTCCGTCATACAACTTCTTTGTTAGACACGACTCTCATCTTGTAGCTATAGAGGGCTCCCATCCTATAACTTCTGCGTGAAATTTAAGTAGTGACACCTTAAATTATATCCATTGTTAGCATACCATATCATGATGAAAAGGTTTAAAGGCATATGGAAGGAGCGATCACATACCATCATTTTGTTAGCATACCATATCATGATGAGAAGCTTTAAAGACATATTGAAGGAGCGGCTGTCGTAATAATGAAAGCATAGGTGACCGTAGACATGGGACACAGAGCGCCTTATATACTGGATAGACTTTCCCTCAGGAGGGGAGCCTGTCCAATGGACACTGTTGGATTATACTTATTAGTTGGGAAAGAAACTAAAATAAGTTAAATATTGAATATATTAAAGAAAACATGCTAAATATTTTTATGATTATTATATTGAGTCTAGTTTTGAAGACTTCGAAACGTTTTCCATCATACAACTTCCTTGTTAGACACGACTCTCATCTTGTAGCTATAGAGGGCTCCCATCCTATAACTTCTGCACGAAAGTTAAGTAGTGACACCTTAAATTATATCCATTGTTAGCATACCATATCATGGTCCAATAGACACCGTTGGATCTCATCCAACGGTGTCCATTGGACAGGCTCCCCTCCCGAGGGAAAGTCTGTCCAGTATATAAGGATTGCCCATGGGACACATGCGTGTTGGTTTTGGAAACAGGAAGAAAGAGACTTTACTAATGAGGCGTTAATAGGCACACTTATTTATGCAGAGACACTAATATGGTGTGACTGAGATGTGCAATAAATAGTATCGCACCTGTGGCCGTTTTTTAATAGCAATTAGGATAACCACATATTCCAAACAAGTTGTGTTTTGCATACAAAACAAAACATTTTATGGGTAGATTAAAAGTATGCGCATGTGACACTACAAGTTTCAATAAGTTTGACAGTTGGTCAATGATTTCCATGACGTTAGGCTAGAAGGATGATAATCCAACAACATTGAATATCATAAATTGAATGACTCTAGGCCTATTTAGGGTTTTGAATCCAAAGTAAAATGCAAGTAGACTCTTGCCAAGATTTCATGCCAAACTTAATAGTGGCAACATCCAACATACCTAGCACAATGGTTGTAGAGTTAAGGAGGAAACCTAGATTTTGAGCATGAGAAACACTATTACAAATTGTAGAAGTGGTCGTAGTAGAGTGGATACTGTGATCAACCAAGCTTCAATCAGATACCGCAATATGGTACATCACACCACTCATCAATGGACAACCATATGGTAGGAGAAAAAGTTGTCTTTGTTTACTCGTAACTAAATGAGAGTTTATCAGTAACCTTGGATAAATTTTCCTCACATTGCTTAGGAGAAGCTTTGGATGGGAGTGAACTGAAAAATTTGTGCTATCAGAGATTCAAGGGATGGAAATCTCTTATTTCTCTCTCCGCAATTGTTTCTATGGAATTGCTCTACATCTACCAAGTTTTGTCTGGTAATAACAAGTTCATGTTTCCTATGAATTGTACTTGGATGGACCTTGGCTCTTCCCAGAGCCTGCAATGTCAAAACGTGACCCAATAGTCAATCTGTAGGTGAGTTAAGGATTTTATACTTTTGTTTTGTTGTGTATGAGTCGATATAGACTATAAATCCTAGGCTTAAAACATTTTATCAGATGATTTCAAAACCAAGCAAATTTGAAGCAACCATTTGGGAATTTATGTGCAATCTTCTGCACCTTAATTTTTGTGACATGCCTATGTTTCTATTTATTTCTAAAATTTTCATATGCGATTTTAAAAGAGATGTGAAAAACATATATTTTGAGCTATGAACATCCATTGAAGACGTTCATTCATTTCATAGGTGTATTGTTCGACTCACCAACAACTCTTAAGATTGCAGTAACTTTCCTTTATAGGGATTGAGATTTCCTTGTTACCACTAAATTCTATGGACTCTTTCTTAGCTAACCTGAGGTGAGTTATCAGCCTTGTTGCTAAAGATCCAAACTTTCATATTTGGTTCTCTTTGAAATTTTGCACTAATTTCATACTGTGGATTCTCATATTATTTGAAAATAGTAATCAAATCTCATGAACTAAAGGCTCTGAAAGGGACTAGACCATACAAACGCGACCTCAACTTGCTTTGATTCTATAATATGTTTTAGGTATTTGATCAGTTCTCTTCTAAATTCAACTCTGAACTAATTGAAACGTAGTTAATAGGGACTTTAGAATTGGTAGGCAAATAATATTTTCCTTGCAGTGGAAATATAAACAAAATTTGTCTAAACTTTGTGCTATAGGTTGTGGGATTCCTGAAGTATGCATCATAACTTTGAAGATGAACGGGTATGCATCATAATTGTTACAAACATCCTTGACAAAACATTTCTGTTTGCACACAACAAGATTAAATTTCAAAAAAATCACATAAGTGCTTACCCGTTGGGAGGTGATCCTCGATCCAAAGTTGAAATAATTCATGAGAGGAGATGACTGTACCTCCAATGCGCATGGAAAGCATGCTATGTAGCTGACCCATTACAGTAAAAATAAAGGCAGTAAAGACTACAGAATAAGGTGATGAACACAATGGATAGTTGCTTAGTTGGTGAATAACCCGTAAAAACATCCAACAATGAAGAACAAGAGATTGAAACTTTTGTACCCATGGGAACCTTAATTTTTGTGGAGAATCTACTCTAGGTGATGAAGTCAGTTGGCGATGCAGTGAAGGCGGTGAGATCCAACAGCCGGTGCGGTCAGAATTTTCTAAACACATTTAGAAATTGTAGTAATGAATTAAGGGTTGCATAGTCATGACTGCACAAGGGTGGTGCAATGAAGGTGGTGAGATCCAAGAGCCAATGTAGTCAGATCTTAGCAAATACATTCATAAATTGCAACAATGAATTAAGTGCGGGTAAATACATATAGAAATTACAGCAATGAATTAAGTTCTGCATAGTCATGACCGCACAAAGGTGGTCCTAGCAGTGCATTGAAGGGTGGTGAGTTGGAGGCTGAGGGAGGTACTGCATTGGGGACATAAATAGTGGAGAGAGGTGTGTTGGAACCTAAGAGCAAAGGATTGGAGGGGGGATGGTGCATTAGAGGGTGGATGTAGAGACAGTTTGACAACCAAAATTCGAAATCTGTGCAATAGTAAATGCTTAGTTGAGTAAAGGTCTGCTCTACATGGAGAAACTTAGGACAAAACCAAACAATTGATCCGACCATAAGACAATAAACAAGAAACTCTCCGGTAATAAGACCTTAAACCCAATAGCCAATGACATATGAGATAAATAAACTTATAATAATGCATAAAAATAAAAAAATTCAAACTATAAAGTAATAGATAGGAAATTTGAGAAAATTTTAAAGTCAACTAGTAGACTAATGCCTAGTCAACGCAAATCGAAAAAAATATACCTACGCCTTCGACAAGTATAATAAGAGTTAAGATGTGGCATGTGGAATAGTTGATGGTGTGACGCTTGAGAATGCTATTTAAGTGAAAGAGATATTTAAATTAATTAAGAAAGATTTAAATTGAATTCAAAACCACACACACACACACACACACACACACACACACACACATATATATATATAACATGTGAAGAAGGAAAATGAATATATACATGTATATATGTAGAAATTCATGCATGCAGTAGATTAATTTCACCCACAACAATTAACAATTGATCATGCAAAATTATCAACAATGGAGACTGAATATGGAGCTGTAACACAAAATTATATTAACTGAGTGTACAATAGCCAACCCTGTAATAACATAGGCTGCTGAATATATAGAATACATGAGCAAATCGAATGCATAAGGAAGCATCCAAATCTAGCATAAAGCAGGCTTACCCAAAATAGGCAAATCCCCCATAGGTGTAAAAAGCTGATCCCAAATCTATCAAGGACCCCACGAATTAGCAAGGGCGCATGGGCAAGCTAAAGAGTGGTCAAATGGCAGCTCATACATGCTTTTGCATGGAGGAAAGAGTGGAGGAGGAAGAGGCAACAAAGCTGATTCACCTCACCTAGTCTTGCTTTCCTATGTGCCTTAAAACACTGAAAAACCAGGGAATAAAGCAGAAAAAGCAGATGGGCGCCTAGGAGGCCAGGAATAAAGCATATTTGATTCCTAAGGCTTTCCCAAGTGCTCCATGAGTCAATAATGGCAAGTTTGACCTCTATGGATAGGCAATTAGCAACTTGCACACGGTGGGACTCATGGACTAGGCAAATAAGACAAAATAAATGGATTAATGTCTAAGTGGGTAAATACTATGGGTTGATTATTCTAACAATATAATGAAGGGTTATTGCAAGGGATGTTAAAGAGGTGTATTCAATAAGACCATGCTCAAAATCAACACAAATTACCTTATATCATCATAGAAAATGAATATTTTAAAATAAAATAAAAGGTTAAGTGAAGCAAGTTGTGAGTTTTATAAAGAGATGGCTATTCAAGGAATATATATTAAAAAGGATGAAAAAAAAGACACGATGTTAAAGATAATATATTATTTCGAAAAAGAAAAAATATAATTAAAATCCATGAAGAAGATAGTTGATATAACTTTAAGGACAAAGTTATCTTAAGAAAGGCAATGTTATGAAGATAAAATAGGAAATATTATATTATTTAATTATATTTAATATTAATATTATTATGAAAGGGTTTATAGACGTGACCTAATACGAAAGGTTACCTTAATAGTTTATACAAGCTAAGACCATCTTTCATTGTAATCATCATACTTTTATTCAATACAATTTATACATATATATTATTTGGTAAATCCAATTATAAGAGATTTTATGCTTTTACGCCTAACAAGTTATAATAATGCTCATGCGTCAATCACCAAAGGTGCAAGTACTCGTATTTGACTATTACTCTCTAAAGGAGCCGAGGTGGATGTTAGATGTTTGTCTTGAGAACTGCAAAAATTATCCACTTGCAATCACCCATGTGGTATTCTAGGAATAACAACTAGGGTTACTGCTTCACAATCGACGATCAGGGGGAACTGTCGTGAATCAAGATAATGCGTATGGGACAGGAAAATTGGACTTAAGTCCTTGACTTGAAGTTATAGATAAAAGTAGTGTCACCTCTATGACTTTCCACTTCAATCTAGAACCCCCATACACATGTTAATCCCACTATATAAGTGAGGAGGGGATATCTTCCCCACTTGCCTAGCTTAAGCATAGTGTTTGACACATGTTAGATGTGATTTCTTGGCAAACACTTTTTGCTAATAATGGATTTTCTCCCATTAATTAATTTCCTAGTTTCATGTTTGGTGGCCTTGGAGATGTTTAATCTCCAACCCTAAACCAATGCCCTATTGCCTAATCTAAAATCAGTTTGCTATAAAATGGATTTTAATTGATTTTAATTCAATTGTTCATTTTAATGTTTGTTATTTAAATCAAAGGTATAGACACTTGTTAATGATGTTATTGACTCAAGTGACATACCAAAGAATGCGAGATGCCAATATCAACTGAACTTTCTTTTCGATGAATAACTACTAATCTAGAAGAGGGAAAAGATGTTACCTTTTTCATTCATTCAATTCAATGCAATAAGATAAAAACCATGAAATATTTGATGCAAACAAAATCTAATGGTTGATAGAAAAGAGTTTTTAAGCATGCAATTAATGCAAGTTTTAAGTTTCTTTTAATGAAAACAACATAGAGTTGGGTACCACAAGAAAAGTATTTTTGTTGAAAGCTTTTTACAATATTTTTTTGTGATATTTTTATTTAATCCAACAAAATATTAATGGTTGATAAAGAACAATTTACAATAAACAATGCAATCATTGCAATGTTGATGTTTTCATTTGGTAATAACATAAAAGATCTCAGGATAAAAGAAGTTTTTTGAAGACATGCAATTCATTAATGAAAGATGCAATTCATGCATGTGACTAAGAGAAAAATATATTGTCAGAAAACCTACTTGACTTTGTCTCGGTAAATACAAGATGCAAGCATTAAAATAGATTCATCAACTACTCATGATTATTACACCTGAGTAGAACACAACTAGGAATATAAAAAGACATAAAACTAAAAAAAGAAATCCTAAAACTAACTATTTTCACTAATGGTCACTACTGTTGGTTGAAAAGAGAGATCAAAAGGATTTGGTCTCTACTTTAGCCATGAAAAGTGTGATCGATCACTGCTATTAGTAAAAAATGCATGGCCATGTTGTATGAGCGAGAAAAAATTGATTTAAATGTTGAGCAAAATCGCTCAAATATGTCCCAAACTTTCCTAGACTAACCAATATGGTTAGACAAATTATATTATGGTTTCAAAGAAAAATAATAGAGCAAACCAACTCGATCTAAAGAAATTTCTAAGAACTTTTCCTACTATGTATGGTCACCCATTTTGTTGTGAGGGAAAGCGTCATAGAGTTAGCAGGTTAATTGATTTCACTGTTGAGTGGGTTAGGCTCACTGAGAAATAAACGGAACAACTACTTTACTATTCCTTATATTTAACATGCATACAAAGAAAAGCTTTTCAGAAGAAGGAAAATATATGTGTACCTTATTATCATTGTTTGCCCAAAACTTTGTTGAGATGAGTCCTTGATTTTGTGTATAAAAATCTGAATTAATTATCCAAATGCCTAAAAAGCTACGGAAAATGGGTAATTAAGGAAATTAAGTTGAAATTCTAATCCCACATGGAGAATTTCACCATAATCACCCAAATCCAAAATCTATTTAAGAAAGCATTTGGGGTGAAATTAGGGAGGATTGAGTGGATCAACAAAGAAAAGTTATGCTCAAGGATTAAGCAAGTAACTCTTTTTCTTTGGAGCTTTTTGTGATCAAGGGCTTGAAGGTGGAGGAGTGTATTTGAACAAAGGAGGAAGAAAACATCTCCATGGCAAAAGTTGTAAGTATTCCATTATGTGATCTAATATGAATGAATTCAGTTCCCCCCCAATTATTGTGATAATCAATTGGTATGAAATTAGATCCATTAGAATAAAATAATAAAATAACAACTAAAATAATAAAATAATATTTATTAATTTTGGAGGAAGAAATAAAAAAACTATTTTTTTGTTCATATTTTCAACATATCTCACTGTGTTTTTACTCAAATTTCAAGTGGGAGGACTTGTTGGATGCGTAATTTAATTCTACATCCAATGAGTCCTCCTGCTCAAAATTTGAGTAAAAAAACAGGGATATATGTTGAAAATATGAACAAAAAAAGCTTTATCTTATGACAAATATGTCAAGTCAACCAAATATTATGGTTGACCCATTTTATTGAAATTCTATTGGTTCTTGAATTCCTTAAGGTTTCTTTTTAGAAGAAGTAGGAGAGGGTATTGTAGATGAATGTGCAGGTTTCATGGAGGGCCTAAAAAATTGCAAAGATCAACTAAAGAGGTCTTCATCAAATGACACATTGCTAGAGATAGTCCTAATCCCTTCTACCTTGAATCAAGCTATTTGGATATAGTATTTTGATCTTAGGAAAATTATAATAAATTCTTTCATACTGCTGACAATGTAATTAACCAATCTATTGGTAATTAGGTGACGTTTAACTCCATTTTAGATAACTCACCTATCAGATTGTTGACCATAATGGGGAGAATACTTACTTTCTAGGATTTCCTCTCTTAAATTTGGAGTCCTTGCTTAAAGTTTCTTAATTTTTTTTTTAGATCAGTAAACATCCCATCTAGGATCAATTTAGGGAAAATTTGAGTATATTTGGAGCATTTTTGTTCACTTTTTTGCATGAAATTCCCCAATATTGATATAGAGTCACTCTTGATGGCCAAACAATGGTGAATTCTCTCCAAGATCACCACATTAAGGCCTATATAAGTGACTTTGCTCCTTAATGTCACCTTTAAAAGGAAAACAATAACAATTGCACCTTAGATTTGGTTCTTTTAGCTCATTTTTCTTCTTCAATTTTTGGCTTGGATCTGAGAGTTGGAAAGCCATTTTGTAACATCTAGATCCTTATTCGCTCTTCCAATGAATAAATTAAGCTAATCATGCAAAGATGTTAGGGGTGAATTTACTAGTTTGCCCAATTTTTTCAAAGCACAACAATTGCAGATCACTATTATTCATAAACCTTAGACTTGTAATTTATTGGAGATCATGAATTTGCAGATGCGTTAGCCATCTTAGAACACCATAGGGATCAATGAAAGAATTTTTGAAAATAATTTTGACCAATTTACTTGAGAAATGTTTATTTGAATCCTCCAAAATGAAAGAAAATGACTTAGTGCTTAGGTGGATTTCTTATTTGAAAATTTTGAATTGATGTTAATTAGTCATAATTAGAGAAATTGTTGTAGTAATCTTCATTTCCTTGCAATAAATTGTGTTTAAGCTCTGCATATCCTCCATGCTTACGCCTTTGAGCAATCTTGCATACAAGAAACATGGATCTCAAGTGTAAATAATTTTGAGTTTTAGAAACATATTCGAGTTCTGTATATCCTTTGTTCTTGTGCCTTTGTGCAATCTTGCACATGAAAAACATGGATCTCAAGTGTAAAGAGTTTGAATTTTAGAAGCATATCCAAGCTTTGTGTATCCTTTGTGCTTGCGCCTTTATGTGATCCTGCACACAAGAAGCAGAAATCTAGAGTCTAAGGAGTTTGAATCTTAGAATTGTTTCTGAGCTTTGTATATCCTTTATGCTTGCGCCTTGTGCGATCTTGAAAATGAGAAACATGGATCTCAAGTGTAAAGACTTTGAATTCATTATCTTGAGAGAATTTTCAGTTTAGGGAATCTAAAAATTGAAGAAATTGCTTAGTGATTAGGTGACATTCTTATATGGAACTCTTGAATTGATGATCAATTGGAATTTAAAAACTAAAATTTCACTTCAATAATCATATCTCTTTGAAATTTTGCATTACTTATCCAATCACTGACTATTTCTTTAGATTTGGAGGACTAGTCTCAACATTTGAAAATAATATTATGCAATTTGTAAATTAAAATAGAATCATGTCTTTTAGTTTTACACTAGTTTGAAAACTTCTTGGCATTTTCACTAAAAAAATTTCTGTCTCAATTAGTAGAATTGAATTAAATTGGACGTGTCATATGTTTAAAACCAACCTATTGAACCTTTGTTGTCAATTTGGAAATATTTTGAAAAAATAAAGATAGTAAAACATTGCCATTTTAAAAGCTTCATTTTTCAATTGGAATAATGATTCAACTTTGGAAAAATTGCATGTTGCATGTTGGAAGAAGAATTGCAGGACCTCTTACCTTGTTATTAATTTAGGAGTTCATAAAAAAAAGATTGATTTTGTGAGCATGTGTGCATTGATTGGTTCTACCTATTGAGTCACATAAACACCATAGTTTCATTACCACACCTGTGAAAGTAAGCAAACTACTGTAAGAACGAATGATTTAATCTAACAATGATCAAGACTTCATTTGATAAATCACCAAGAATATTAATCTAGGTCTTGGGGTTAGGAGTGGAGAGTTAACATCTTCGAGGCCATAACATTTTGAAACTAGGAACTACTAAAGAGTGAAAATCCATTAGTAGCAAGGAGTGCTAGATGGGAAAGCACCTCTAATACATGTGTTAACCACAAGGTCAAGCTAGATAAGTGAAAGTGGTACTCCTCCTTTTTCTTGTTTAGTGGGATATAATCACACTACAATGTTCTAGTAAAGTGACAAGTCCTCAGGGTGACATCACTTTGTTAGAATATCTAGTCTATGTGATTTATCTTGACTTACGACTGCTCTACCTGGTCATCGATTGTGAAGTGATACAATAATTGCTATTCCTAGGACATCATATGGGACATTGCAAGTAGGAAATGCTTGCGGTACCCGAGACAAACATAGAACCTCCGTTTTAGCTTCTTGGGAGCGTTTTGGATGAATGCTAATACTTGCACCTTTGGTGATTGTTGCGTAGAGGATTATTGTAACCGTTTCTCGTACCTTTATATAGTAATTATTCAGGCTTGAGACCCCTCAATAAATACCATATTTTGGATTCCCCCCCTAATTTATCTTTTGACTAAACTTTTAATTTTCTTGTTGATTTTCTTAGGACGTTTGTAATTGGATGAACTTTAGATTTTTGTTGATTCTAGTTAGCCTTAGGATCATTTGATTGTATATTACATACCATAATAAAATGTCCTTACTTAAACTTCAAAGTGACTAATCCCTTGATCCGCCCTTAAAGGCAGTAGCGAAGTGAGTCACTAGAGTTCGAAGGCCTCGCTACATCATGGAGGCGAATACAAGAATCACACTATATTGACTCATAAGCATAACTACTTTTAAAATCAAACAATATTACTAGGGAAGAACTTCATCAAATCAAATTTAAGAATTTATCGTCATATCATGAACCGAACACATATTTAGTTGATGAGGTTGCTCCAATTGAGATTGAAACATTAGAATATCACACAATTGATCACGTAAATATGCCTTTAACGAATTATTTAGACATGGTCATAGTTGTTGTAATTGAGTCTCTGGAAAATATGGTCCCTCTTTTTGAAAGTTTGAAAAATATGCAAAGCACACCACTTGGCTTCGTGATGAGCTCAAGGGCTTGCACCAATCCAACCTTAAATTTCTGTAGGAGGCAATAATGCTTCCACCTCAAGCACCATACCAATCCCAATAGTTAATGTGTTTGCCACTAATATGAACTCAACTAGCACTTCAGTTTCGGTTGGTACAATTCTAGGTGCAAATGCTGGAAGTACATCCACTTGATTCACAAGTATCCCTACTAGTGGGTATGCCTTACCAAATATAGGTTTCCTATATGGTTTTGTTAGTCAATGATGAACTACACAAGGAGGCTACCAAAATCCTCTTGGTATACCCGATAATTGGTTAGGTTTTACTTTTGGGGGAAACCCTTTATCATGGAATGTTAATATGCTTGGTGGAAAGACCAGACCTTGAAATATGAATGCCTTATGGAGTTATCCTCCACAGATGGGAAATAGTGTCCTATTTGGTTATCCTCCACTTTATACTAGCACAATGCCTGGGGGAAATCAACCTTTTTCAACAAGTACCATGTTAGGAGGCATTAATACACCCATAAACCCCATTCCGCAATGGAGTGTTTAGTTTCCAAGAAGTACCCAATATGTTGGTTTATTGGTCAATACTGAGAGCAGGGGGTGGGGGGGGGGGGAAAATCAATATTGTTATCTTTTTACAATTTTAACCACTTTTTAAATCTATCATTTAAAAATACATAACAACAAGAATACACATAACACAATTTTAACGTGGAAGCCCAACAGGGTAAACCACCAATACATCCTATTACTACAAAATTGTTATTTACAAATAGTTTTTCCTACTCCTACATACAAGGATGGTATTACACCTTGTTTACCAATACCAATTGGAAGGAGGATACGACCCCCTAGTTTATTAGCTACGACTGAAAGAATGCTACAACACCCTATTTACCAATTCCAATTGGAAAGAGGCTACAAACCCCTGGTTTATCAGCTACAATTGAAAGGATGCTACAACACCCTATTTACCAAGGCAAATTGGAAGGAGGTTACGACCTCCTGGTTTATCAGCTACAACTGAAAGGAGGAAACAAACCCTTGCAGGCCTGTTGCCTTCCTTAGTGCCACCCTGCCACCCTAATATGTTTCTCACAATTTATCTTCCACTGAATTATGTCACACCCACTGGTCTTTGATTCTGATCATGTAATTCGAACTACAAAGACATTTTCCTTCTTACTCAGGCCCCTGCTTAAATACTTCTCAGCGTTTAAGCTTCTTTCAACAGTCGCGTCTCTTCAAAATGAACAAACTCACCTTTCACTGTTGCGCCCTTTCAGATTTGAAGATCACACCTTTCAGAACGTCCTTTCACATTCTTCCATTGATCCTCCACCTCAGAGATTGTTTCCGCAGCTTGGAAACCATTTCCGCACCTCTGTCCAATGTTTGCAGGTGCTTCCACACTGTCAAACTTATTTCCGCAAGATCATTTTCCTGATCCAATCAGAGTCATTGATCCTATTTCTAAGTCAATATGGACCGTTGATCTAACCATCGATTTATACCTCAAAATCGCCTTTCTGCACCAAGATTAACTCATCAATGATTCCCCACCATCGATCTTCATCGAGTGTTTTCATGACCGTCGATCTCCATATTGCGGGATGCGGGATGTAGGATGTCGACTGTCCATTTTTTTCTTTTCCATAACATCCTTTCCACAAGCTTCTTTATGCACCGTCGATCTATTTTAGCGGAACTAACTTCAGCCATATGATCTTTCTAGATTGGGGGATGCATAAACATAACATTTCGACTTTCTGCAAGCTTCTTTCCTCAATCTCATATCCACAATTTTTATTCCACATCGTCGATCTTTTGCGTAGTCTTTCCTGACCGTTGATCTTGCAGATTGCCCCTAACCGTCCATCTTGATCTTTTGCGGAACTTTGGATTTTTTCCCTAACTTATGTAAACTTGATCTTCACTGTCAGATCTAGTGCGGGTCACTCCTTGACCTTCCATTCTAGAACTAATGCAGATCTACATTCTATCTTTGATCATTATACAAAAACTGATCCTCATTAATCGGATATCATGCATATAATTATGCCACCTCACCATCGTGCCATGCCATCACTACCTTCATCTATGCCACCTCATCATCGTGCCATTTTGTCTTTACTTTGACTTATGCTGTGTTAAATCTGCGTTAACTTTGCGATGGTATCTTTTTCTTATCCTTTGTACTTCATAAGCAACTTTGCCATCACTACCTTAGTCTTTCATCATCATTAGGACACCATCATATTCCATGTCATCATATGTGTCATGCCACATCCTCAACTATGCCATGCAATGCCATCATATGTGTCATGTCACATCCTCAACTATGCCATGCCATGCCATCACTACTTTAGTCTTTCACTGAGTTTGTCTTGCCATCATATCCACTAGTTATTCCTTTGTCATTCGTGAACACCTTTGACATCAATGACAACTATAACCCAAATTTTCCAACAATCTCCCCCTTTGGCATTGATGGAAACCTCTAAACTTTCTCCCCATTTGACAACAATGACAAAGGATAACTTGTTATGCTAATGATGCACCTATTTTGATATAGAATTTCCTGTCTCTCTTCTTTCTGACAACTCCTCCTGTCATCATACCTCCCCTTTAAATGCACTTGGTTATTTTAACCAATGTATTATCATTTATCTTAACATTTCCTATTCGTGACTGATAGCTTAGCTAATAGATCCATGGATTCCCCCCGTCATTGCACTTCTTCTGCTTTGTCAACATTTTTGTGATAGAGTCTACACTCAACACTTTTTCCGACACTCTTCCATGTTCTAGGATACATGTTTCCCCCTTTAAAAAAAAAGAACAAAACTCTGTTCCTGCTGCCATATCAAATGGTCTATTCTGCCTGTAAATTAACTAGCTTCCGCTTTTACTAGAATTCCTTAAGCATGTGCATTTAGATCTTCATATAAAAGCCTAGCATATACTGCTGGATTAGTTTGGATTTTAGATCTATATTATCAACTGTCCAAAGACCCATAACTTCAGATCCTCAACACAGAGATTACTTCAGTTTATTACATAGTTTCTCTGGTTTCACTATCTCAGACGCAAAGACTCATAACGTTAACCTTTTCCTTTGTCAATGTTGAACTCATCCTGCTACCTTATCAATAGACTGAATTTTTTATTTCTTTTAGACTTGAGTTTTCTTCTACTGTCAACAATTTTTATGTGTCATGACTTGAAATACTAAGTGAACATAATCATCTTTATCTTCTATTTGATTGCAGATATCATGGTCTTCATGACTCTCACATTTTGTTGTTCTCACATTACTTTATGCTTTCTCTTATGTCATCCATACACCAACCTTGATCACCCATCATCTTTGAATAAGATTGTTAGATTTTTAACATTAAGCTAGCATTATTAGGATCTTTTAATTGAGAGAATAACAAGCACAACAATCAAACACAAGAGACAATGAACACAGTGTTTTTCCTCGGGGAAACCATAAATGGAGAAAACCCCACAACTTCCTCAGAGATAGAATCAGTACCAAATAGAAAAGCCCAAAACAGTAAGATGATCTTCCGACAGCAGTAATCTCTTTCTTCCTAGCCCCAGTGTCTTCTTCTTCCTCAGCTATGCGCTACAACTGAGTATGAGTGAGTGTTTTTTAAATAGAGAGGTCACCTCTCTATTTATATTGATTCCCGACATGACTAAAACCCTACTAGGGCCAACTTCACTAGGTGAGTCTAATAACCCTAGTGCCTCGAAACTGTGGGGACTTTAACCCTTAGACAATAGGAGGGTACAATAGGAGGGTTACCCACAATGGCTTGGCATGACTTGTTTACATTATAGATCCTCCCGATTGGAACATCGGGGCATGACATCATGACTCAATTACATTACAGACACATCTCAGAATAAACATCAGGGTACAAGACATAATATACATAGGTTAATACATTCCGAAGTTACAAATACATCAACATTCCCTCTTAACTAGGAAGGTATTCTTTCAACACAATTTTCAGCACTGGTCTTCTTCTCTGTATCGACTGAGTCATCTCGTTATATTCATCTTCAAGTCTTCTTCTTCATCTTCTTCGTCTTCAAGTCATATTCTAAGTCATCTTCTTCTTCAAGTCTTCTTCATCACAGAATCTGCATCATCACGACTACTGGATCATCACTACTAGATCATCACTTGATCTGGATCGTCATCAAGTCTGGATAATCATCACATCAGGATCATCACTTGATCTAGATCATCACTTGATCTAGATCATCATCAAGTCTGGATCATCATCACATGCTATCTCAGAATGGTGCTATCTCGATTCTTCTCGTCACAAGAAGTTCTACAGAGTCATCCCTATAGGCCTACCCTTCATGTAGGTCTTCATCAGTGCTTATATCTAACACTTAAGTCAGAATGGCCTGCCCAGCTCTTACATCTGACCTCATCTTGTCAGAAAGGCATGCCCAACACTCACATCTGACCTCATCTTGTCAGAAAGGCCCAACACTCACATCTGATCATGTGTAAACAGATCGCGCCAGAATGGATCAACACTTATATCCGATCATGTGCAAGCACATCGCATTAGAATGGCTCTGCACTTACATCCGACCCCATCTTGTTAGAAAGGCATAACACTCACATTTGACCATGTGTAAACACATCGCGCTAGAATGGCTCAACACTTATATCCGACCTCATCCTGTCAGAAAGGATCTGCACTTACATTCGACCATGTGTAAACACATCACATAGAAAGGGCTCTCAGTCCTAGACTGAGGATTCCTGGTGACTGACTAGGTGCCTCCATTCTCCTAGAGAATGGTAGTTGCCCTTACATCTGACCTACTTGTCAGAATGGCCAACACTCAAATCTGACGTGGGAGGAACCTAATCCTTTAACCATGACATAATGGCTCAGCCCTTACATCTGATCGAGTGGGAACACATCTCTCTATCACATCAGAATGGCTCTCAGTCCTAGACTGAGTTTTACTAGTAACTGAATAGGTACCTCCATTCCAAGAATGGCAATAGACCTTATATTTGATCATGTAGGAACCAATCCTACAGTCATATTAGAATGGCTCAGCACTCATATCTGACATGGAAGGAACCTAAGTCCTCTCACCATGATAGAATGGCTCAGCCCTTACATCTGACCATGGAAGGAACTTAATCCTCTCCCATGTCAGAATGGCTCATGAACTCATCACTTCCCTTTGGAGGGAGCCTCGATCTAGAGAACACCAAGCTTCTCCCTGAAGTACTCAAAATTCACCCTAGCCAATGGCTTCATCAACACATCAGCTATCTGATCATCCGTCGAAACATACTGGAGCTTCACTGCTCCCCTCTGAACCATATCCCTGATATAATGATACTTGATCTCAATATGCTTCGACTTGTCATGGAACACCGAGTTCTTCGACAACTTCACACAACTCTGTATGTCACAATATATACAAGTAACATCCAACTGGAGATCAAATAAATCAGATAGTAGCTTCCTTAGACATACTACCTCACAACTAGCTGAATAAGCTACTACATACTTTGCTTTAGCTGTACTCAGTGCCACACAGGATTGCTTCTTGCTAAACCAAGAGATCACACCTGATCCCATACTGAAGCAACACCCTGAAGTGCTCTTTCGATTGATGGCACTTCCTGCCCAATCTAAATCAACATAACCCTCTAGGTTAATCTTCTGATTCGACTCATACTTGAGCCCACAATCAATTGTACCCCTCAAGTACCTCAGAATATGCTTTGCAGCAATCAAGTGAACATTTCTCGGATCTGTCAAGAACTGGCTCAAGGTGTTCACAGCAAAGCAAATGTCTAGTCTCGTGTTCATCAGGTACATCAAGGATCCAATGATCTAACGATACATTGTAGCATCAACCGACTCTGATGAAGCATTGCTCAATAGCTTAAGGTTCAATGCCATAGGTGTGGCCATAGCCTTGCAGTCCATCATCCCAAACCTCTTCAGGATCTCTACTGCATACTTCCCTTGTCCAAGGGAGATTCCATCTGTATTCTGCCACGCCTCCATGCCTAAAAAATAATGCATCATACCCAAGTCCTTCATTTCGAATTCAGAAACAAGCTTTCTCTTCGTATTAGCGATCAACCCATCCATACCTATTACAAACAGACCATCTACATATAGTAGAAGCATCACTGGGTTGCCATATTCAACCTTGTAGTAAAGGTTGGAATCTGCTTTACTCTTGGTAAAGCCCAAACTGGATAGAAAGCTGTTAATTCTGCTGTACCATGTCCTGGGTGCCTATTTCAAACTATACAATGCTTTCTTCAATCTGCACACATGAGACTCCCTGTCATGTGTCTCAAAACCAAGTGGTTGTTCTACATACACTTCCTCTTCCACTACACCATCCAAGAAAGTAGTCTTGACATCCATTTGGTGTATCTTCCATTTCATTACTGTGGCTAAGGAAAGTACTGATATGATGGAAGTGTATCTAGCTACAAGTGCAAAGGTTTCTTCATAATCTATTCCTTCTTTCTGGGAGAAACCACGAGCCACAAATCTTTCCTTATATTTTTCAATGCTACCGTCTGCAGCATGCTTGATCTTGTAGATCCATTTGGAAGTTACAACTGAATTCCCTTTTGGTCTTGGGACAACATCCCAAACATCATTCTTCATGATCGATTAATACTCTTCGATTATAGCATCCTTCCATTCTTTCCTTTCTACCGCTTCTTCATAATTGGAAGGTTCTTTATTGATGAAATCACATAGTAATTCTACATACCCGGAGCAGGATCTGGTCCTCTTTCTTTCTCTGTGATTCTCTTCTGGAGCCCCATATCTTTCCGCACCTTGGATAATTTCATGTACCCAAGCAGGTTTCCTCTTATAGGGAATTCTTCTCCAGAGGTGGATCTACAGGTCTTTGTGGTTCTTCAAATTCTTGATCTTCTCCTTGAGTTTCTTCGTTCATGGTTGTATCATGAATTTTGGGTGCTTCTGCTTCTTCAGGTTCTTCAGCAGGTTTCTTTCTGGATTTGTTGTAAGCTATGTCTTCATCAAATGTCACATCCCTGCTGATGTCAATCTTCTTGTATCCTGGGAAATAGATTCTGTAAGCCTTCGAGCTTTCAGAGTATCCCACAAATATACCCTTCTTTCTTGAAGGATCTAATTTTGTCCTCTTCTCTTTTGGAATGTGTATGTACACAAAACAACTGAATATTATGAGATGGCTGACTTCTGGTTTCTTGCCAGAGAAGAATTCTTTAGGAGTCTTATTCTCAAGTACTCTGTGTGGAGTATGGTTCTGTACATACACCGCTGTTCTGGCAGCTTCTACCCAAAGATGCATAGGAAGATCTTGATCATGAAGCATAGCTCTTGTGACTTCCATGATAGTTTTGTTCTTCCATTCTGCAATCCCATTCTGTTGTGGATTATAAGGAGTGGACAACTCCCTCTTAATCCTTGAGTCTTTGCATAAACTCTTTGAATTCATTTGACGTGAATTCTTCACCATTATCTGATCGAAAGGTCTTAATCTTGTTTTCAGTGTGATTCTCGATCAAGGCTTTGAATTCCTTCAATTTGTTGAATACTTCATCTTTGTTCTTCATGAAGTAGATCCATGTCTTCCTAGAAAAGTCATCAATAAAAGAAACATAGTATACATACCCGCTTAGTGAACTTGATGACATTGGACCGCATACATCGGAGTGGATGATTTCCAAGATTCCTTTTGCTTTGCTCTCGCTACTTGGAAATGTCTTCTTTGTGTTCTTTCCTTTCGCACATCCTTTGCAGACCCCATCATGTTTTGCTTGTATTTCTTGAAGACCTTCAACAACTTTGCTTACAAGAGGTAGTGCTCTGTAATGCACATGTGCAAGCCTTCTATGCAAAAGTTTGTTTGGCTCTACTGTGTCATGGACCAAGGCTTGTTCTGGATGGCCCTTCAATTTGTACAAACCTCCTTCTTGTTCCCCAATCACTATTGCATCATCAATAGTCTTTCCTTTTGGCCACATGATGACTTGACCATCTATGAATGCAACCCTCATTCCTTTTGCATCTAATGCAGATATGGAGAGAAGGTTCTTCTTGAGTCCTGGTACAAACAATACTTCCTTCATTGTCATAGACTTTCCAGAGTCTAGCTTATAGGAGGATTCCCCACTACCTTTTATTGGATACTGGTAGTCATCTCCTAGTTTCACCTTGTGAGATGATTCATGTTCTGAAAGTTTCACAAAGGATTCCTTGAATCCATTCATGTGCTTGGAAGCACCAGTGTCTATAAGCCAATCATTGCTTCCATGAGTAATGTTTCCTGTGAGAGCGGAAATCAAAACATATTCTTCCTCACTTGAAGAATCTTCACTTTCATATCTGGTTCTCTTTGATGAAGGTTCATCATCCTCTGCAGCATGAGCCTGATGTCTTCTCTTGTTTCCCTTCTTCTTGTGAGAGCTACTTTTGTTCTTAGGACAATCTCTAGCAAAGTGTCCTCTCTCATCACATATATTTCAAATAAACTTAGACTTATCTCAAGGCTTTTTGAAGTTATTCCTTTGATTAGAATAATTACTTCTGTGATGGCTGGATCTACATTTCTTGGATTGTACTGTGAGAGCTTGATCTTCACTTCCCATATTCTCTTCTTGAGCTGCTATCCAAGCTTCTTCTTGAGAACATTCTTCCCACAGTCTATTGAACTTGACTAACTTCTTCCTGGCACAGATCCCTTGAATTAAGGAGTCCCATGTCCTAGGGAGACCATTCAAGGTGGTCATCACAATATCTGCATTTTCCACTTCTTCATCTACTGCTTCCAATTGTTCCTTGATATGAGAAACCATTGTGAAGTAAGACTGGATGGTTTCTGCATTCTGGATCTTCACATTCTTCAATTGGTTCCTCAAGGTCATCTTTCGGTTTATGTTCTTTCCTTCAAACAATTTGGTTAGGGCATCAAACATAGCTTTAGGTGTCTTGAGGGAGGACACCTATGATATAAGGTGATCCTTGATAGAATCAACAATGATCCTCTTTGCCATAACCAAATTCTTCTTATGTAAGGCCTTAGCCTCATCTTCCTCTGGAACTGGAAACTCATCATTGATGTAGGATTCCAACTCATTTTCTTCCACATCCAGGGAGATCCTATACTTCCAGGCTTAGAAGTTATCAGCTCCCTCAAGATTTTCATCAAGCTTGGTATGATGAGACATCTTAACTGAGAACCTCAAATGGAAATACAAAAGATTTAGATCTTACCAGGTCAAGATGTCAGATCTAGATTTGGAGCTGAAATCCTGCAGTGCTGGTTTAGGAGCATATTAGGGTTTTTCTTTTCTGGAGTTCTGTCCAACCAAATGCTTTGAAATTGATCCCTAACTTCGATTTTGGGGAGGAGATCAATCCAGGCCTGGGCTCACTGAAAAATTCCTCTTTTGTGAAAAGCCCTAATTTTCGGCAGTAGTGTCGGGTCCAAAACTGAAAAACCTCAGAATTGGATTCTGCTTCGACAGAAATATGCACCCTAAGGAGGAGAGTTAATACAACCTTCTTTTGCTGAAAATATGTGGAGGAAGATCCACAAAGTAGGAAGCCCTAGTTCCTGCAGCTACACAGTGTCTTCTTCTTAGGTTAGCTCTGATACCATGTTAGATTTTTAACATTAAGCTAGCATTATTAGGATCTTTTAACTGAGAGAATAACAAGCACAACAATCAAACACAAGAGACAATGAACACAATGTTTTTCCTCGGGGAAACCATAAATGGAGAAAACTCCGCAACTTCCTCAGAGATATAATCAACACCAAATAGAAAAGCCCAAAACAATAAGATGATATCTCGACAGTAGTAACCTCTTTCTTCCTAGCCCCAGTCTCTTCTTCTTCCTTAGCTATGCTCTACAACTGAGTATAAGTGAGTGTTTTTTAAATAGAGAGGTCACCTCTCTATTTATACTGATTCCCAACATGACTAAAACCCTACTAGGGCTGACTTCACCAGGTGAGTCTAATAACCTTAGTGCCTCGGAATTGCGGGGACTTTAACCCTTAGACAATAGGAGGGTTACCCACAATGACTTGACATGAATTGTTTACATTATATATCCTCCTAATCGGAACATCAGGGCATGACATCATGACTCAATTACATTATAGACACATCCCGACATAAACATTAGGGTACAAGACATAAGATACATAGGTTAATACATTCCAAAGTTACAAATACATCAACAAAGATAACTTTCAATATAATTCAACATTAGATACCAATTGAATTTTTCTTAGATACCAATTGGAATTTTCTGACTTTAACTCCCCCTGAGTATAATATCCCTTCTAATGTCATTTTCAGGGTTTTCTTTAAATCACGAGAGACCTTTTTAGAAAAATATCCCACAGTCATCACTACATCCTTCTTCATCAACTTCATCTTTATCAGTGTATTCTTCTACATCACTAAGTAGCTTTCCCTCATGATGAGTGTCTTTTTTATCTATGACCTCATTATTCTCAACATCAACTATTGAGACTTCATTTATGACTGAAAGTTGTGTTTCTTCTGATGCTTCTAATTATTTCATCCACACCTTTTCAGGAGGTTTACTATTTACTTGTCCTTCACTATGCTCTGCGTTGGTGTCCTATTCCCTTTTCATCCTTTGATTTTCTCCCCTGACTCTACAATCAGCCACCTTGTGACCAAACTTATGACAATAATGACAATAACCATGAAATTTTCCTTTATCCACAGGAGGTCTTTGATCTCTCTATTTCCTAACTGCCATTTTCTTCCACTGTCTTTGAACTTCTAATGGAGCATCGCATTTCAGTTGACAATTCCTAGCCAAGTGTCAAAAGTTATTACATTTGTAACACTCTATATCAAGCCTTTGGAGAAGTATAAACTGGTTATGATTCCTTACCTTCGGCTTTTGAATTCCATCCTTCTTGTACTCATGAACCTTTTCATAAGCCTTTCATATCAGGGCTTTATGACCAAAGTTATTACAGGAATAACAATGACCCAAAATGATTTTCTGATTTCTATTTATTACTTGTCTCTTGAGCTCCTCATGAGTTTTGTCTTTGTCATGAAGAGATAAAACATATTCTTTGCACTTTTCCTTTTTAACAGGACTCTTCAGTACTTCAAAATAGCTCTTTGTGCTTCCTCTCTGATTAGTGAGTGGGAAAATCTATGGCTTCTTTTCTTTAACGAACCCTAAACCATATCTGTCACTGGATGATCTTTGACTGTTCAGAATGTCATCAAGAATCTTTGAGCTATTTTTAAACTTATATTTGATGAATTTTTCATCAACCCCTTCTCTAAGCCGAGCAATCTCTTTCTCAAATTTTTCAGAATCTTGAATTCTCTTCCTGAGAAGAACTACTATATCTTCCTCACTCTTCTTGGCCTCTTGAATTTGGGTTCTCAAATCAGTAATAATCTGATTTATCTCTCCTTGTTATTTAGACGGTTTCTCTTTCAAATCTTTGTTTCTTTTCCTACATCTTTCAATTTCATCTACAATAGCGATGTATTAAGCTTCTATGTCCATTTCTGATTCCTCATCTAAGTTTGTTATGTTCCTAAAAACATGATTTCATTATCTTCACTCATTTCCTCATCTTCACTTTCTTCTTTGGAATAGAAGTTCTTCTTTTTCTCTTTATACTTCTTTTTACCCTTATGACATCATGATTCTTCATGGTCACTCTCCTCTTGTTTTGGGTAGGAACACTTATGGGCAAAATGTCCAATCCTTCCACAGTTAAAACATTTCAAAGGTAGCTTACCTTTGTATTTCCCAGTTCCTTTCTTAAGTTTACTTACAAAGAGGGCTTCCTCATCATCTAGATTCTCTGATTGATTTTTGGAAGAGACTTTGAACGCTGCTTCTTTCTTTGGGGTTTCATTTAGTCTAGTTCTCATCTCATACGTAGTGAGAATTCCATGCAACTCATCTACTATCACTATTTTAAGGTCATCTCGTTCCTCTAGGGTGGAAACCTTTGAGTCATATCTCATTGGTAATGTTCTTAGTATTTTTCTTACCACTTCTTTTTCTTTCGATTTTCCTGCAAGACCTCTAATAGCATTAAACACCTCATCTACATGAAGAAGATATTCCCCAATATTCTCTTCTTCTCTCATTTTGAGGATTTCAAGTTGACCTTTATATGTCTGCAGTTTGGATTCTTTGACCTTCAATGCTCCTTCATAGATAATCTTCAACTTATCCTAGGCTTGTTTGGCAAAAGTGCATTGCATAACCTTTGTAAACAAAGTGTTTGTTAATCCACTCAAGATTGCATTTAGGGCTTTGGCATTGCCTTCATATTCACCTAGTTCAAGTGTGTCTGTAGGGTATAGGTTTCCTATGTTATGCTCTTTTTCAGTTGCTTCCCAAACCTTCCATCCCAGGGACATCAAATGACACCTCATTCTTACACTCCATTATGCATAGTTTTCCCTTGTAAATAGTGGAGGTTTGTTAGTGGCCACGCCTTCTTGTTGATCCATGGTGGTTATATAAAGGATCTACCTTCCAGTGGTTAAACTGTGTTGAAGGAACCTTGCTCTGATACCAATTGTTGGTTTATTGGTCAATACTGATAGGGGGGTGAATCAGTATTGTTATATTTTTACTATTTTAACCACTTTTTAAATCTATCATTTAAAAACACATAATGACAAGAATACACATAACATAATTTTAACGTGGAAGCCCAATAGGGTAAACCACCAATACGTCCTATTACTGCAAAATTGTTGTTTACAAATAGTTTTTCCTGCTCCTACAGACAAGGATGGTATTACACCCTGTTTACCAATACTAATTGAAAGGATGCTACGACTGAAATGATGATACAATACCCTATTTACCAATGCCAATTGGAAGGAGGCTACAACCCCCTGGTTTATTAGCTACAATTGAAAGGATGCTACAACACCCTATTTACCAATGCCAATTGAAAGGAGGCTACGACCTCCTAGTTTATCAGCTACAACTGAAAGGAGGAAACAACCCCCTGCAGGCCTGTTGCTTGTCCTAGTGCCTCCCTGCCACTCTAATATGTTTCTCATGATTTCTCTCCCACTGAATTCTGTCACACCCATTGGTCTCTAATTCTGATCATGCAATTCGAACTATAGAGACATTTTCCTTCTTACTCAGCCCGCTGCTTAAATACTTCTCAACGTTTAAGCTTCTTTCAACAGTCACATCTCTTCAAACTGAACAAACACACCTTTCAATTTTGTTCCCTTTTAGATCTGAAGATCACACTTTTCAGAACATCCTTTTGTGTTCTTCCATTGATCCTCCACCTTAGAGATCGTTTTCGCAGCTTGGAAACCATTTCCGCACCTCTGTCCAACGTTTGCAGGTGCTTCCGCACTGTCAAACTTCTTTCTGCAGGATCATCTTCCTCATCCAATCAGAGTCATTGATCCTATTTCTAAGTCAATCTAGACCGTCAATCTAACCATCGATTTCTGCCTCAAAATCACCCTTTTCGCACTAAGATTAACTCATCAGCAATTCACCATCATCGATCTTTGTCGGGCATTTTCATGACCGTCGATCTTCAGATTGCGGGATGCAGGATGTCGACTGTCCATTTTTTTCTTCTCCGCAAACTTATTTCTGCATCGTCGATCTATTTTAGCAGAACTAACTTCAGCCATCCGATCTTTTAGATTACGGGATGTGGGATGTGGGATGTGGAAACATAACACTTTTACTTTCCGCAAGCTTCTTTATGCAATCTCCTATCTACAATTTTTCTTCCACACCGTCGATACTTTGTGGAGTCTTTCTTGACCATTGATCTTGCGGATTTCCCTTAACTACCCATCTTGATCTTTTGCAGAACTTTGGATTTTCCACCTAACTTATGTAAACTTGATCTTCACCGTCAGATCTAGTGCGGGTCGGTCCTTGACTGTCCATTCTAGAACTAATGCAGATATTCATTCTATCTTTGTGGATTATACAAAAATTGATCCTCATTCATTGGATCTCATGCAAATAAATATGCCACCTCATCATCGTTCCATCTCATCACTACCTTCATCTATGCCACCCCATCATCGTGCCATTTTGTCTTTACTTTGACTTATGCTACGTTAACTCTGCGTTAACTTTGCCATGGTATATTTTTCTTAACCTTTGTACTTCATAAGCAACTTTGCCATCATGACCTTAGTATTTCATCATCATTAGGAGACCATCATATTCCATGTCATCATATGTGTCATGCCACATCCTCAACTATGCCATGCGATGCCATCATATGTGTCATGCCACATCCTCAACTATGCCATGCCATGCCATCACTACTTTAGTCTTTCACTGAGTTTGACCTGCCATCATATCCACTGGTTATTCATTTGTCATTCGTGAACACCTTTGACATCAATGACAACTATAACCCAAATTTGTCAACACAATCTTCTTGGGGCCAACCTCCGCAAGGGGGAAACCAACCTTGGAATGATAATCAAGGCAAAAGACAACATCAATGGAGTCACCAGGATTCACTTGTGCATCAATCTTCTGTGACAACACCAATAAGATCACCATTTCTAGCCACATTAATTATATCAGACTTATCTCGACTGACAAATGATCATGTTCTACATTTGAATGAGTGGCCAACCATACCAACCAAAATTCCTTTATACAAATCCAAATTCAATGGACGACCAAGGGATGATCCATCCAATCTTGTGATGACATTTCATTTATGGCATTCATCCAACTCCCTGATCGATGATAGTGTTGGGTTTCAGTTGTTTCAATGGATTCTCACAGAAATTGTTGTGCAATGATACATTGGGTTTCCTTGTAGTATATTCATGGAGTTTTCTTTTTTAGTAATGGTAGTTTTGACACATTTCAATTACCTATTTGGTATGAAACATGTATTGAACTTTCCTCACTTCGGTAATCCACTACTACTCATATATCTGATCATATTCATGAGTGGTGAAGGAGTCAAAGACTCCTAAAAGCAGATATCCCATATCATTTCCTGGTAATCTATTTCGTAAAATCATTATTGCTTACTCTTTCCAAAGATGTAGCCATGTTAAGATCCTTGAATAAAGAACAACTCATTCAAAGTTTGCAACAATTGGATTTAATCTATTCACACTTGGGCACACTTCATGACTTAATACCACATGCTACATGACCTATGTTTGATCCAACTAGACCACCCTAGGGACCCCATGTCGATATTGTGATTGGGTCCATTAATCAACTTGATCAGGTTACCTATCAATTGGGAAACATGTATGTTCAAACTTCACAATCTACAGTTGGCTAGGAAAAATAACGATCCTCAACTCACACCCAAACTTTTAACATCCTTAGAATCCAAAAGGAAAGAAGAAGAAACAAAGGAAGAATACGAATGCTAATTGAAGGATAGGAGAAACACCCAAGGTGCGCAATGCAATTGGGGGAAACCGAGAGAAACGAAAATTTAGGTCCCCATACAAATTTTTCCAAGGAGACCATCCAACTCACCAATTCCCTCATATGGAAGACATTCACTGCATGATGGATCAAATCGATAGGAAACTACAACCCACTGTATTGATGCAACCCTTCCCTCATCACCATCAAAAAATGGTTGCTCCGATGTTGGTAACCCCACCAAGGGGATACCAGGGTAACCCCATGCAAGGGGGAAACCCTCCCAATTCTAATGTCTTCATGTGTGATCATGAGGTGAGAATTCAAATAAGATATCATTCTTATGATGTCCCTCCTAGTACTTTGGATCAATCGACATCACAACCTAGTGGTTCTCTCACCATTGAGAAACCATCCATAGACATAGTATCAGGCCCCCCAAAAGGTATTATACGTAGAACAATGCATAATCCTAACTTGTGAGATGCTCAAAAATATAATGTTGTTGAGGACGTAACTCAAATACCATGTGCCATGTTGTCCTTGGAGGTATTGCAATGTTTTCGTACACAAAGAAAGACACTATAGTCTGCAATCAATGTCGTTGATCCATTTGATACTACTTTGATCACATTTGACCTAGACCAATCAACTGTTGGGGAACCTCTTCATATGAACCATAGAACATAAAAGAAAATAATAGAAGGGAACTATATTCCAAGAAAGGAGGTGGTGTATAAAGACACCGTTACAACACTTAAGCATAGCGCAATATGATCATAACATCATAATGCATTATCGATACATGATTCAAACATATCAATCATATGTCTTGATATTAATACAACTCATAGGGCCTTTATTTTGTAGTCACATGATCTAACAAGATTCCTTGATGTGAGGAGTATTTGGTCCAAAAACAAGGGTCATTGGTTCTAACCATTTCCACGAAATCTGCAATGCCCCATAGTTTAGTAAGTTATTGTAGTCGATTCGATCACGGTCTTGTTGTAAAAATAACAAATCTAATTCTATGAAGAAATAAAGCCTTGATGCTAAGAAGAAGCACATGATGTATATCTAGCTACAAGATAATTCTCATAAGCACACACAAGGAAAATAGAGAGAAGAGTACAAAGACTGAATCACATGAAGAAGTGAAGAATGAATAACTGATTGATTATTACAATAGTAATACAACCTTATAAAGGAAAATTGAGTTGGTGGAAGAAAACTCATGCTATCTCATAAATCAAGATTACTAAATATGATAAACCCCCATAGGTGGCTAAAGCACTTTCCAACTCTGTCAAGGACCTCACGAATTATCTAAATCATGAGTGAGTTGTCATGAGTGATGGAAAAATATGTTAATCCTAGAATCTTGAGAGAAAGTAATGGAGGAAGGGTTGGAAACAAAACATAACAATTTCATAGTTGACTAGCTTTACCTTATCCACTGAAAAGATGTGATAAGGTAGGATAAAGACAAAATATGCAGGAAGGCACAGTTACTAAATCTAGCAGTAAATAAAGTGGGTAGGATCTAACCAGAATTAGGATAAAGGCGCTCCCGAGGTATATATGACAAGTGTTGACCAAATGGTGCAAGTGGATGCCAACTATCTAGGCTAGTAGGTAGGAAATCAATCAATAATGATTAAATATTTTTCTCCCAAGAATGGAGTGGGTTTATAATATCCCAACACCCTCGTTTAAGTCTGACTTTATGATGATATGTCTGAAATAATCAGATGTATAGATGCATATAGATGCATATAGGTGTATATAGGGCCCATCAACAAGGCTATGGTTACCCTTTACAGTTATTCATGTCCAAAGAACTAAGGAAAGAGGAAAAACCACATGGGGAAAACCCTCCGTCAATAAAGAACAAGGCACAAGATTTGAATAAAATTTCTTCAAAATGTATTTATATTCACTTGAATGAGCTGAATAAATTGATTTTGGTGAAATACTTTGATGAAGAAATTGTGAGCTCCATGATCACACGCTAGAGTGTAGAATCACAAAGAAAGAAGAGGAGGTACTCCTTGTAGATCATTACTGATGAAGTAGTGTTGAATTTTCATATTCTTAGCTAAGACATCAGTACTTCATTTCATTTTCATAACAAAAGCATATAAACAGGATCACTGAAAGATAGACAAGCACAACCATACAACAGGAACACAAAGATTTATCCTGGGAAAACCCTAAAGGGAAAAACCCAGCAAAAGCTTCCTCAATATAGATGCCCCAAAAAGATAAAAGATAAAAGATAAAACCAGCAAGGAGATCAAAGCCTGATCCTCCTCCTTCTCCAGCTACTTCTCTTCTCCACTAATGCGCTACACAAGTGAGAGTGTGTGTCTCAAATGAGGAGCACCACACCTCTATTTATATTCATCCATTCACTTTAACTAACTCATTCGACACGTAGGCTCGAGTTAAATCATGTAGGCTCGAGTTACACATGTAGGCTCAAGTAACCACACTGGGGAGCTAATGACCCACCTTTACAATTAGTGGGGACTACCTCATGACTCTTATTAGTTCTTCTGATTAGAAGCATCGGGGTACAAAGTAATACAAGTGGTTCTCCCAGTAGGACCATTGGGGACCACAAAAGATACATATAGAATATTCTTCAAAGTTACAATATTTCAACACTCCCCCTTAACGAGAAGGGTATTCTACAACAACATCAACAACAACAATAGTAGGAGAGAGATAGAGGACATCATCAACATTAGCAGGGTAACACATCTATAAATCATTGGAATATTTTCAACATCATGTAGTCTTCATCTTCAATCTTCAGTCTTCAACATCATCGGTACTTTGACCGCTTTGATCAGCAGCATCTTGACTCTTCAATCAGCAGCAACATCTTCAGCACTTTGACCTTTTGATCAGAAACATCTTCAGCACTTTGACCTTTCGATCAGCAACATCATATTCAACACTTTGACCTTTAGATCAGTAACATCTTCTTCAGAACTTTGGCCTTTCGATCAGCAACATCATCATCATCATACTCTGATATTTCAATCAGAATCATCATTATCATCAGCCTTTGATCTTTTGATCAGAACCATCATCAACCGAACATCATCATACTCTAATATCAACTCATCATCATATTCTGATCTTTCGATCAGTACGTCATCATCATCATACTTTGATAATACAGCATCATCATCATTAGGATCTCATCATCACCACATTCTGATCTTTCGATCAGAAACATCATCATCATCATCGCATTCTGATCTTTCGATCATAAAACATCATCATCATCAGCAACATCATAATCATAAGCAACTTCTGATCTTCCGATCAGAAAACATCATCATCATCATATTCTGATCTTTTGATTAGAGAACATCATCATCAACAACTTCTGATCTTTTGATCAGAGAAACATCATCATCATCATATTTTGATCTTTCGATCAGAGAACATCATCATCATTAGTAACAACATCATCATCATATTCTGATCTTTCAATCAGAGAACATCATCATCATCAGCAACTTCTGATATTTCGATCAGAGAACATCATCATCATCATAAAAACATCAACATCATCAAAACATCAACATGATCCTTCTAAACCATGATGATGAACTCTGATCGAAGTTACCAATGATCCTTCCTTTCGGAATTACCGGATTTAGGTCTTTACAGAGTTACTAACGATCCTTCCTTTCAGAATTACGAGATTTAGGTCTTTACGGAGTTACTAACGATCCTTCCTTTTGGAATTACGGGATCAACACATTTGTGGAACTCAGACAATCCTTCCTATTGGAATTACGGGATCAACACATCTGTGGAACTCAGACAATCCTTCCTATTGGAAGTACGGGATCAACACATCTATGGAACCCAGACAATCCTTCCTATTGGAATTACGAGATCAATTCAATGATCCTTCCTTTTGGAATTACAGGATTTAGGTATTTACGGAGTTGCTAATGATCCTTCCTTTCGAAATTATGGGATCAACACAGATGTGGAACTCAGACAATCCTTCCTCTAGGAATTATGGGATCAACACGCGTTCTCGAGTACTGAAGTCACTGGATACGTTCTAAACTGAAGTTCAAGGATGATACAATCCTACCACCTTCTCGATGACCGAAGTTACACTGGATCCGTTCTAAACCGAAGTTCAAGGATGATACAATCTTGCCACATTCTCGATGACTGAAGTTACACCAGATCCGTTCTGAATCGAAGTTTAAGGATGATACAATCCTGCCACATTCTCGATGACCGAAGTTACACCGAATCTATTCTAAACCGAAGTTCAAGGAGGATACAATCCTACCACATTCTCGATGACCGAAGTTACACTGGATCCGTTCTGAACCGGAGTTCAAGGATGATACAATCCTACCACATTCTCGATGACCGAAGTTACACCGGATCCGTTCTGAACCAAAGTTCAAGGATGATACAATCCTGCCACATTCTCGATGACCAAAGTCACTGGATCACTTCTGGACATATGTCCCAGGATGATACAATCCCTCTTCATTCTCGAAGACCGAGGTCTTCGGATCACTTTAGGGAAAGTGCCCAGGGATGATACAATCCCACTTCATTCTTGAAGACCAAGGTCTCAAGATCACTTCTGGACATATGTCCCAGGATGATACAATCCCACTTCAACATCACTACTCCCCCTTTTGAGGAAGATTCTTCCGAACCTCACCAAGCTTGTCTCGAAAGTGTTCAAACTTTACTCGAGACAGAGGCTTCGTTAGCACATCAGCAACCAAACCATCATCATCTACATATTCAGTATGTGAATACTGAACTATCACCATCTGTATCTCCAGTATGTGAATATTGAAAGCATCATCATCTATATCTTCAGTATAGAAATACTGAAAGCATCATCATCTCTATATTTAGTATAGAAATACGGAATCACCATCATCTGCATCTACACTATGTAAATACTGAAACATCATCTATATATTCAGTATGGGAATACTGAAACATCATCATCTGTATATTAAGTATAGAAATACGGAATCACCATCATCTACATCTATAGTATGTAAATACTGAAACATCATCTATATCTTCAGTATGGGAATACTTAAACATCATCATCTGCATCTACAGTATGTAAATACTGAAACATCATCTATATCTTCAGTATGGGAATACTTAAACATCATCATCTGCATCTTATCTCGTATGTAGAAATACCGGATTTCTATGTGTTACGACGTAACACAGGGTTCTCTGTCATCACAAATATGGTTATCACATAGAATTATTGTAGTATCCATCTTCAGTTCAAAGAGACCTGATATCAGCTTCCGAAGCCATATGGCTTCACAACTTAGTAGAGCAATCTGCTATGTATCTTGCTTCAGCCATGCTACGAGAAACATTGGACTGTTTCCTGCTAAACCATGAACTCATAGCAGACCCCAAACAAAAGCATCTACCTAATGTGATTTTTCTGTCTGAGATACTTCTAGCCCAATCTGCATCTGTGTAGCCATATAATCTATACTCATGGCTACCATCATAATATAAACCAAAGTCTATAGTCCCTTTCAGATATCCCATCACATGTTTTGCAGTTACTAGGTGAACCCGTCTTGGTTGAACAAGGTATTGACTTAAGGTGTTCAAAGAAAAACAAATGTCTGGTCTGGTATTTGTTAAGTACATCAATGACCCAATGATCTGTCTATAATGAGTCATATCCACTAACTCTGATGAGTCATCAGCTAACAAATTCAGGTTGGAGTCCATGGGTGTGGCCATGACTTTGCATTCCAACATATTGAATCTCTTCAATATCTCTACCGCATACTTTCCTTGGTTGAGAAATATTTTTTCTGAACTTTGCCATACTTCCAGACCTAGGAAATAATGCATTAACCCAAGGTCTTTCATCTCAAATTCTTCTGCTATTTTCTTCTTGCTTTCCATGACTTGTTTCTCATTTCCTGTCAAGGATAAGTCATCCACATATAATAATAGGATGACAAGTTAATCTTCTACAACCTTGAGATAAAGGTTAGGATCGGCTTTACTCTTGGTAAATCCCATGCTCGACAAGAAACTATCTATTCTTCCATACCAAGCTCTGGGAGCTTGCTTCAGGCCATAGAGGGCCTTCTTCAACTTGCATACATGATTCCATCTGGCTTCAACTTCAAATCCTTGTGACTATTTGATGAAAAATCTCTTTCTCAATCATACCATTAAGGAAGGATTGTCTTTACTTCACCATGGAAGAAACTACCATGATAGTTATGAAGGAAGTGTACCTTGCTTCCTGGATTAAGTGTCTCTTCAGAATTAATTCCCTCTTTCTGAAAGAAACCTCTGGCTACAAATATTGCTTTATACTTCTTGATACTTCCATCAACTGCATGCTCTATTTTGTATATCCATTTGGAGGATACAATACTCTTTCCTTCTGGTTTGGGAATTATATCCCATAT
>LPNX010209315.1:2082-19421 GCA_001517045.1 Pseudotsuga menziesii | reverse complement strand
CTGATTTAAGTTCTTATCTTCAAATAGCTTGATCAAGGAATCAAACATCTTTGGTGTCTTTAGGGAAGACACTTGTGGTATAAGTTGATCTGTGATTGAATCAATAATGATCTTCTTGGCCTTGATCAAGTTCTTCTTGTGTAAGGTTTTGAGCCTCATCTTTGTATGGAACTGGAACCTCTCTACTCATGTAGGTGTCCAATTCATTTTCTTCAGAGAGATCAAATACTTACATGATTGGAAGTTGTCAACTTTACCAATCTTATCGTAAAGCTGATGTGATATATCACTTTGAAATGAGAATCTCAAATGCAAATAGCAAAAGATTAGATCTTACCGATTTGAGGTGTCTGTCTTGCTTCCGGAGCTGGCTGATCTAAGGTTTGTCAGAGAAACCTTAATTTTAAAAACTTGGAATATTTAAGATCTGATTATATAGAAAGATATATCTCTTCAAATGGAGCTGTCCAATGTACTCCTTTTCTGAAAACAGTGGAGGGAATCTCCCGGAACAGGAAGCCCTAGTTTTCCAATTTCTTCTGCAGAAATTCCTGTTACTGTTTCTGTGATATCTCTGAAGTTAGTGCTCCTCTGTGACTGAAATTTTGTACTGAGGTAACCTCGCATGTCCCTGATCCAACAGAATAGATTTCATTAGAATTTGTTTAACCAATTGGGATTTATGATCATTTTCCCAAGGTGACCTGTTACAGGACTATTCAGAACAATGAAGTTGTACGACATTCCACGTGTCACTGGTTCATATTCAGGTTCTGAAATTTGGACCAAAGAAAGTACTGGCCGTGCTATTTCTGGAACATCTTCAGGAATTCCATTTGGACCTCTGTATCCCATGCTACATCAATTATTCCCAGGTGTCCTATTTAGGGATGAATTCTGGAAGAGGCTGGAACCCTAACTTGGAGGGATCATATCTCCCAGAATATAGCGAATATGAGGCTGAATTTCAGACACAGTGTAAATCAGGATTTGAGCTTTGCCTCTGCAATTTTCAACTCCTGATCCTTCGCCAATCTCAGGATATGGTGAATGTACCAAAACTTAGCAGTTTTAGTATTTAGGGTTTTTCCAGATTGGGGTCAAACTAGGGTTTGACTTTCCTGAAGTTTCACCCAACCAAATTTCTTGATCTAGGTCTCTAAACTTTGATTTTGATGAGGATAAAAATCCTATGCTGGGCTCACTCAAAAATTCTTCTTTTGTAGAAAGCCCTAATTTTCCGTACCAAAACTGAAAATGCTCGGAATCGAATTCCGCTTCGACAGAAAGATGCGCCCTTCAATGGAGAGTTAGTTTAGCCTTCTTTTGCTGATCGATCATGGATAGAGACCCCCAAAAAAAATAATAAGCAATAGATTATTTAGCTGCACAATGTCTTCTTTCAGGGTGGCTCTAATACCATGTTGAATTTTCATATGCTTAGCTAAGACATCAGTACTTCATTTGATTTTCATAACAAAAGCATATAAACAGGATCACTGAAAGATAGACAAGCACAACCATACAACAGGAACACAAATATTTATCCTGGGAAAACCCTAAAGGGAAAAACCCAGCAAAAGTTTCCTCAATATAGATGCCCCAAAAAGATAAAAGATAAAATATAAAACCAGTAAGGAGATCAAAGCCTGATCCTCCTCCTTCTCCAGCTACTTCTCTTCTCCACTAATGCGTTACACAAGTGAGAGTGTGTGTCTCAAATGAGGAGCACCACACCTGTATTTATATTCATCCGTTCACTTTAACTAACTCATTCGACACGTAGGCTTGAGTTAAATCATGTAGGCTCGAGTTACACATGTAGGTTCAAGTAACCACACTGGGGTGCTAATGACCCACCTTTACAATTATAGGGGACTACCTCATGACTCTTATTAGTTCTTCCGATTAGAAGCATCGGGGTACAAAGTAATGCAAGTGGTTCTCCCAGTAGGACCATCGGGGACCACAAAAGATACATATAGAATATTCTTTGAAGTTACAATATTTCAACAAGTAGGAGAATTATCTGAATGATTCTTTCTGCTAATAAACTATGATATTCAAACACAATCTAAAAAGGAAAAGAGATTTGTGCATACTCCTTCCCAAAGAGTACATAAATTAATACAATCAGTTCCTTGTATAGCTGCAAAATGGTGATATGAATCACATATATTTCTTCCAATATGATGTAGCACCTTCCCAAATATGATATGAGGACTAAAATACTTTGATATATCAGAAATATTATCATATGGAGCAACAAATACCAAAGGTTCAATGTCTCCATGAGGATATAGGGCTAGAGTAGGAAAATGATGAACAACTAGGGAAAACTGATGGATGTAAAAGTATGAATGATAGATGGACTTGAGACTCTGAACCATAAGTGTTTAGAATAGATCCAAACACGTGTAATATAATTTTAGTGATGAATAAGGTCATATATAACCAACCGGTTAAAAGTAGGCAAGACTTGAAACCATTTGATACAAGTTACACTGCATAAGAAACCAATGAGGAATCAACTAGTGAACTTGGGGGTTGTATAGTCTTTGGAGTATTCAAAGGTATGGTATATGGTATGTATGGTGTCTTTACATGTATATAAATATTCAAATATGATTCTAAATAATAATTATAACCATTTGAATGAAGTGAGGAAGAGCTGCTTAAAGATAAGTCAGGATCTAGTGAAAAATCATAAGTATTGGGAGATGAATCTAGGAGACTGATAGATGAATTATCTAAGAAAGAAATTGAGATTCCTGATTATGATATATCAGAAAGTGAATCTATATTAGATATGTGAGGAAAGGATTTAATTTTGGCACTCAAGTCATAGTTTTGTATCACCTTGGAATTGCGCACTATGACAATGTTTTGAGGATTCAACAGGCTTCTTTAGCTCATCTGGAACTTCGATGTTGTGCTTCTGAAGAAGCTGAGACATGATGTAAATATTCTTCTTGAAACATTTATTCTCAAGATGAAATATCCTTCTACAATAAGAACACTTGGATGTACTTCCTTTCTTCTTGACTTTCTTCATTGAATCTTCATCTATAGGCTTTGAACTTTCATCTTCATTATTTGACTTTGGTTTCTTCTCTTTCACAATTTGCTTCTCTTTTGACTTGGAATTCTTACTTTATTGAACTATGAGAGAATGATATATGCCATTGGAATATATTAGATCACACATCTGGATCAATTTATCTTTCTTATTTGTCAGTGGATCAAAGAATGTACTCAAAGAGGACATTTTCCAATACGAAATAGCAAGCCTAGTAGCATGAAAAGTATACACAAAAATAGAGTATTTAGAACCCAACTTTGATAAAATGGAAAGGATCAATTGATATTCCTTCTTCTCAATCCCACATTGCTTGAGCAATATAAAAAATGAATTTAAGTTTTGTGAAGAAACCTTCAATGGAATCAAAATTGCTTGGACTTAATGAGAATCACTCATTATCCAACTGATGCACTCTTATCTCATCTTGAACTCCAAAGAGAGACTCAAGTTTGGTCCATACTTAGTTTGGAGTGGTCAAACCATCTATATGAAAGAGTATATTAGGAGAAATAGAGAGACAAATCAATCCATAGGCTTCATCCAACCTATTATGCCACTAAGCTTTCTCAACAATAGAATTTGGTTCATTTTCTAAAGCCATAGAAAATCTATAAAGTCCCTTAATGCACATCAGAATTCCAATCTTGGCCTTCCATTCATGATAGTTGAAGGGAATTAGAATCATATATGAAGAAGAATCCATACTGATATGTTGATGCACTCAAGGAGACACTCTTTGTAACCTGCACAAATAAAACTATGAGAAAACCTTGTAAGCTTAATACAAGCTCTTATTCAGAGAGAAATATGAGTCTGGATGCACTTTGATAGAGAGAACATATAGCTCCTTAACTTTGTTGAACTTGAACAACCTTGCACTCTGATACCATATACAAATAGTATCTCTAATGTTATGAAGTGATAGAGCCTTGATGATAAGAAGAAGCACATGATGTAGATCTAGCTACAAGATAATTCTCACAAGCATGCGCAAGGAAAATAGAGAGAAGAGTAAAGAGACTGAATCACATGAAGAAGTGAAGAAGTGAAGAATTAATTTATTATTACAATAGTAATACATCCTTATAAAGGAAAATTGAGTTGGTGGAAGACAACTTATGCTAGCTAATAAATCATGCTTACTAAATATGATAAACCCCCATAGGTGGATAAAGTACTTTCCAACTCTATCAAGGACCTCACAAATTAGATAATGCATGAGTGAGTTTTCATGAGAGATGGAAAAACATGCTAATATTGGAATTTGGAGAGAAAATCATGGAGGATGGGTTGGAAACAAAAGATAGCAGTCTCCTAGTTGACTAGCTTTACCTTATCCGCTGAAAATATGGAATAAAGAAGGATAAAGACATAATCTGCAGGAAGGTGTAGTTACTAAATATGGCCATCAATAAAGTGGGCAGGATCTAACTAGAATCAGGGTAAAGGCACTCCTGGGGTATATATGGCAAGTGTTGACCAAGTGGTGGAAGTGGATGCCCATGAATATCTAGGCTAGTAGGTGGGACATTAATCAATAATGATTAAATATTGTTATCCTAAGTATGGAGTGGGTTTATAAATCCCAACACTTGTCAATAATTCAATCAATTTTTTAATCGTCCACTTAGTCGAGCCTCCAGTCAACTGCATTGCTAGATGATTGTTGTCTATATACTTGCTATCTCTATAAAATCCATAGGTGTGATGAACCTGCATAAAATTAGGTTCCAATACCCTCCCATTAGCACAATGATCTATATATTCAGTAGAAGAAATTATGTTTCCTAAACATACCCCCATAATTGCATCCTAAAGCCCAATTAGATCTTGGAGTTTCACAAACTTAGCTTTGGTAAATGCTTTGTAAAGATATCAACAGTTTGACCATTTGTCCTACAAAAAAGGGATCGACAACATTGTCATGTACCAACTATCTCAAATAATGAACATGGATTTCAAAATGCTTCATTTTTCTGTGAGAAACATGATTATCAACAACCTGAATTGTACTATGATTTTCACAATGGGTAATGGTCGAGGCCTAAACAAGAAACCCAAGCTCTTTTAGAATCTATTGAATCCAAATTTCCTCTATAGCTGTATTGAAAATGCCATGATATTCTACTTCTACAGTTGAAAGAGAGACTACTTTTTTTTTCTTACACGACCAGGACAATGGTCTAGAACTAAGTCGAAACACATAGCCAAAAGTGGACTTTTGGTCGTCAATGTCACCTCCCTAGTCAAAATCAATAAAACTGTCAAGCGGTTTTGTCCTACTACAATTCTTAATACTATATTGATAAGTTCCTTTAATATAGAGAACACTCTTCTTTGCATCCTTCTAGTGGCTTTCTAGAGGATCCCGCATAAACTGAGAGACCACAATAACAACAAAGGAGAGATGAAATGGGATGTGATTTAAGTAAATTAGGATACCGACCAACTATTAATAAAGAGTGTCATCGACTCATGGAGAGTTAGTCTTTCGACAATTTTACACTCAAATGATAAGGTGTAGTACAAGACTTGTAGTAATCCATTTTGAATTGTTTCAAGATATCCAAAGAATATTTCAGTTGAAAAAGAAATATACCATTATCCATTTGCAAAATTGAAAGCCTTGAAAAAAATGCAACAGACCAAGATCACTCAATTCAAAGGTATCTGGAAGTTGTTTCTTCAAACCCAAAATAAGACTGACATTATTTCCTATCATGACAAAATTATCAACATACAATTCCACAATCAAAGTATCACCATGAACATGTAATAAATAAAAACCATGATTAGATTCACGACCTTTGAAGCCATGATTAATAAAGAAACGATCACTATTCTCATACCAAGCATTAGGTGTATGTTTAATATCATAGAACAATTTCTTGAGTTGACAAACAAGAGAAAAATTTGTCACAAAACTAGGAGGTTGTTTCATGTAGATTTCTCTAGTCAAATCTCCATGAAGAAAGACACCTTTAACATCCATTTGATGAAAGTTCCCATCCAAAACGAGCATCAAGGGAGATAATCAATCGAACATAGTTCATCTTTGTATCCTTAGCAAATGTTTGAATGTAGTTGATTCCTTATTTCTTAGAGAATCCTTTAGCTACCAAAATATCCTTGTGACATTCAACAACACCATCAGAAGTAAACTTGGTCTTATAGACCCATTGACACTTAACAACATTCTTTCCTTGCAGTCGAGGAATGAGTTCCCAAGTCTAATTTTTCTTCAAAGAATCAATTTAATATGTCATAGCATATTCAAATTCAAACACTCTTTGAGCATCAACACAAGTGTGAAGATCACATGGTTCAAGCACACATGCCATTGGTGCAACATTTCCATGTTGTTTCTTACTATGAGTCTGTTGACCAGTACTAGCATCACCAACATTTGGTTCATCAACTTCAATTGTTTTAGCAACTCATCGAGGTAGAAAAGTAGGTGGTGATTCATATTGGTGATTTTCATTCAAATGAGTCAGTGTATTAACATATTCAGTCAAGGTAGACTGACTACCAGTCGACTCAAGAGTTGAATTTGTCAATTTCGGTCCAAACTTCAAAAAAGGGTAAGTCCATCTAGATTCTTCAATAATATCAAACAGATCAATGTGAAATAGACTAGAAGAGGAATTCAACAATTTATTGCCTGAAATATTTTCATCAAATATCACATTTATACTCAAAATGATCTATTGTTTGATAAGTTCAAACAATCAACAGGATTTTGATTCATTAAAATATACCATCACAATGCAAGCATGCTTTTGCATCTAATTTCTTCCTGCAATTATCATTGATATGTGTGCAAACAATACATCTAAATGTTGTAAGGTGTTCGATAAAGGATTTTCTTCCGTTCCACTTCTCGACAGGACTTATGTCACCAAAAACTATAGTCAGAACAAGGTTCAAAAGATAGTTTAAATAGTAGACATGTTATGCCCAAAATTTAGTTGGAAGGTCTTTAGTCTGCAATAGGCACCGAGCCATTTTTACCAAAGTCCTATTTTTCCTCTCTGGGACTCCATTCTGCTGAGGGGTGTGAGGGATAGATCTCTGCTGAGAAATACCATTCTGCAAGATATATTTTTCAAATCATAGACTCACATATTCACCACTCAAAACGATGTGACCTCTTACTTTCATAGTGCATTCAAGGCTCAAAATGTCTCTCTTGGCTCCAAAATTCGAATGATACTCACATGCTCAAGAGAATTCAATAACCCCTGTCATATATTTGGAGAACCAGTTAAAAGGTAGGATTGTTGATATTTGGATATAGGGGTTTCTTCGCCTCCATTTGTCTTATAAAAGGAAGCCATGGGCATGCATTCTATAGGAGAAAATTAGAGTAACGTTATGCTGCAAGAATTGCATTGAAAACTCATTTTTAATTCCACGTCTTACCTCAAGTCGGCATGTAAAATATCTCTTGCTTTCTTATTCTACAAAGCAAACGTTTCTCCATTGTTCTGTGCTAGTTATATTGCAATTATGTGGACAAAAATGACCTCCCTAATGGATATTGTTGTCTTCCCTTTGAAGACCTCCTAGGTGACACTGTTGTATTTAGATGGACTATAAGGAAATCAACATTTGGATTGGCATACTCTTGTTTTATTTTTTTTCTTAGCATTTGTCTCATTTATTTCATGTTGGTTTCAATTTTATTTCTTGTTTAGAGTTTGCTTTTCATTTGGATTTTGAGCTACTAACTCACAATTCACAATAATGGGTCCTTGTTTTAACTTTAATGATTTCTTCATAGTGGGAAGGTTATTCACCCTTGTGGCTATTTCTCCCACAACAGTATGGGAATATTAGGGTCTATAGAGAATATGAGAGAAGTTTAGTTAGTGGTTATGTGAATAGGGGTTGTTGATAGAGGAAATCCATATGGAGAAGAGAAGAAGTGAAAAACTATCCATGATATTCATAGGGACAAAGGATGGATCTGTAGAGATGGATATGATGATGAAAATAGTTGGGTTGGGTACATTATAGAATGATGACACCCATGAGGACACCTCTATTGAATTGAAAAAGAAGGATCTTAGTTCACAATCACACCTTATTGATGTGCTTGTTGGCATTTTCCTACTATTTGGTTAGGAGGAGTAATTGATAGGCATAGATACCTCAAAAGGTAGTATTCCCAACACAATATCTATTACACCCCTTAGTAACAGTGACAATATTGAGGTAACACTCAGTCTAGATAAACCATAGGTTGATCTACATAGTAATTAGAGTAAAGGAAAATATATAGATAGTAGTATTGAATGCATACAAAATGGTGATATGAATTTGGCTAGAAATAGTCAAGCTAGTTTGTGTTTAAGAAGTTGTCAAAATATCATTATTCAGCTAGAAGCCAAAGGATTTATGGTTTTTATATGTTATATCATTAATCCACTTCAGTACCATGATCATACACCTAGGATACATTTCATTATCCTTCATGCTATATCATATGGTCCAAAACATAGGCTATGCTGATCATTTATTGTAGTTGAGGTGCTCCACTTTGATCATTATGACAGTTGAGGTGCTCTAGTTTGATCATTCAGACAACCTAGATGCCTTCATTAATGAGAGATCAATATTGGTGTGCTCCCCATCCCTTAAATCAGGGAATGTGTTTGACCATAGGGGCTAGTACATGTATTTGGTGGGTTTTTGGCCTTCCTTGGGAATTTATTTCCTCATAGAGCCATTCCCACTCACCCATGTGCTCACCCATGCCTAGCCTTCCTTCATTTATGTTCCATCATGCTCCAACCATGTTCACACTAGCATTCGTGACCGCTTGGGATGGTTAGGAAGTTGATTGGTCCACATATGGGGGTTTTGAGGTCAAATCACAGTCTGACATATGTATGCATCTAGATGGCCTCCAAAGGATAATGATTCCTCCCTATTGTAATATAAACCTGATCCATACATATTTGCATGTTGGACAGTCATAATAATATCATTTATTGACTACATTTGTGTATATTGTTTTCATCTTTTCTACTAATTTTCTGCATTTTTGTGAGTAAAATTGAATTGTGAGGATTCCCTTAGCTCCTATATCCTACCATGAATCGATTCTCACATTATAAATAACATTAATAATATGGAAATTACTCATTTAGAATATACATTGTAACTACCCAAGCTCTTTAGAAAAAGAGGATGGGGATTTTGAGCAATGCAAGTATTGTATGTGTTAATATGGAGTTATAAGAGAATAGTGTTTATTGAAACAAAGTTGGTCAAATTTTAGATTATGTTGTGAGGTATATTCCTCTAATGATACATTAAATATATCTATATCGCCCCCAGTTTATCATTAAAATGATGAATGAGGTAAAAATAGCTTCAATGTCAAGTTTCAAAAATCTAAGATGGGCCATCAAAGTTGTGTCAAGACAATGTATATCAATCATATTATAGAAGAAATTTTGTGGGATTATGATAAAAAATTCAATGATTTGATGAGCATATTGACCTATAAAATCCACATCACACAACATAATGAATGTTTCATAGGAGGGATTATAACCTTGACCAGGATCCCATTGATTCTACAAATATAGACTTCATAGAGAAAGGTGATAGAGAAAGTGACGCAAATCGAGTCAATGGAAATATATCTTGGAATTTACCTCAACAAAAAGTATTGACATACCATCTGATAGTGAATCCCCTAACATGTTGTGAGTACACAATCAATTTTCAACCATAATAAAATATATACATATGTTGAATAAAGCTAAATCAAGTCACAAGAAAGTATTTTTCATTGGTTATAAGATAGAGGGGAATTTATAAATTGATGTCCTTGTATCATGGGGGATATTTGGACCTAATACATATTGGATCCTCATTTAGACACTTTCATCACAGCTAGTTATACTTCTTGACTCCCTAATCCTCCCCTTTATACCTCATTATTATCCCTTTTTCCCACATTATTAATATTTGTTATAAGATATACATCTCAAGGAGAATTCCAAGGTAAAATTTATCTATTTCATATATTTACTACTTTTGATATGCAAATGGGTTTGAATTTCATTCAATTAATCCATTGTTACATGAATCATAGATCTTGTAATAGCTGCTCAAATCTTCTAACTGTTTGATGTTTCTCATGGTTGCGCTAGTCCAAATGAAGAACCACCACTCGGAGATTGTTCACAATCTTCTATAGATGGTCCAATTTTCCTCAAACATATTTCAAGCCAAACAGGGTAAGAACTATATCATGGTCAAAGAGGTGTTTCAAAATAAGTTTGTAATGTCCTCACAAGCATCGTTATCAATTCCACACAAGTAGCTAGATGGAATGGGGGAATTTCATGAATTTTGTCATGAAATTCACAGCACAATAGGAGCAATTAGTGAATCCATTTCATGATGTTCAAAGAAGTTAGTATATTATGGATCCCCTATTTATGAATTGGTGAATAGCGTTATCCCTTGTTAATTAAGACATTCCTTGTTTAGATGTTAACTCAGTTAGTCATAATTGGTTGGAAGGACTGTGAGAATGGGATTCAGCACTACTTAGTAAGAGTTGCTTCTTTAGTATTGTAATTACTATATAAACAATGGAATAGATAGCTTGAGGACATAGATAGAGAGAGTACATAGATGCATTGAGATAACTCATGAACATTGATGTTGTGTATTGTTGATTACAATATTTAATGCAAGTCTGCTGATATTTAAATGACATGTTGATCAATGTTTAGCACTGTGACCATTCCTGTAGCGTAGACCAAGCCAGGAAGGGGCCCTTGTCTTGGTATGCATTGCATTATTAGAGTAGTTTATTTTACATGTCTAGTTGTTTAGTTTATTTGATTATTATTATTTCTAATTGTGTAATGATTTGAATTCAAGTAATATATTTATCTAATTTGGTTGATTAATGCATTTACAAAACTATATGGAATATCTATGCACCAATTGCCATTGAACAAGTTGATTAACTTACTATCAGAAGAACATTTTGATCCATTGAGATAAATGGAGGACTATGACCTGGCGTTCTATATTGTGATTCAGTAAAGAACAATTCAAAGTGTTTATAAATATTCCTATTGCATAGTTGTTCTTTCATTCAATTTCTTTTCCTTGATTTCATTCTTAGATAGTTAAATATTATTTTATACACAACAATATTTGAACCTGAAATCCGACGAGAAAATATGACGCAATCCGAAGAAATTGACCGTGCCATCGGATTTCACCTTTTTAATTACAATTTATTTTTAATTTATTTTTAATTTTAAATTTTCTCGAATTACCGACTACAACTGTCGGATTTTCGGCTTCTGTCATCGGATTACCGATGACAATATTACAACTGTCAATATCCTAATTTTGTCGGATATTCAACGATAATTTATGTTTAGAAACTATATAACTTTACTGTAATTGTTTAAACAAAATTATAAAAAATATTTAATATAAGTTTTAATGTACCATGTTGTGATAGTAAAGTTATATACCAAAAAAAATAATATTAGTATGTTCATATTGTAATAGTGAAATAAAAAAAATTATTTGTAATATTTGTATTGCATTGTGATATTGAAGTTACCCAAAAAAATATATAATATATAATTATTTAATTTGTTAAATAATAAATTTTACTTTTATTTTAAAAATTAAAAATTAATATTAACATTGTGTAAATCTTAAAAAATAAAAAATTATAATATATATTTGATTATTTAATCAATTTGTATCTTACACTAATGTCTAATATAACTTAATTTGGCCACTAATGCCTAATATAACTTAATTTGGCTTATATAACTTAATTTTACTACTATATGTAAAATGCTAAATCAAAATAACAAATTAAACACAATATTATAAATTTCAACATGCTTATACAACATAAGCAATTTGAAAGCAACCTACCTCCATGTGAGGATGTTGCCAAGCTACCTAAAGACCTCCAATACTCCATCCTCATTGTCAGCATCCTCATCATCACCATCCTCATTGTCATCATGATCCTCATCCTCATTGTGATTATCATCATCATCATCGTCATTATCATCATCATCATCATCAACATCAACATCCTTATCATCATCCTTATCCTCATTGTCATTATTGTCATCGTCATCATCACCATTATCATCATCATCATCATTATCGTCATCATTATCATCATGAATAATTTGTCAATTGGTTTTAAAGAACGCGTAAGTTCACGCACAACACATTAGAGGTTATTTTGATTATGTTTGGGGTATTCAATTTTAAAAATTGGGTGTATATTGTGATGAATACTTATAAAATTGACACTGGATTGATATTCAAATTGTGCATGAATTTGAGATTGATATTTTTATGCACTAAGACAAACACAACATATTTATTGATGAAATACAGAGCTGGTGCTAGAGATAAGCTAAGTTATTTATGTGTGTAACCCATGGAGAGAGGGAGGCCATCCTATGATGAATTTCATGTTGAATGTGCTAGAAGAAACTCATGATAGATGAATAGAGGTGGTTCCAAGGATCAAGCATTCCAACATGGCGGTTTGAAATATTGTAGGAATGCAACTATCTCATCAACAATTTTTTTTTTCATTTGTATCCTATGAGCAAAATAAGATCGTGTTATGAAGAAATATTTATTCTGTACAACAATAACTTGGAATTGTTTGCCCCACTTCCACAGAAAAGTCATGAGTGTGACCTAGTAAACAGTTAAGGGGCATAGTTTAAATTTTTTCAATGGAAAGTATTGTAGGGACAAAGTTTAATTTTTTTCCATGGAAAGTATTGTTCAAGCTATGTGTTCATGTAAAATTGAGGTAGTAATTTGTGTACAGAACAATACTAAGAAAAAAACCATAACGTTAGGTGTTTTGGGTGAAACATTATTAGTGTAATGTAATCAAGTATGTTCAAGAAGAAAATTATTGTTACTTGCATCGAATAATAGTTTGAAAATTAAAGTTGTGATGTCCATTTGTTAAGTAGTTGGAAATGTGTAATTATTCTTGTGTTAAACTTACCACTGGTTGGTTTCACTTGATTCTAATTAAAATTTAAAATGAGAATGTTTCACCACTTCATAAAAATGGATAGAGATAATTCATACCACATCTCCTTCCCAGGGTGAAAGTTGGTGTTGTTTTTCCCCTTATGATTTCCCTCAAACCGATCAATCATAATCATCCTCATTCTCATCATCATTTCAATCATCATCATTATCATCAACATCGTTGTCATTGTTAGTCACTCTATATGCTAGATAATTAAAACCATCATCGAGAATGCTCAATATAAATTGTCAACCCAGGGAAGTCTTTTATTTCAAAGATAACTTACACTATCTGTGCTTAAACACTAAGTAGTTGGTGATTGAATAAACTGTCATACTTAACTATTTTTTCAAACTCTTCCCACAATCAAATTGATCTAGACTACTTATCTAAGAATTCAGAATTGCAATTACTTCGTACAACTTCAATCGAGTAATGAATGGTTCTTGAAATAAATATCTAGAATTACTTTTGCAGAATGTTAAATCCTAAATTACCAGACTATATGTAGATCCATTGTAACTAGTTAATCCAACCTTAATCTAGAAATGAGAAATGACAGGAATTGAATCAACAGTTCTAAACCACAGTCTACCTGAGTAAGCAAACCTGAGCAAGAAAAATAATTGAAAGGAAACTAAGGGAGAGCTTGACTATTATAGGTATCGCACACATGCATAAAAGAAGCTAACCTACACAGTCGACTATCACAACACACTGCTGTAGCTTAAAGGAAATGCAAGTACTGAATATTCAAGGAAGCACAATGATTAACATGACTGTTGCAGCTACTGATACAAATGCTTATAATGTAACATCCACACCACACAGCTAATTAATCAAACATCTACTTAACTCGGCGATCTTTGTGGGAAAGCGGGTCCAACCTTCGAATAGAGACGCTAGAACTAACACAAGTTAGAACACAGAGATCTGAAGAATCCTACTCCTTGTATTAATATGGTGAAATGAAGATACATTCTCTGTTACATCTTACACAACAAAATCTGATATTTTCCAACGCCTGGCTCTGAATTCTTCCCTGTACTTATACATCAACAAACGTAACCATCACCCACTAATATCAGGCAGCCATGAAGATCTACGATCTACAGGATGCCTTGTTACATGCACTATCACAATTGTGAGTGGAATTAAACAGAGGCAAGGAATATAGGCAATTTTGTTTCCTGAGCCAGTAAATGAATAACATGACCAATTTAGGAAAGGCCTAGATGATTGCAGCTAACTTCAAACAATGGCGCACTGTTGTAGCTCAGTTTGTTGCAGCCATGTTTGTCACATCCCTGTCTGTCATAGCCCACATGAAATGATGATCCTTGATTGGATCTGCGTATATAGACGAGACTGGAAAGTTACAGCTGATAGTGGATGCTCATATCCTTCCTACACCGCTCGGGTTGCCACACCTGTAATCTCTCACAACTTGCACTATCTTTGTGAAATCATAATAAGTTATCATAATGCAAGAAGCAAAGTCCCGATTATAAAGGTCATAAGCATTAATAAGATGAAACAATAAATAATCATACCTGTGAAGATTCAGGGCTTAAGTGAGGAAAGAATGTCTGTTTTGTGCACAAAATGGAATAAAACAAGACAAACATGATATAAGGGATGTGGTTAAAAAGGGGCATTTCAGGATCCAACATCTCCCCCCAACTGCTTTGCTGCATGTCCTCGTGCAACAACCTCCATTAGTCTGAATCAGAATCTCAAACTGTACCTTGTTCATGGAGAGATGAAAAGTTATAGGAGGATTCAGGTGACTCCCTCCCTTCTAGATATCCATTGTGGGAAACCCAATATTTCCAGCACTGCCTCTCGTTTGCTTTAGTTAATGAAAATATTTCTTATATGGTTTTGCTGGCCACCAAATGAGCGGGAATTTAAATTTGAGCCCCAACCAGTTAACTCCACATTTCCTCATGCAATCGACGTACCCTTCAACCCTAGGGAGAGCCTGTTTAAAATTCATGAAGCAATAAGGGTCCCTTTTCTTAATTGATGAAGGCGAAGCCTACCACCTATGCTTACTGCCCTCCAAATCCAAATGTTGCTTATTGGAAATATGGCTAACACAAGTGGAGATGACTTTCTCTTGAAGCTCGACCAACTGCTGAGTCTGGATGGGACATTTAAGACTCTATGCTTGATTATTATGAATAAGTCGAGGGGATTGAGGTTCACACCAAATCTAGAGATCACAGTGAGCCTCATTATGAGAGATTAACTGAAATGAATCCTCCCATTACACATGGTTGTTGGAAAAAGAAGCAAAATCCCTCAACTAGACATCACCTAAGTGAGGAGCAGGATTTGAATGTCGGTCCAAGGGGCAAACCATTTCATGCAAATAGAGCTCACACAATTTTTTTTGCTCAGTAAAGCTACTTTTCATGAATGTTTCCAAAAATTGGTCTGAAGATGCTACTTCATAAGGTCTCCCTTCTTTTATTTCCTTCATCTTAAACCAAGTGAACTGTTCATATAAAAATACAGGATAAGAGGGATATGGAGCTCTAGAGCTCATCAATTCTTGGGAGAGAATGTACAGTTGGTATTTCTCCTTTTGCATGGACTTGAACTTATTCAACTCCTTCAATTCATTCTATACTTCTTCCCAATGGTACTTCTGGTATATTAGCTCTTCTCCCCATTTTTCCCTCAATTCACTGATAGTCTTCCTATGCTGAAAAATGGGAATCATTCCTTGTTGGTATCTATCCACCTCAATTTTCCATTTCTTTAATTCTATTTTCACCAGTGAGAGTTCTTCTATTAGACCTTGAATCTTTTCCTCTCCTACTTCCTTCTCCTCATTAGAGTCTAAATTGAAAAATTCTAGAGAAGATTACGACCATACCTTATTATCCAATGTTTCAGCCTGATTGTTCTGTATCGAAAGTGAAACAACTTCCTCTTCCACCAGTGTTTCAACAACTTCTACCTGCAAAGGTACTTCTACAATCAATTCTGGGGATGATGGTTCTTGTGCGACAACACCTTCTTCCTGAAATCTCTTTTTGTCAACTTCAGTAGCCAATGGTGAAGACGTTGGTTCTTGTGTGGCAACATCTTCCTGTGTTCCAGTCTCAGTATCTTCTCGAGTTTCGGTTGGAACTTCTTGATTCTTGGTTCTGGCTTCAACCGAGGGTTGGAGAGATGCTGGTTCTTGTGTAACATCTTTCTGTTCTTTCCAATCCTCTGGAAACTTGGATTGCTCCTGAGTTACTTCCATATCCCATGAGAGATGAGGTTGGTCCCCAATTATTTTAGTGTCCACAGATAGATGAGAATTCTCCCCAAATGTTTCAGTATCCCTTGATGGTTGGGACTGCATCTGTTCATCTTCTCCTAATTCCACATCAGGGATTATGTCTACTTCATGATCAATTTCTCCTTGCTGAATGTGAGTCTCGGCAAGGTTTTCTGAGGATATTGGTTCTTGTGTGACAATATCCTGATCAACTTCAACATTTTCCTGTTGTTGAAGTTCTCCCTCCACTAGTTCTATGTCCTGAGATTGTTCTGGGGTCATAGTAAGGAATCTTAGGTTCAAATCGGGGATTCTAACAACCTTTGGCTCACTCACTTCCAATTGAGTAGTAGCTTCAACAAATATTTCTAGGGTTTTTGGTTCTTGTGTAACAACACCCTATGGTTGAGTTTGAAATTGATCACATTCCCTCACCTCTACATCAGGGATCCCTTCCACTTCTCGTTCTTATTTATCTCTCAATTCTCCCACAGATGTTCCTCTCTCTTCTCCAACTGTCTATGTGGGTTTTTGTGTCACAAATGCATGCACTATGACTTTGTATCCTGATTGGCTAAAGATTTCTCCACACTCAGGGAAAACTACTTTTTTTAATTCATCACCTTCCTCAGTTGAGAGTGATGCTTCAATCTGATCTATTGCTTCCACAAGTGTGTGAAATATCCTTTCCACATGTTTCTGACATGTTTCCTTCCATCTTTCCACTTCCTTTTGAAGCACTTGCACCTCTTCCTTTAACAAACCATTTTAAAACAGAAGTCCCTTAATTTGAGGTTCCTCTTGCAATAGGATCTTGTGGGGAAACATTTTCCTTGGGTGTCAAGATGGGAAATTTGATGTTTGCTTCAATATTTTCCCATTTTTCCCGC
>LPNX010209297.1:134187-151910 GCA_001517045.1 Pseudotsuga menziesii | reverse complement strand
AGCTGGGTTTCGGCGCAGAAACTAAGGCAGAAACTGTGCGCGGATCGCGGGTTGGAAGGCAACAGTCGCGCGCAGATCGCTGGTTTAGAAGAAACAGGTGCGGTCTAGGTCACGGGTTTCGGGCTGACAGCGGCGGTCGGAGCGCGCCTGTGTAATGAACAGGCGCGGTCGGATCGCGACTGTGGGTGGAAAAAACGCGGTCGGGGCATAGGGAAAGAGGCTGACAGCGGCGAACTGGTCGCGAGTTTCGGCTTTAAAGGAGCGGTCTAAGCGCAGAAAACAGGGCTGACAGCTGCGATCTAATCGCGGATTGTGGCTTGAAATTGGCGATCGGGGCGCAGTAAACGAGGCTGACAGCGGCGATTTGGTTGCGGGTTTGGGCCTGAAAGGTGCGATCTGGGCGCAGCAGACAAGGCTGACAGCGGCGACTTGGTCGCGGATAAGGGCCTGAAATGTGCGATCGGGTCGCGGTTGCGGAAAGAAAAAACGCGGCTTCCGGCGGCCGAAAACGACAGCCGAAAGTACAGTACGAAAGAAAATAACAGTAAAACGAAAACAGCGGAGTCGCCAAAACTGTAGCTAGGGTTTTCACCCTAGCTTGTGCTGATGAGCACCTACTAAGGAATCTGGAATCCTTAGTAGCAGTTCGATTAAACAAAAAATAAACTGGAAAGTAAAAAGCTAAGCTAAGACAGTAAAAGTAAATAACAGGAAGTAAAAGACAATAAGGAAATGTGTAATGGGGTTTTTATTAAAGTTACCTCCAATGAAGAGGTTGGTGGAGTCCGTTGCGCTGGTCCGATGTCGGTGGCTCCGAGCTCCGAGCTGTTCCTTCTCCTTCTCCGATGGTGGAAAATAGGCCAAAAGGGGTCTCAAAGGTGAAAATAGCTTAATGGTAAGCTAGGGTTTCACGAGATGTTTTGGCAGAGTAAGGGTGCTTATGACTGTGGATGTGAAATGAGGGGGCTTCACCACTTATTTATAGTTTTTTAGTGGTGAAGTGCTTGCCCATGGTTTTTGGAAACCATGTGGTTTAGGGCAGCTTGTTTAGGGTTTTTGGCCCTTTTTAGGGTTTTCCTCCTTTTTCCTCATTATTTTTATTCCTTTTCTTCCCTTTTGGGGATTTTTGCTATTTTTGGAGGAATTTTGGTTATTTTTGGAGGAAAAAGGGGTTTTTGGGCCTTTTGGAGGCATTTTAGGCCTTTTGGAGGCTTTTAGTGGGATTTTCAAGGAAATATGGTAGGTAAATGGACGAATGAGCCATGAAATGGGGTAGATGAGGTAGTTAACCATTTTTGGGTGTTAACAGGGTTATCAGGCCTTGTTTTTGTGCCTTATCGAGTGAGAATATGTAAATTTTTAGTAGTTATTACATCATTCTTTTGGACACAAGACAAGACATTAACATTTTTCTTAGTATTAATTTTCTCTAACATAGTAGGACAATCCTCAAGGGAGTGATCGCCTACTCCACAGTGGTTACAGAATTTAAGATCAGTCATGTCTTTATACAGAGAGTCTGCGTACCGGTGACATTATTTGTAACATATGAAGCACTGGGTGGGTCGACGCGGTCGTATGTCGCGATTCCCAGGGAATTGACATCTTCCTCCATAACCCTGGCGTCGATTGTCGTACCGGCGCTTATATCGTCGGTCGTCGTATCTTTGTCCATTATGTTCATTTGGTGGATTGTTTTGCTTGTTATTTTGTGCCACTGTATTTGTTTGGTATACCGCATGATAGTTCTCTCAGTTCTTCAAGTTTAACTGACAGTCGACGGTGTTGTGACTTTTGGTCTCACAGATGGCGCACCAGGAAGCCTTGCCATTTTTCATGTTAAACGGGCAGTCTACTGTAGAGTGGTCTCTGTGTTCCTGGAAAATGTCACAAAATGATTTAGTCTGTACAAAGCGGACGTCTTGTCGGCTATATTCTTGTCGACAATTATCTTTGGAGTGGCCGTTTGTTGAGCACTTGGTGCACCAGATTTCCTAATTCTTGAGGCTGAGCTCCTTCAGAGACTTCTGTACATTCTATAGCTGATGTTCTAGTCTGTGGTCTATGGGGTATGAGGGTATGTATTCGTCCATTTCAACCTGAAGAGCTTTTGTTAGCGCATCTTCATACGTTTTAAACGTCTCCAGACTAATATGTCGACGTACTTTTGGCGATAGTCCTGCAAGAAACCATTGAATTAGTAATTGTTCATCAATAACGTAATCCAATTGGCTCAGTAAATCTTTCCACCGCTTGTCATAGTCGCGGACGGTTTCTCCTGGCTTTTGTGAAGTGGTTTTAAGTTTCTTCGCAGCCAGGTGTTTAGCATCAAGAGTTTTAAAGAAGGACAAGAATTGTGCCTTAATCTCGGCTTTTGTCGCTCTGGGTTGTCTTTCCGAAAAGGTCATGTACCATGTCAATTCCCTTTTCCTTAATGCTCCTGCGAACTGTGCCATTTGTCGATCTTCATCTGTAACTTGGTTGGCTTCCTAGGTCGACTCACAGACGAACCAATGTCATTGAGGGTATTCATCTCCCTCATAAAGAGGAATGTGAGCGGATCCGTGACCCATGTCTGAATCACTTTCACTGCTCTCAAAAGTTGGCGGTGGTGGTGAAAGTGGTGGGGTTATTAATATAGTCGGGCCTGCAGAATTCTGATCGACAGAACTTGTGCTCCTGTTGGTTGTTGAGTCTTCATCAACTTGTAGTCGGTTGATGTCGACTTCTGTTGTTGATGGTCCACTGCAACTTTGTGTTCGCGGGTCTGATTCTTTGATTTCTTCTAAAGCTGTACTTGGCGGGGGGGGCACTCCTTCATGTGTCGGTTAGAGAAAGTGGATACTTCGGAGGGAGGGTGCCGCTTGAAACGTCACCCAGTTTCCTTCCAGCAGTAGACGTATAATAAGGTGTCGACTGGTGTACGTTTTGTCACCTAGTCGGCTCCATATACTGAAGTCACCAGCTCTTAGTCAGAGGTCGTCTTCGACAATAGTCTGTATTCTAGTATGCGGATTCAATGGGGAAAGGGTCATTCCTTCACTAGGAGCTCTTAGTTGGAGAGCTTATGGCTGGTCTATCCACACTTCTTCCTCCTTCGGGGATGCCTCTTGCTCTAGGCCCTCTTCATGTCGGTCATGACCCAACTCTGGAGGAATCTCATCGCGGTCGTTCTCCCTAGGGTTTTGGTCTCTGTGCAGCCCTGCGGCTCTTTCACATCTTGCTTCCCTTCTCTGCTGTCTTTCGTCCCTTTCTATTTTCTGAATGTATGACATACTTCCGTAGGATATTATTCTCTTAAGGTCCTCTGCGGTCGACTTCTCATCACTGGTGACTAATATCGGATTCGGGTCGACTAGGATCCACTATGCTTTATCTTCGACACATGACGAGCTACCCCCCCATATCCTACCCGATGCTTTTAGAAAGCCCGGATAGTTCAGTCTATTTGCTTAGGAAGTATTCCCACTCCCTTTCTGCAATGAATTTCTCCCACTTCCTCTGCTTTTCCGCCTAGTTTTAGTTTGTTGGCTGTTCGAGAAGTGATGGAACAGGTTCAACGATATGTGCTACTCCTTTCTCGATCAAGAATTTGAACAACAAGGTCGATAGGGAACACAAAAATTGTTTGGTGAAATTTGTGTAAAATTTCTCTTTGACAGTTTCCACTGAAGTTCTGTCTTCGACTACTTGTTCCTCACAGAAGTCGTCGGCGATTTTCTCAAACCACTCAGACAAATTTGTTTGGCCTCCTCGAATCAATTTTTGCAGCAACTTTTCTTGTTTAGTTGCGTCCGGCTTTCTCATCCATAATTTTCTTCAAGAGTTGGGGCACTGATTCGACAAACTTTTCATGCGTCTCTGTGAAAAATCTTTCTTTTGCTTTAGCGACTGTTAATCTTTTCCTTCGTGCGTAATTTTGCAAATAGTTGGCAATTTTACGTTCCCACCAGTCCTTAATCTCCTGCTCTGGTATCATATGTGAGTATATATTTCAGTCATGTACTATTGGCAACGGAACCAATGTTGTAATCTCACAGATCACATAAGGTTACCAATAATACATACTAAAACATACATAAATATAAATAGAGACACGAGACAAGAACAGATAGGATTGAACAGATTATATTATTATAGTGAGTCCATACAATGCAGAGAACTGAACTGGTTTCTCATTTGGCTCAACAGCCTAATATATACAATTTACAAACAGTTACAAAATAACTACCTGTCGGTTCGGTGAACCGACATGACTTTTAGTTAGCCGACCTAATCTTCTAGTTTAGTCGGCTGATCGACTAAGTCGGCCCATCGACTAAGTCGATCCTCGTTCAAGTCGACTTTGTCGACTTGCTCCTTCTACAAGGGTTCTTACCTTTGAAGTGGTTCACGAGTTTGAAATGATAGATCGTTGCTCTATTGTATCTCCCTTCATAGGTCAAATAGACCACAATGGATTTTAGCAGCTGCTGCCAGTTCTCTTCTAGCCATGATGATGGCATAGCCTTCTTCCTTGTTATTCCCCTATGATCAGGTTCGAGATATGATATGAATTCCACATCTTTGGGTATGGTGTTCTTGAACCACTTCTCTCCTTTGTAAAGGAGTTCAGTCAACACTGAGATTAGTGCTTCATCTATGAGAAATTACTCCCTTCCTATGACTGCTTTTGAACCATCAAATGATAAGGAAAAATCTTCAGCCACCTATTGATGAAAACCCTGTATTTTTTCACAGTATTTGTAGCATCCTACCTCCTAGAACAGTCTGCAAACCTCTGGATGGGCCTCTAAGTAAATGACATCACCTAGCTCCTGTCTGAGAGCTGGTCCACTTTTCTTCATCCTGGTGGGTGTATCTCCTGGGTACCTGCAAAAAATAGTTTTCTAGACCTTCTATACAATGTGCTTTAGTAGTATTCTCTATTAGAGTCAGTTTTTTCATGAAAAAATGCCATCTTCGAACATGAAATACGAGGGAGTCCCATGGCACTGATTATGAGGATTTGTGTCTTTTATGGAAGTTGAGGTCACCAAAATGATGACAACAAATTGAACCTTGATATCTCTTTTCCCATATCACTGTAACCTGCTTCAGCCAAAGCATTTGATGGCTATTTGATGGTATTTTGGATAGGTGGAGGAAAACTGGAGGTTTGCAGTCAAATCAGTTTGTGCTACTTGCCTAATGACCCTTTTCACTCATTTCCCACATAGTCAAATGGATCCAGGTCTTTTCAGTGGGTAATCATGCTCTAAAATGATCTTTTGTCTTGCTAATGCGGTTAGATGTGACAGTTCCCAATCGTTTCCTTATCTTGTCCTTTTGATGGTTTAAGATCCTCCGCGATTTTGTCAACTAGCCACCGAAAAGCTGGCTTTTGGCGGCTAATTAAATGTTATCTTTCTTTCCTAAGCCTCCGGAACCCCTACCCCATCACCGTGGTGAATTTATGCTTTCGACAGATAGCAACTTTGAAAAAAAACCTTTTTAACTTCCAAACAAACAACTAACGAACCCGTCGGTGATTGGAAGCTCTAAACACTAAGGATCGAAACTTAAACCTGAATGCTGTCGTAGTGTCAGCGATTCAAAGCACTAACATCAGGACTGTTAAGCATTGGAGGTTGGGAAGACTAACCACTAAAACATCGGAACCTCAAACCACTAATGCGTCAAAACTTCAAACGACAAGACTCTTCATAGTGTCAGCGACATAAAGGACAAGCCCTCCGAAACATCAGTGTTGTAGAGGACTAAACCTCTGACCGCTGTCAAAAAATGTTCTTTTGGTGGTCAACACAAATGCCATAGTTTTCACCTAAATCACCGAAAGGGTTTTCCACCCGATATTTATCTTCCAGCTTTTGGTGGTTAGTGTATATGTTGCACCCCTTTCTAATATGTCGAAAACACCCCTTTTCAGTGGCTAATGAGATGTTCTGATCCTCGCCTAAGCCACCGAACGTACCTTTCCCAGTGTTGCTTTCCAGTCGCTTTCGGTGGTTTAAACCCCTTTTATCTCTCTTTCTAGTCTGTTGAAAGTGCTCCTTTTCGGTGGCTAATGAGTTCCTGTAGTCTCGCCTAAGCCATCGAAAGTGTTACTTTAACTCTGCTTGCTCAGACCGCTTTTGGTGGTTTTCCTTTGGCTCGCGTTCAACTGTTTTACCGCCGAAACATAGCTTTTCGGTGGTTAATGAGCTATGATAGTCCTGTCCTAAGCCACCGAAAGCTACAACTTGTGAAATTTTCATCCAAATAAAAAACAGAGGCTTTCAAACTGTCAGTGATATTCATATCCTTCATTGCATGAGTTAAATTCTTCATACTATCAAAATGAATTATTTTGGGAGATAACATTATGTAATGTCACATTAATTAGTTAATTACAACACTTATAAATAATATAAAGTACAACCATATAAAATTTTAAACCACAAAAATTACATTATATGAAATCCAAAGTAATACAATAAATAAGAGTTTTCTAAAAAACTATCTTCGTATAATTTTACATGAAAATCATCTAGTAGTACATCAATGAATTTTCAACATATTGCAATGGCTAAACCATCCCACTTGTACTTGGCTGCTAAGCCATACTTAGATCCTGCAACAGCATCAATTAACCAATACTTAGCAGCTTGAAAGCGTTAGCAGCAAGCTCTTCATACTCAATGGCAGAGCCTCGGCAACAGGCTCTTCATACTCAATGGCCCACGTAGTTAAGTTCACTACTGCAAATACAATAAAAAAATCTCACTTGTAAAGTAGAAAAACAATGAACTAGATTAGACAATGACACCTTTGATGTATATCTAGGGATGAAGAAAATAGCTGAGGTACTGAAATTCTTTATTGTGCTTTCCCCTAGGCATGGTAGTGGTAAAATGCACCTGAAATACACACAGGTAATTAGTACCATGCAAAATTGTTTACTAAGAAGTTTGATATTCTATTATGGAAACAATTGGTGGAATTCTGTAAAAACATTTTAATAAAGATGAGGTTCAATATGTTATGCAATTCTCATGTGAACCTCCAGGAGCCTTAGATGGCTCAACTACATCAATGTTTGCCCCATGTTTTTCTTTACCATAAAACTTTCAGAAAGCTTCTGAAAACTACAGGCACAAACTAAATAATGAAAAAAATATATCTTTTGAAACACTAGCTTAGATACATTTTAATTTTTCAATACAATTATAAGTAAAATTCATTGGTTAATGTCACCAACCCTTTTTGTAAACTGAACACCAATATGCATACCAAACAAACAACTCATGGATCGTCATTACTATCAAACATATCATGACAACCAACTTTAGGAGGATATAGCATAGAATTAGGCTAATAGCTCAATTAGAAGCTAATTAGGCAGGTTCATGGCCTTCATAACAATTAAGAACTAAAGAACCTAACGAGTTTTATAATGCGATGATGGATCTTTGATGTATAAAAACAAATGCAATGGATCGAGAACATCTCTTACACCAAGATTTAAAATTTAAAAATCAAATGAATGGCTAGGAACTAAAGAACTAGAGAATCTAATGGAATACTTCGCTCCCGAGTCCAAAAATAACAAAGGAGACATTGTAATAAAGCAGATGGTACTAGAATAATTTGTCCCAAAACTAAATTGTCCGTCTTTAAAATCACAACTAGGTCTACACAAATTTGTTTCATGAGAGTGTTTGTCTTCAAAATCTACACATACATTTAATTAATCAACGAAATATTATCATACATGTGACCATATTTGGAGCTAGTTGGAGAGGACTTTCTTTCATCCAGAAATTTTACAAAACTCCTAAGATATTTAAACATTAGAAGATATAAATATTTGAGATACACATAAGATGGTACCTGATTTATCTCATCTCCTAGATTTAGTTTTATGTAGCAGAGCAAATAAACCAAAAATTACAAGTTCACCATCAATTAAAACTATTTTCTACCATGTTCCCATGTTGTCTTCCTAAATGAGGCAATTGCATGTTGTTCAAGGGATGCTGCAAAAAAAGCTAAGGTCTGTTCAAACAGAGAATACGCAAGGCTTCCACAAAAATTCCCCTTGGGACATGGTTTCATCTTCGTCACCATAAAATTCAAGGATGATTTGAGTCAATCTTGTTTTCTCGCCTCTCAGAGTGTTTATGCAAATGGCCTCTTGCTTATATCCAAATGTGCTTCAAGTATAAAACTAGCTAATCCTGAAAGTGATGCTCAGGATTCATCAAAATGATGCCATAAAGAATAATTCTAGATGCTTCAAAATATCAGCCTAATAGCAAAGAGGATGTTCTATGACCTGAGAGAATTGTTAACAGCCTTTCAATATAATACTTTCCTTTTGTTTAAACAATAGGAAGGTTTTCATGAATACAGTTACTAAATCATATGTTGTTCCCCATGTGAGACGCCAGATCTTGTGCCTTCATAAGTAAGTCTAGATTACTAAATGGAATCCTAAACCCTTATCTCATATCTATCCAGAGGGGCTGCTACAGAAACTTCAAATGTGGATTTATGGGAGTGTTAAGGTTATCTTGATCTTTGGTTTCCTCCAAGTTTGTTATACAGTCCTACAAACTCACCAATCTGTCACAAAAATATGCTCAGAAAAGGGTCATCATTGTTGGCTGCAAGCCATTCCAAGTGCCAATGACAACAAGTCCTTTATGTTATGAAAATATGTTCCAAGTATGATATGCCTTAGTGTGATGTCTCATGCCCTAGCGGAGGCTATATGACTATTATGGGTTTCTAGAATTGGCTAGTTGAGTACAGAGTTTATCTAGGGCTAAGTTTACTACTGAAATTGACTTGAAACAAGACTCCAAAAGTGTCTCAACAAGTGTTCAAATGATAATGTGGGATAAGTAATCTATTGTTAAACCTCTCTTAAATTCAAACCATGTGTTAGCTGAAAATTTGTAGGGGTTTTATAGTTGCAAGCTAAAGGCAGCCCTACAACAAACTCAATAACTCAAGGAAGTGGCCATTGTCACCTCACCATTCTCCCTTGGACTTCGGGTTGGTTCATGCCAGCTCCATGGGTGTTTCCCTAAATTAATATTATGAGAGTTTTGATGGGAAAACATAGAGTGATTATGTAATAAAACCCTCACATAATCAGTGTAATTGAGAAAATAAATAAGGAGTACTAGACGAGGATATTAGTGCCTTATCCATTGGACCTAGGAAATAGTTTACTACATTGAGTATAAGCATGCAAGACACAACACTTCTATGGGAATGAGCTTCAAGTGTTTAGCATCTCCAATCAGAGACAACTACTTATCCAACACTTCCAAACAGGGGTTTTTAGTGATAACAATCATTTTTATGCAAAATAAATGTAAATAAACTTGAACCACTTTAACTCCAAAGAATGTTTGACAATCCAGACTAGATGCAAAGTAGACTCGGACACACATTGTTAGGGTACACAGGGTACTCCCAAAGGACCGAACACCAAGAACAACCGCTTCACACAAACAGATCACAGATCAATACACCAATGTTTGTCACGTGGTTAAAACCCTCGAGAGGGAAACAGTCCATGGCCCCAACCAAATAGCTACTTGGAGCAATTTATTATGCAAAAGAAATAAAGTTACATGAGCTTCTCATAATCGATCAACTAACCAAGGACCCTCTATGCTCTTTAAATAGAGATCATAGACCAATCGGGTGTTAAGCCACAGATCAATGGTAGGTATGATCTAAGAGAAGTTGAACCATCGGATCATTCTATGTCTAGAACATATCGTGACCGTCGGATTAGAATATTTACAAATGCATACTAATGCATACTAAAGAAACACACTTTTACCTAACAGATATATTACATAAGTTGATCTTAACTAACTCCTAAGTGTCTAAATATCCTAACATCCCCCCTTAAGAACAACTTGGGATAGGATTGAACAATTTACAAAAGTGACACTATTAGGAGAAGGAAGGAGGCATTAGAGCCTATCCCCCCTTAAGGACACATTCCTGAACTCCTAACATAGACCGAAGTTTAGAAAACTTCGCTTCTGTAAGAGACTTGGTGAAGATGTCTGCAACTTGATCATCTGTAGGACAATAGAGCACTTCAATAACATGATCATGAACAAGATTTCTGATGAAGTGCATGTGTAGCTCAATGTGTTTGCTGCGCTGATGTAGAACTAGATCTTTGGCAAGCTTGATGGCACGTTGATTGTCGCACCAAAGTGGAGTAGGCTGCTGTTGCTCGAATCCAAACTCTGAAAGGATCTGTCGAAGCCATAAAGCTTCCTAATTAGCATTAACTGCGGCTCGATATTCTGCTTCTGTTGAAGAAAGAGCAAGAGCTTGTTGTTTCTTACAAGCCCAAGTGACAGGTCCAGATCCCATACTGAAAACATAACCTGCAGTAGACTTCCGATCATCAGGATCACCGGCCCAATCTGAATCAGTGAAACCAACCAACAAAGGTTTCCCCCTTGTACTGTAATGAATCCCAAACTAAATTGTACCTCGAATATATCGAAGTATTCTTTTTGCTGCTTTCCAGTGACTTTCATGAGGAGTTTGCATGTAATGGGAAACACGACCAACGGCAAAGGAAAGGTCAGGACGGGAATGAGTCAAGTATAAAAGACTACCAACAAGCTGACAATAAAAGGTGGAATCTACTTCAGGGGAAGTACAAGTGGTAGAAAGTTTGACTCCAAACTGGAAGGGAGAAGGGGCTGGTTTACAATCTTCCATGTGGAAGCGACGAAGAAGGTCACAAACATACTTAGACTGGGAAAGAAAGATTCATTATTTGGTTTGCAAGACTTGGAGACCAAGAAAATAATGCAAATGTCCTAAGTCTAACATTTCAAAATTTTGCTTAAGACTGGATTTCACATGGGTTATAAGGTTAGGATCACTACTAGTAAGGATAAGATCATCAACATAAAGAACAAGTATGATGAGATGGTTTCCTACTTTCTTGGTATAGACATTGGGGCAAAATGGCATCTAGAAAAACTAGTGTCAAGGAGAAAGTTATCCATTTTGGCATACCAAGTTCTAGGAGCTTGCTTAAGACCATATAAGGATTTCTTAAGGAGACAAACAAGGCTAGATTTATTCTGAACATATCCATGAGGTTGTTCCATGTAAATTTCCTCATGTAAATCACCATGTAAGAAGGCTGACTTGACATCCATTTGATGGACTTCCTAGTTATGTAAGGCTGCAAGGGAAAGAACAAGGTGGATGGAGTTCATTTTTGCTACAGGGGCAAAGGTTTCATTGTAGTCAATCCCTTCAAATTGGGAAAAACCTTTGGCAACTAACCTTGCCTTAAGTCTTTCAACACTACCATCTGATGCATACTTAGTTCTGTAGACCCATTTACATTTGACAAGCTTTCTTCCTTTCGGAAGAGGAACAAGATCCCAAGTATCGTTTGCCATTAAGGAACGATATTATTCATCCATAGCTGCATCCCAATCTGGATTTCCTGAAGCTTATGCAAAAGTTTATGGATCATGATTCTCGGAAACTTGAGCCAAAAGGGAAGAGGCTCGTTGAAACTAAGAACGTGTACAACGTGGATCCCTAGGATCACTGGAAAGATCACCAGCTGCTTCACATGTTGAACGGACCCATAGAGGAAGTATTGGTGCTGGTGCAATTGGAGGAACATGAGCAGGCGGAGGTGGATTTTCATCCTCACTGTCATCATCAAAAACTGGAGTTGGAAACCTATCAAGGAAGCTGGAAGAAGAAGAAGAAGAAGGCACATTCACTGAATCAGGCTCGCAGGCCAAAGATGGCACACCTGCCAAGTTAGGCTCGCAGGCCAAGAGATTTTCATCAAATTTAACATCTCTTCTAATGATTATATCATGAGAATGTGGCTAAAGAAGTCTATAACCTTTTACATCTTCAGAATATCCAACAAATATGCACTTTTCACTTTTAGGCTGCAATGCTTTCCGTTTTTCATCCGGAATGTGATCCCATGCTTCACAACCAAACACACGAAAGTGACTTACATCTGGTTTAATTTTACTCCATGCTTCTTCTGGTGTTATACCTTGTAAAACTTTAGTGGGTGTGCGATTAACTATGTAATTTGCACAATTTATGGCCTCATCCCAATATTGAAGACTTAGTCCCTTAGATTGGATCATAAAATTAGCCGTTTCTTTTAAAGTGCGGTTCTTCCTTTCAGCAACACCATTTTGTTATGGTGTATATGGAACAGTGTGTTGTTGTTGGATTCCTTGTTCAGTGCAAAAAGTAGTGAATTTTTTGTTAACATATTCTCCTCCATTGTCAGATATTAACTTAATAATTTGATGACCAGATTGTTTTTCAACAAGGGCCTTGTAGGCCAAGAACATGTTAAATACTTCACTCTTAAGTTTTAGGAAGTAAACCCAAGTGCGTCTGGAGTAGTCATCAATGAAAGTTAAGAAATATTTGAAACCAGAAAATGAATCAGATGGAAGAGGGCCACACAAGTCACTATGCACAAGCTCCAAGGGAACCGAGGCGTGCCAAGAGGCACGTTTGTCAAAACTGTCCCGATGATGTTTTCCGAGTACACAACCGGAACAAACACCATCCTTGCAAGATACCAGCGGAAGACCAGTCACCATATTGTCTTTACATAGTTGTTGCAATGAGCGATAATTTAAGTGACCAAATCGCTCATGCCAAAGTTTGCTCAAGTTATCACTATGAGCAAAAAAAACAGAAGGAAAAGGTGATGACCGAAAGTTGTTAAATTTGTACAACCTGGTAATATCATCAATAGTTCCAGTAGCAAGGACACTTTGAGAATTTTTAAAATCCTTGATTACAACTTGGTGAGGTGTAAACATCACAGTTTTACCTTCACCTGAATGAGTAATTTGATAGACTGATAACAAATTGCAGGAAAGTTTTGGAACACATAGTACATCACAGAAATGACCATTTTCTACTGGAACTGTTCCAGATCCTACAACACTTAGAGATCTATCATCACCAACAAATATTTGTTTGGTGTTACATTCATGCATAGTAGAAAAGATGGCTTTATCCTTAGCCATATGATAAGATGCTCCAGAATCAATGAGCCATTCATTTGAAGTAGAAGAGGAAGATGCAGTATAAGAGTAACCAGAAGCACAAAGTGCATGTCCATGAGAGTTAGATTCTGAAGACGAATCAAGGCTGATGTGGTGCTTCTTCATTGCTGCTTCCAAGGCTGCCATCTTCTTAAAACATTTAGATTCATCATGATTATGTTTCCCACAAAAATTGCAATGACGCTCAGTCTTCTTTCCTTTTTGCTTGGATCCTTTGTCATTTTTTGAAGAAGGAGCTGACTGAGAGGGTTTGGGACCCTTTTTGTTTTGCTTATTATTGCGAAAATTCTGTTTCTTGGGAGGCTTGGACTTTTCTTTCTGTTGGGACAATAAGGCTTTCCGAGATGTATCTGCATTGTTAATTATTCCAAGATGAATGAGCTTATCTTGCTCTCTAATTAAGGAATCACAAAAGGATTCAAGGCTAGGCTCTACATAGCTGGATGCATCCAATGATTCTTTCATGGAGTAGAATGTAGATACAAAAACAGAATATGCAGGTCCAAGTTTGGAAAGAATATGATAAATACATTGTTTGTCTTCTTTCTTAATCTTGCATTCTACACATAGTAGTCTAAGATTTTTATACTTAGATAAATAGTCTTGAATGCAAGAAAAATCATTGGGATTCAAGGAAATCAACTCATTCTCAAGTTGATGACCCCGAATTTCATTATGTTTACCAAACACAGATTCCAACTTTTTCCAAGCTTTATCAAGTTCATCAATGCCAGATATGTGGAATCACAAATCAGTAGATATTGACATCCCAATCAATCCACGAGCTTCATCGCATCTATTTTCCCATTTAATTTTCTTATCATTATCAGTGGGTTCTGTTTCTTTCCCTGAGGTTATCCTGAAAAGTCCCCTACTTCGCAGAACATCGTCCATACGAGATTTCCATGAGAAATAGTTTGAAATTGTAAGTATAATATCACAAGGGGAGGCCATACTGTATAATAATGGTTGAAAAAATAGAAACTAACTGTCTGGATGCAAAGAGCTCGAAAAAATATGCGGTTTAAAAAAAACGACACTTAAAACTGATTCTGGATGATGAAGTTATGCTTGATCAAAGAAAATGTTGAAGATGTCCCCAATAGTGACGTGGCAGATATTAACTTGACCAACTAAAAAAAGAACCCCCCTCTTCCAAAGATCAACCTTTGACAATCACTTTACAATAAAGTTGCTTTGAAGTGAATCACTTTTGTAGAATAAGTGAGGTTCACTTTTACAATAATGTACTTTTAAATAGTGCGGCAATAAATTAAAAGACTTAAGTGACTCACTTTTATTTTATTTTATTAATGTGAGATGCACTTTTATAATAAAGTAACTTGAAAATAGAAATTGCATGCACTAAAAAGTAGCTTGATAAGATTTGAACTCAAGACTTATCAAGGTGTAAAGCAACTTTGGACCAAGTGAGCTAAGTTTAAAAGGTACGTAGAACTATGGAAAGAGAAAGGGGGCCTTTTTTTTTGTACTCTTCTCTCTCGTTTTCCGTGCTTGCTTTCTTTTCCTGCAAATCACAAAAAAAACAAAAAACAAAAAACAAAATTTCCACACAATGGGGTTAGATCTTGGTTAGCTTACCCGAAAATTCTACGTTTTCAAGTTTTTTCGTTTTTTCTGATTTGCCGTGATCGCACAAGGTGCACAGCAAAGAGCATACGTAGCCGAGAAGACAAGAAAAAAAACTTTCCCTTACTGTTTCTGATTCACCGCAATCGCGCAAGGTGCACGGCAAAGAGAATACGGAGACAGGGAAAACAATAGTCTGAGACCAAAAAAATAAAAGATCTAATAATAAACTGATAAATATGAGAGATTTATAAAAAAAATAAAACAAATCCGTCACTGTAACATTATACCTTCAGATTTGTCGAAATGGTTGTTTCTGGAGCAAACGGAAATGGTTTTCGGTGAAACAAAAACTATTTCCAAATGGAAACGGTGCTCCAGACGCAATGGAACAGCTCCCACGGGCCACAAATGCACAAAAAAACTAGAACCAGAAACCCTTTCAAAGTTTCGGCGACACCGGTTCCAGATCTAGATCAAAACCGAAAGCGGCTCTTCATAAAAGCTCTGATACCATGTTAGGGTACACAGGGTACTCCCAAAGGACCGAACACCAAGAACAACCGCTTCACATAAACAAATCACAGATCAATACACCAATGTTTGTCACTTGGTTAAAACCCTCGAGAGGGAAACAGTCCACGGCCCCAGCCAAATAGCTACTTGGAGCAATTTATTATGCAAAAGAAAGAAAGTTACATGAGCTTCTCATAATTGATCAACTAGCCAAGGACCCTCTATGCTCTTTAAATAGAGATCATAGACCAATCGGGTGCTAAGCCATGGATCAATGGTAGGTATGATCTAAGAGAAGTTGAACCGTCGGATCATTCTATGTCTAGAACATATCGTGACCGTCGGATTAGAATATTTACAAATGCATACTAATGCATACTAAAGAAACACACTTTTACCTAATGGATATATTACATAAGTTGATCTGAACTAACTCCTAAGTGTTTAAATATCCTAACACACATTTGCTAGAAACTGAAGTAAAGATATTACAAACAAATATCTTACACACTAGACATGATCACATGCAATGAAAGATACTTGTAGTAACATGTCAAGTCATAAGTGTCAAAAGATCAAACTAATGTATGCTTTCCATAGTTGGGGTTATTTTTGTTTTTATTTAGTTTACACAACTTTTGAGTGTCACCGAATTCGAGCTTGAACACAAACACAATCCAGGTGACTTAGGTGTCAGCTAATATAGAAGATTGGCCTGAGCATATATCCATAATATATCAGATGGTAAAAGACACGACTATTCAAAACATATCATTGATTGAAATTTAAAAATACAATAGATGGTGGGAAAGAAAGAAATTACTGATTTTCAGGTCATATTCAATCCAATTGGACAAGATACCTTGAGGTTTTTCATAGTGTCGTTGACCCATTCATTCCCCTCCATATGTCTCATTTCTTCCTGTTTGATAAAGGGGCATGGTTTCATTAATATCGAAAACAATTATAATGTCTATGGTAAAGACAAGATAAAGAGTGAGTATAAGAGTATCATCAGAGTTTCTATAATCTCTTCTACAGTGTCATTGGAGAAGCACTTGTCAATCATAGAACCACTACATAGAGACAAATATCTGGAAGACTCGAGCTATATCTAGAATCATCAACTCCAAAACAATAAATATAAACACAAAAGGCTTCCATCACTACCACCTATTTTCCAAAACTTTTATTTTCTTACTTATGAAGAATTCTCTTCTCCCCAGGATGGACTCAAAGAGAGAATTCCTCCATTGTTGCTCTAGCAATGTTCCTATTTCCAGTGTTCAAAACAACTAAATGCTTCTCTAATTCTTCTAGTTTCTGATGTAAATAGGACACTATAAATACACTACATAAAAAAATAAATTTACTTCAATTGAATAATATTTCAATTGAAATTTTAACTATAATATACTAAGCATAGGGTCCTCAACAAAGACGGTGAAAGCAGAGCATTATTCCATCACAATTTTTTGCAATAGATCTAAAAAGATGATAGATCAAAAACATGAGGTACATGTTTCTATATCAGTTTTCAAGAAGATGGTAGATAAAAAAAACATGAAGTGCTCTTGAGAAACATTCTATCAATTTTTATGGAACATTTTCTTTTGAAAATTAAAATTGCATTAGATCTGTATGCTAGAATGTAATTTCCAAAAACAGTCAGATATGTGGGTTCCATCTTGAATACAATATAATTTGATCCAAATCTGACACATGGCACCCAACCACTTGGGAAAAGAGCATACCTTGGAACAAATATACGAGGTCAGACACTTAGCCTCTTTCCTATAAATGTGTAGTGAGGCCTGCATTAGATGTAAATCCTAATGAAAGTAAAACCATCATCTCATATGCATCTAGGGTAGGTTTCATAATTTGATCCCTTCATTTTGAAATCTATTCAAGGGAAAAGACACATCTAGTTAAAAAGGTCATTGATTGAAATTTGAAAATCCACTAGATGGTGGAAAAGAAAGAGATTACCGATTGTAAGGTCATCTTAAAACCAATTGGAGAATATACCTTGATATTTTTCATGCTATCGTTGACCCATTCATTCCCCTCCATATCGCTCATTGTTTCCTGTGTGATAAAGGGGCATGGTTGCATTAATATTGAAAACAATTATAATGTTTATGGTAAAGACAAGATAAGGAGTGGGTATAAGAGTATCATATGATATTCTACAATCTCTTCTATAGTGTCTTTGGAGAAGCACTTATAAATTAGAGAACTACTGCATAGAGACAAATATCTGGAAGACTCGAGCTATATCTAGAATCCTCAACTCCAAACCAATAAATATAAACACACAAGGCTTCCATCACTACCACTTATTTTCCATAAATTTTTATTTTCTTACTTATGAAGAATTCTCTTCTCCCTGGGATGGACTCAAAGAGAGAAGTCTTCAATTGTTTCTCTGACAATGTTCCTATTTCCAGTGTTCAAATCAACTAAATTCTTCTCTAATTCTTCCAGTTTCTGGTG
>LPNX010209297.1:107484-133939 GCA_001517045.1 Pseudotsuga menziesii | reverse complement strand
AACATTTTCCTTTGAAAATTAAAATTGCATTGTATCTGTATGCTAAAATGGAATTTCCAAAAACAATCAAATATGTGGTTTCCATCTTGAATACAATATAAGTTGATCCAAATCTGACAGGTGGCGCCCAACCACTTGGGAGAAGAGCATACCATGGGACAAACATACGAGGAAAGACACTTAATCTCTTTCCTATAAATGTGCAGTGAGGCCTGCATTGGATGAAAATCCTATTGAAAGGAAAACCATAATCTCATATGCATCTAGGGAAGGTTGCATAATTTGTTCCCTTCCTTTTGAAATTTATTCAAGGGAAAATACATGGCTAGTCAAAATAGATCATTGATTGAAATTTGAAAATCCACTAGATGGTGGGAAAGAAAGAGATTACCGATTATAAGGTCGTCTTCAAGCCAATTAGAGAAGACCCCTTGATATTTTTCATAGTGTCATTGACCCATTCATTCCCCTCTATACCGCTCATTTCTACCTGATTTATAAAGGGGCATGGTTGCATTAACATAGAAAAAAATTATAGTGTCTATGGTAAAGACAAGATAAGTGAGCATAAGAGTATGACCAAAGATTCTACAATCTCTTCTATAGTTTCATTAGAGAACCACTGCACATAGAACATTTTTCCCGTTGGCCTTCCATACAATCAACTTCTCTAGGTCACTACTGAAAGAGGACATCTAAGATAGTTAACAAAATGTATGTACAAATATTATACAAATGTGCCTAAGACCTTCAAAAAATGTAGAGTCGCTTTTGAAGCAGCCAAAGTGTTTGAAAACTCTGTAGTATTAAAACAAAGAAAAGTCCACTAAATGGATCTGAAAACCTTATTTCAATAGAAAAATGTTTTATCATGGGATCTTCATTCAGCAACCATAACTATGAAGGTATTCCATCAAGATATTCCAAGTAACTCCAAATACACGCCACTTCAAAGAAGCTTCCATTTGGAGATCAAAATAATCACATCAACAGTCCAATCAAAAAGTTTCCAGATGAAAAATTACACAAAGAAACACGCCATCAAGAGTCACTCAGAATTTGGCAAGGTATTTCTCAGATTTCAGCTCCTTCAGGAGCAGGGACCAAGCAAACACCACTGAGTCAGACTGGTTTTTGTGATTCTGAAAGTGTTGGTGTTGGCCAGCAAATGACTCTAATGAGAATTGAGGTATGCTACTCTCTTTTCCTCAGAGTCTTTTGTCTTCTTATTTCTCCTTCAATTTCATTCAAATGTTAGGTATACATGTGTTGTTAAAATAAGAGTCAATAAAATAAAAATGAAACAAAAATTGGAATATTGTAACCTTATATTGTCTATCATTTATAAATTTATACGAGGCATCACACTGTACACAAGTCTCATTGCTTTCTAAAGTCTCAATTTTGCCTGATTTTTGTTTGCCCCTCTTAAATTTAACACGAGATGATGACCTTTGTGGTTTAGACAGTTGGTTAGCTTTAGATGTTTCCTTTCCCTGCCAAGCCTGAAGGCTATATGACACCCCAACAAATAGCTAAAAACACTACCACAGGATGATCTTAGCTACCAAATATTTCCTGAGACTTGGTAAATTAAAAGGCACTGAAGACACGCCAGTAAATTCACACCAAGCTAAGTGTAAGTGGAATAATAAATCCACCATTGGAAAGAGCTTATAATTATCCTTAAATAGAAATAGAGTTAGTCATTCAAGAACTAACCAACATTTTAATAGGGGAAATTCTACGGCCAAGCATCACCTTTGCAAGTTTTGTATATTACATGATAGCATTCATATCTTTACAACTGGTATGAATCCCCTTTAGGACTACTCGTAAATGCCTCAACTACCTTATAAAGTGGGAATTTCACAATGGAGGATCTTTACCATTCAGTCCTTCTGGAAACGAAATGTTAGTCAAGGACACAAACCTACAGATCAAGTGATTTGGATGCTGACATTGTTGATTCATAATCCCCCTAACAACTTGTGATGTGACAAGGATTCAAAATTGGAGCAAAACTATTTCTCAAAATACAAAATACATCTCAAAATGTATTTGGGAAGAAAGCTTATTGATACTCAAAAAGCAAATACTAGGACTCATGAGTCATGTGGGAATTCTATGCGGTGGTGATGAATGCAGGAAAAATATCGCTAGGAGTTATCCTCAGCATCTTAATATTGAAAATAATGGTTATGAGGTACCAATAAGTAACATTTCCACCACAACACAAAATCATGGCCAACGTCTATCTCAACATCAACATCAAGTGATATCTTCTACCATGAAAAGGGACTTCTAGGCATTGCAAGAGTAGTGTATTGAAAGTGGGAAGCAAATCAATAAAGTATGTCCTCAAAGAGAAGGCCTAGCTAAATCCACACAATATCTAGATATCTAATTTTGCATGGCTACTATATATATACCCCTTCTTTCTTTTTATATTCTCGCCGTGTCAAAATGGAACATTTCTTACACCTTATCAAAGTTCATATTTATGACTAGTTTCCAACTTATTTTGTACAAAAAATTTCAAATTTTCTTGCTATTTTGAACAAGGTTATCCCAAAAGACTTTCCTAAAAGCTTGAATTATTACTATGCAAATGGTAGTGAATGAATTTGTTAGCTTCCATACTCTAAAATTCTCTTTCTTGGCTTCTTACATTTCATGTGTGGTAAACAGGGTCCATACACAGGTAACCATCAATCCCACCACTGAAGTTGACATTTCTTCCATGAAAACCAGAACTGTGATATACAAATAGAATATCTTAGTATATTATCATATAGAAAACAAATAAGAGTTGGTGCAAACAATAAATGGATAAAAACTAATAAGAAAACATGAACCAAAACCTCACCTTGATAAAGATGCTAGTTTGTTTGAACCACAAATGTTTGTGGAGTTGTAAAATGCAGATGGGTTCACAAAAGCATAACCTATAGAAAAGTCTCTAGGATTCCAAGTTCTCTTAAATTTGTTTGTGAATTTTTACTTAGAACATCATGTAGAAGAAAGAACTAGTTACTACACAAGGGATACAAATAAAACAAGCCTATGAAGTCAATCTAAATGCATGGAATGTTTTCAATTGAGATAAAGGGACACATGATACCCGCAAATTGAATATCTTACAAGGATACATAATAATCATAGATTATATATTTCTTAAATATCCAAATATATTTTATAATTTGTTACCTTTCCTACATTCGTAGCATTGTTTAATAAGACAGTCCTGACCACTTTTGAATACACAAAAGTATAGTTGTTTAGGATCCTTTTAACCTTGTGAGTCGAAGTTTTATATTCCTCTTAGTGGGGAGTAATGTTTAACACTTTATGCATGCCACTTATTCATTGAAACCATTCCTACTACTTGTTGGAGCATATGCCTGGGGGAATTATCAACATATCATTTCTAGAAATCACCTGTACCAGTAGTCATATTACTTAGCCAGATATATCCCAAGTGATTCATATTAATTAAAGGTTGCAAATCATCTTCCCTTTTAGGAATTTTTCCGATATAATAGCTCCCATCGTTTTCCTCGAGTTCCTTCCAAATCTGCTTACCATAACCACAATGCAAGAATAAATGACAACTTGTCTCTACATTTGATTGGCACAAATAAAAACTACTAGGACCTTGCTGATTAATTTTCTGTATGATATCCTAGGTTAGAACCTTGTTTTGAAGTAAACATCACATGAATGTTTTTTGTCTTGGAAGGGAACTTAAAATTCGATAATTGTTTCCACCACCAGGATGAATTTTCTCTATCACCTCCCTCTCTTAAGTGCTTACACCCTTCCTTTAGAGTGTATTCTCCTATAGGTGCATGTGCCCATATTAACTCTTATTCATTTTATTATATTTTTACATGGCTATATCTTAGGCTTTCCAATAGGTTCCTCCAAATGACTTCTTCCAATTCCCTAAAACCTAATCTCTCAACTGATATTTAGCCTTACACCCATAGGTTTGTAAGTGCACATTTTTTTATTTGAGACAAGAAACAATCTTGTCATTTTTCAATTTCTAAATCATATTAACATGTAGCTTACATTCCATACTACTTCCCACCCAAGGATCCTCCCCTCGCCTCATTGTTTAACCTTTCCAACCCTCTAGATCAACCCTTCTCCAAATATAGAAAAGTATTTATTGTTAAAAGAATTAATAAGTTCAATCCAATCATAAATAACTTATGTCAAATACTTCCAAAACCTATGGTATTAATCAAATACATACATAATATAAAGCATATTACACAGGAATAGTGTTTGTAAATTATTACATTGTTCTGGTAGCAATTTAGCAGCAGAAAAATAATAAAACTAGCAGATTATCCACTAATTAATACATAGGAAATTCATGATAGAAGTGATGAAAGGCACTTCAACACACAATTTTTTGGTCAAACTTTGAACCTGGAAAAACCCCACCCCATGGGGAACCAACATGCAAGAGAATTTATTATTAAGATGAGAAATAAATGATACAACACATAAATTAATTTCAGTATACAGTATTGTACCAGCACCTTGGGAAATGTGTCGAACCCACAGTTACTAACAATAAAAATAATGTACAATCAGTTGTACAAATCGCCCTTGCTAATTTCATCCTTGAAATGTGTTTACAAAAAAACCTAGAAATATTAGGCTTCAACATAAAACCCAGGTGCTTAATTCCTTCATCAATTTCTACCTTTTTGTAACGAAACAACATAAGTATATACGTCAATTTCTTCTTCTTCAAACCAAGATGGAGAGATAGTTGGATTCCTGCTATTTATCCATATGCCTATAGCTTTACAAAACAGCTCTAAGACTTATTTTCAGTGTTCTACCAAGTTTCTAGGGCACAGGAACATGGGAGGTGGGAAACACACATTGGGGACATGTGGAGACCAAGACCTTGCTAGTTTTGTTAATAACATGTAGCCTTGTTATAAGGTTACTCCTTGTACCCTCCTACCCCTTATAGAAATCTAATTTTTTATATTTGTTTAGAAAGAATCAATGTTTTGAACTCACCATGTTTAGCTATACAACTACTTCAATAATGTGTCATTACAATGCATTGCATGAAAGTCACACTAGAGAACAACACCAACATAAATTCAAATAGCAATCAAAGATTTCTCTCATTGTTTCAAATAATATTGTATTTGAATAATAATTAAGACATTTATGTCAAGCTTTTGAATAATAAGATATAGTGTGTGGACACTAGATATATCAATCCATTAGTTAATCAAAACAAAAGTATCATAATCATCATTGCTCCTAAGGCATGTAACAATGATACAATGTTTATGGATTCCAATAGTTTATATAATCAAAATGCATGTATGGTAAATGAAAGAAAGAAATCATATCTATAACAGTGTTATGACTATCACTAACAAATATAATTTCTGGGATTTTTACTGGATTTTTATATCCATCTCTCAATTGGTTAAGAGATCATTTAGGTGTGCAATTTCCTAGTGCTGCAGAGTTTTAAAGATGCAATATTTAACTTTTAAAGTAGATAACATAGAAATGGTTTGGATATTCAAGAAACAAGGATGGAATATACTTCAATAAAGAACTTCAAGATTAGTATCAATTGAATCCTAGTTCCACATGCTTTTCCATAGTGATATTTTGTCAAAGGAAGCATGATAAACTAGTATAAGATTTTTGTAGTCATTATACTTTTTTCTAAAAAGAAAATGGTATTCATTCACTATATTTATGACATCCAAACTCCTAAGCCACCAACCTTGTCAATGGTATAGATAGTTTCCCTATCCCATATGACCACCCATTGACACTACCACTGCCACCAACTAAAGCAGTGAAGGAGAAGAAGGGATATTCAAGCAATACCAAAATTAGAAAAGACAAGGATGAAAACCTAGAGCTTCTTTGCAAGAGCCACAACTACATCTAGATTGGAATTAGACTCCTAATACATAGAAAATCAATTTGTTTTCAGCATATATATCAACATATAGGATATGATCATGTATCCTCGATTATGATTCAACATAAGAATGTTAGTCATTATGTTAGTTACTTTGACCGATTCGAGGGTCAACTTCTTTCTATACTAGGATTGTTCACTGAAAGTTCATTTTCTTCCATCTTAGTAACTCCCAAATCAAAACCTAGTCTTGATGCTCTTATGTCATCATATCCACCACCGATTGTCTTCATACAATTAGCATGACCCAAAAGGTTGATGTTTGGACTAGAGTGCATTCTCTCAATATTTGAACTAAAACCTGGACTTGGTATGCTTAATTCCCCATTGGTTATAAATACCATGATTCCTTTCCTATCTAATATTATCTACAACTTTTGAACCAATTACAGAATTGATAGCTACTTTATGAGAGAAAGGCAAGGTTCCATTTACTGAATTCCTACAATGAACAATAGGACCAAATTCACTCTTTGAAAAACAAATGCTACTGAAGGACTGTTAAATAATTTCCATTGAAGTGCTTCTTTATCCCTATAGGTTTCCACCACACTACAGAACTGGACAAAGGAATAAGTATAAACAACAAACATTGTTATATATCCAATCTCGCCAAAAGGAGAAAACTAATTTATCAAGCTCATTTCATCCACGTTCATGTAATTTGAAAAACCTATCTACAAAACTTCACTTCGCTCGGCATCCTTATCCATTTTATGCCTATCAGAAGATGAATTAGAATTGTATCATGGAACCCTTAAATATCTGAGGCCTGAAAATCCAACAACTTCAGTACATCATCTATTCTCTCACAGTATCGGATGTAAAACTCCTACATCCATATGTTTTGCATATCTATAAATCTATCTATAATTAATTGTAGAAAATTAAAAATGAAAGATATTGTCACTAGATCCAAATCATATACTAGTTCCATAGTAGCTTTAGTACGACTATTAGATTGAAATCACACATCCACTCCTAAAGAAAGTCGCATGACAAGTGGACCACCTACAATACTTTTAACATAGTAGTAGAAAAAGTATTCCAAAAAGAAAGTATGAACAATTTATTACAAAAATACCATGGATGGCTAGAAGCCATCTCCCAAAGCAATAAATAAGTATCCACGACAATCCAAAACCAGGAGAAGCCAATTTTTACAGTTTAAAAAACTTGCAATACCCAATGCAAACACATAATGAGTTGTTAATGATTCAATTATCTTTGTATTTTTGATCATGCGAAGATGGGGTAAAACTGCAACAACTTCAAGGTAAACACAAAAGGCCCAAAGTATCTTGTTTACAATACTATGGGCTCAAGGATGTTGTTGGATGGATAATAACTGCAAGTGCTGGACCATGGAATTACCACATAATATATTGGAAAAATATCCAAATCTTCTAAATGAGTGGCCTTCAACTTGAAACGTATCATGTAAATCACCCACAAAGTGGGGACAAATTTTGCAGATTCAAGTACCATGTGTACCCCCTCACTACTAAGAATATAACAGTAAGCTCTTGAGTTCTAAGTGATAAGACAACATAGTTTCATTCCTTAAAGAGCTTGTAATCAAGACACAGATTCCCACAGCATGAGTTGCTTGGGAAACAATGAAGAGATTGTCATTATTGTGAACAACAAATTTGAGAATGAAAAAGGTTATGATGGTATTCACTATCGCCAGAAATTATTTCTCCTTTGGGGTTTTCCTTACCATAATATTGGTTCACATCAATTGCCAACTCATATGCCACATCACCCTGCCAAGTCACACTCTGCCACGTCAACTTCCCAGTTAACAGCTGCCATGTCATTAGAAGTGGGTCCCACTACCACGTTAGCAATTCTGACTATGCTACCACGTGGCATCCTGTGGGCCCCACAACCTGCTCTTCTTTTTACTGTTCCCTAGAAACTTCAAAACGCAATATCTTGGTCATACGGACTTTGTTTGATGAACCGAAAAGTGTTCCGGAATTAGCACGACAAGCACTATGCAATGGTGGGATTTTAGAGCCATTTTGAGACTATCATTTTTTTATCTATCTAGAGACCTCCTGGATCATTCCTCCCCACTAAGAAGCTTTTGGTCTACCAAAAGTGGTTTTTATTCAGAATTCAAGCAAGAGCATGTTCATCTCACTTATCCTGTATCATTCATCCATTTTTCCTAGAACCTACACATTTGTCTCATTACAAGAATAATCACAATTGCCCTGACATTACTGAGCACATTAATCCCATTGACTATCACATCTACATTCACTGTTGCTGCAATAAACCATATACAGCTAAACAATAAAAAGATGAATAACAAAACTGAATATAAATATGTGAAAGAGAATGCACCCACATCATGATTTTCTTTCCTAACAGGAACAATGTTCATCATATATTTTTGATGCATTAACACTTCCATTTCATGGTTAGGATTGCTTTCTTCCTTATCTTTCATAGATACAAGTGTCAAATTCTTGCTTGCATTGACTACCCTTTCAATTGTCCCATAGTCACAAAAGATCTATTGCTTTTAATTGAATAAGAATGCACAATGTAGTCGATTCCTTCCTTAAACAAAAGATATTGATTTTGTTCCCTGTAAAAGATAGCCTTTCTATCATACAAGTACGGGCTTCCCAACACAATCCCACAGATGTCCAATGGCACCACATCAAATTCAACCTCATCTATAAACTTAGATGTTATTGCAAACTTTAAAATGCATTGTTTTGTTACTTGCATTCTTTTATCTTTGCACACCCATCCCAACAGATAAGGCTTCTTATGTTGTTGTGTTTCCAATCCCAATTTTTTAACAATCTCTTCTGAAATTAGATTAACTTGAGATCCACTATCTATGATTGTGTCGATCTTAGTTTGTTTTGAGATAACCCTTATGTGAAACAATTCATTCCTTTTAGCATCTTCCAAATCAACATGCTTTCTAGAAGTAGAAGCACATGAAGAACCAATGCTAGAATCATTTCCAACAAGAGTTTTACCCTTCAAACCCACAATTGTTACCTTTGTTTCATCATCAGAGTTCGATCCAAGATCTTGAACAATGGTTGTGGCCTTTTGCTTCCCTTCTGGAACCTTAGACCATTCTGGTTTCAATTCCGGATGCAATATCCAACACTTTGCATCTTCATTCCCTTTCTTCCTGCAATGTGAACATGAAAGCTTTGTATCCCCTTTCTTCATGGTAGTTGCATGCTTACCTTTCCCTCTTGCCTTTCCTTCTTTTGACTGACTGGATTCAGCTGAAGAAAAATCATGAACACCACTCCCTTTTGACTCCATGTGTGTGGCTTTCACACATACCTCATCCAAGTTAGTCAGATTAAACATAATTATTGTATGACGCAAATAATTATGCAATCCTCCTATAAACTTAAGAAGAGTTTCTTGAGTGTAAAGAGTATACCCAAAATAAAAGCTCTCTTTCTGAATTCCCGAATGTACTCTTGTACATTCTAACCTTTATCTTGCTTTAAGTTTTTCCAATCCATCATGGCTTGTTGGATGTAGCCTAATGGATAAAATTGCTTCTTTAACGCTGAAGTAAACTCATACCAGGAATAGATAATTTTACCTTTTGTAAGGAGGTCTTCCTGTGTTTTACTCTCCCACCAGATGAGTGCGGTGCCTTTAAGAAAGAAAGTAGCTAACTGGATTTTGACTTGGTCATCCACAAGATTTTGAATCCTGCAATACACCTCAATCTGCTTGATCCAATCATCTATTTTTTCTGCATTAAGTTCACCATTATATGTAGGTAATTCAAACTTAATATCAAGTTTCAAATAAGGTAAATCAGACTTAGCCTTCTCAGGTTGTTTCCTTGGATTTAAAGAAGCAGTACTGGAGCTTTCAGAAGATGGAGAAGAAGGTTCAGAAGGGTCTTCTCCTTTTCCTGAAGCATTATCCTTTGCTTTCTCCTTCTTTCTTTTCTTCTTATCCAACCTTTCTTGATAATCTGCAAACAACTTTTCAGCTCTATCTGCCATCTGATAGAAAGCTTTGTAGAAGGCCTTCTCATCTTCTTCTCGATAGTCTTCGCTTGCCATTTTCTTTCTTCTTCTTAAGCCAATTTCTGGATCAAATGTTTCAAGCTCTCCTTCACCACGCTGAAACCTATATCTGGTAAGCATTCACAACTTGCACAAGCAGTTAACCTACTCTGATACCATAACATGATTCGTCAGATCTCAACTTAGTGTGCAGTTGTAATTGTGAATGTAAATTACATAGTTTGTAAAATAAAGTTTCGTTAATTAAATGGCATTAATTAAACTTGTAAATGCACAAATTTGAAACTTTTACAAATTGAAATAGACATGAATGGCAGAAAAGAAGAGACAAACAACATTAATAATGGAGTTCACCCATGTGTTTTGGGCTACGTCTCCAGGACTGCTTCTCAATTTGGATCCACTTTTATTGATGATGTAAGCTTTGTTTTCTATTGTTACATCAAAATTTCTGATCCTTTGACTTCTGAATTCTATCTCCAAGCCTCCTTTAACAAATATCTCTCATCTTCAAATTTCCAATGCTTCTTTCTGTTCAGAAAATGGACTAAGGATGGCAAACTTATGCCCAAATCATTATTACAAGCACATATAAGATTATAGCATTTCAACTTTTACATAAGTCTGCTCCCGTACAATGGTAAAAGCCTTTGGTTTTATAACCATAGGTTGGCGATTCAAAACCTAACCTTGGTGTTTTTTTTTACCCCATCTGCAAGCACCAAATAATAAAAGGACAAAACCTGAAATCCTATTCAAGGAACACCGTTAGGCTAGTTGAGTGGTGATAAGTATCTTGTTGGCGAAAAGGTTGTTTGTTCAATTCTCATCAGCCTCATTTTGGCATATTGTTATAACCATATGTTTTAACCAAATATTTGGTTCAGACCAGCCCACGTTACATGCTAAACTTTGCCAAATGTGTCACAGTGCCAAACCCTCACTAACTATTCACTAATTGTGCCAAACTCTTTGCCAAATGTGTTAATGATGCCAAACCCTCACTAACTATTTACCAATTGTTCCAAATTCCTTTCCATGATAAAAAAATTTATCAATGGTGCCAAACCATCACTAACTATTTACCAATTGTGCCAAACTCCTTGCCATGATAAAAATTTTATACAATCAGCCAAATGGGAACTGCCATGTGGCAGCTTCCCATTGGGTTGGAAGTGACACATGTCAACAAAATATTGATTCACATCAATTGCCAACTCATATGCCACATCACCCTGCCAAGTCACACTTTGCCACATCAACTTCCCAGTTAACATCTGCCATGTCATTAGAAGTGGGTTGCACTGCCACGTCATCAATGCTGACTGTGTTTCCACATGGAAACCTATGGGCCCCACAGCCTGCTCTTCTTTTTATTGTTCCCAAGAAACTTCAGAACGTGATATCTTGGTCATACGGACTCTGTTTGATGAAATGTGTTGGGCAATAGGGCAGACCTGGGTTTATATCATTCACTTCACACCAACAAAATACCCACAGTGTTGGCCCTTTCGGCAACAACCTGCGAACAGGTTGCAGTCTCACCTGAAATAGCTATGGGTTGCCGTAGAATCAGGTTTCTGCAAGCAAAAGAGGGATATTACTGTACCTTTAGCCTTTAACAACTTATAATCATATAACACAAATATTCGACATTCACATATATAACTTCGTAGATAGATAAACAAACAGTGACTTGCTTAACCCTTTACTGGGAATTCACAGCGAAGCTATTTGTTAGCAATGATCTTACTTATCAAATATATATATTTATCAATGCATGAAAGACAAAACAGAAACAACACAAAGAACCACAACACCAGATATAACGTGGTTCACCCCCAGTGTAGGGGCTACGTCCACAGAACTGTGTTTTATTCAACTCGTTACAAAAATCACAGTTCTGATCTACGCACTCAGCTGCAGATTCCTTCAAGTCCTTAAAGCCGCGCACACAACTGTAGATCTTCTCAATTACCAAAAACCCTCTGCGCACACAGCTGCAGAGGTCATCCACTCACACAGCTGGGACTTAACCTTTCTTACAGAATAGCCTTAGCTTCACATCAACTCCTCTTACATCAAAGGCCTAACCTCACTTCTTTACAAGAGTGCCTATTTATACAGCGCACTAATACAAAACCATGGACTTAAACCATGGGCACCCCGAACCCTAAACCCTGGACTTAAACCATGGGTTAATTACAAAAGGAGGGATTTGACTCAACCCCGACACCCCTAATACTATTTTGAGTCGTAACTCCACTTACAAACTTCCACAAAAACCGTGGAGTTACCAAAACTAAAGACCCTTAAGGTACGCATCCCAACAAAATGAAAAGTGTTCCAGAATCAGCACGACAAGCACTATACAATGGTGGGATTTTTGAGCCACTTTGAGACTATCAATGTTTGAGCTATCTAGAGACCTCTTGGATCATAAAATCAACCCCAAGTGTTAGGAGCAATTTTTCAAGTGGATGCACAGTGTCTTCCTCTTTACTAGTTCTATGAGGAGATGAGCAAGTGACCAAAGGTAGAGAAGCCTTGAATCTGTGGAGAGCGAATGCTTGAGATCCATAATTTTATATATCTTCAAAAATAACTAATTATTCACAAAATAAACTATTAGTAACCTCAGAAGAGGAAACTAACATCAAGTTCCCAACAGGAAGTTTGAAGAAGAATTGCGGTACTTGATTTTTCACACCGAAATTGGTGAGAGAAACTACAAGCATGACTAAAAGATCTTAGAATTTAAAATTTGAACCAAATATATCAGATAATATCTAAATAAAATCATATCATATCCAAATAATTTCATATCAGATCCAAGAGTATGGTCCACCGAGACGTTACATGCACAATTTTCTTCTTCTTCAAAATTCTGAATATTAGTGCATGCAATCCTGTAGGAATTTGCTGGAAGAGATAGATCAAGGAGAGAGAATGGATCACTCCTAAATTCTAATATTTTTTCTAAAATATCCAATTTATTACTTATTTGCACACCAACAACAACATTAGAGGGAGAGAAAGCAAATTCCTCTTCACTTTCGGAAGCAATCACTAGCAAAATTTGCACAAAATTTAAAGGAAAAACACTAGAGAATGTTTGCATAGAAGTACAGAAGTGTTTTTATTCAATATCATAGATGTGAATGTCTAATTATGTATCATCCATATGAGGAGATGAGATATCATAAACTTCTGGAGCATCAGAAGAAGGAGTCACTGCAAGGAGACTTTCTTCAATTCGAATTGACTGTGTAGAAGATTATGCTTCTTCTTCATCTTGAACAACTTCAACAGAGAGAGTAGAGGCCAAGAATTTTGGATCAAGAGCTCTTGTGGTACTGGGTGTGATTTCCAAAGTTCTATTATGTTCCTCATTATTCTTTCCAAAGTTTCTGTCCAAATGTTTTCATAGATCCTTTGGGTATTCAACAGATTTAGTGAGGTAGCGCAAGCTAGGAGAAAGAGACGAACCTATTGCTCCAAAAGATCCATCACCGGCATTTATCCAGTCATTCTTATTCTCATAAGACTCTTTACTAAGTCTAATAGATACCTCATAGATATATTCTCTCTTTAGAGATGCAATCATGTTCAACTTCCATTCTGAATAACTTGTGAATGGGGTGAGAAGAGGAACTGATGAATCCATTCGAAGTTGTACCTGCAAAAACACAAAAGGGGCACTGTAAGGTCGTACATCCTGAAATTTTTAAGTTTTCATCACACCAATATTTGTTAATCAAGAAATCTTGATCAACAATTCCTTTGCTTAGGATTTCTGTGGTAAACTTGCCGCTTCTAGTGCAGAGCTGGAGGGAGAAATTTTGCTCAAAAAAAATTTAACCCAACATGAGATCTGTAGAAAAGAGAAGTGCCTTGTACTATTGAGGCTTTGATACCATATAAAATTGATCACATAGATATGTGGACAAACACACAACTCAAAATATAGATTAGACAATTTTCCTCAAAAAATGAAGAATGAAACGGTGCAAAAAATGGCTTGCAGCTATGAATGCTTTCATTAATCAAAAGTAATTGGATAATTAATTACAATGTAATAGACTAGTATTAATAACCAGTCAATTCAAATTCATGAGAGAGGAATTCGAATTGATTGACTCTACCTAACTGTATGGATAACAAGACATGTCTAAAGCACTTATCAAAGTTCAACAACCCAACTCAAGTGTCTAACTCGGTCTTAATTATCAATTAACTAGCTAACTGACTGTGGTAGGTGAGTAAATGCACCTCACACACATGCAACCATGCATTTGTGGCGCTGAATGAGTAGAACTGAATGTAACAGACTAGAACTGAATGTAACTGACTCCTAACTAAACTTGACTAGTCACCAATTGAACTCAACTGAAGGAGGTTGGTGTCAGTACTCCCAGTGGCTCCTAAATTGTACGGATTGATCTAGGAGGATTCTAAACTGATGCATGCAGGTGCAATCAATGGAAGTTAACCTCAATTAGTGTTCTACACACTCTATTAACTAGTACATGTGTCCCAATTAGGAAAAGTGGACCCAATGGTGCTAGTGACTAAATATAGACTGAAAGGACTCCTGATTTAGACATAATTGACCGAACTGGAGAAGGGAGGATTATAATCCTAACAAGATTTAGTTAGCACTAGGATATTAATATTGAGTATAGTTGATGATTACTAGAGTAGTTTAGATTATGATAGAGTAAGCTTTAATCCTGCACATATACTGTTTGCATCTCACAAGCTACCTCCCTAGGTTGACAATTTAATACTAGGAATTATTTGACATATAAATTCAACAACATTTTGGCATTGTTGTTGGGGAGATTCTAAATGGATTGAAGTATCGATAGATAGGTTTCCTTTACATTTCACAAAAAGGGGGAGGGGAAATGGTAATACGCAAAGATGACTTCACTACAGAATTTCTATGGTGTGACATCCTTATGCATCCACTTTGGTGGGTCAGCCCAAAACCTTGTTGTTCCTTTTCATGCAGTTAAGTTTCCTATTCACAAGTGTGTTTATTTATACATGTGTTTGAATTACTTTCTGTAGGTGTGTCTAGTTTTTGCAAATTTTATTTTCCTCGAGTGTTTTTATTTTTCTTCATGACAATGTGTTATGCAGAGTGTGTTTATTTATTTTGGGGTATGGTTATTTCCTTCTTGATAAATTGCAAGTTTGCAAGAAGTATGTTTCTTTCTTAAATTAGTTTGTCTTAATGTTACAACAATATTTTTAAACATTAAATTTTTTCATAAGAGGCACTATAATATCCTGCCTATTGATACATTTATGAAGCAGGATTCTTGAAGCAATAGAAACTTAAGGATGTTCAAGAATTTATAGGGAAAAGAAGGGATCATTACCACAAAGAATTTCCTTGATCCTTTTTCTCATGTTAGACTCATATTTGAAGAGGAGTATAATATACAAAGGAGACAATGGATCTATGGGCATACAAAGCATGAAGATCCATTAGGATATCCTTCCACATTGGTTGAAGGAGCCCAAGAATCATGGATGAAGGTTGATGAAGATCAACAATTGTAACCTGAAATTCAAGAATTCCTTTCTTGCTTAGCACCACATGAGGAGTATGTAATAGAATATCCACCCGGTATAGTAATGAAAGATGTTGGGCAAGGAAGCTTTGAAAATTGGGAATTCATTGAACATTTCTATGAGTTAGTCATACAATCCCTGACCTCCATTTCTCAGCAATTCTTAACATCCAGATCATGTGAGAAGCTCATTCATCATATTTGGCTACTTATTAACACCTATATTTTCACATTGGATAGGAGTATTCCAAGAATCCCGATTCGTGTATGGTTACACCGGAACTATGCATACACTTGAAAGGATATTTTCAATTCTAGTAGAGTAGGTTAGTATAGTAAATAATAATAATAAAAAGGGAAAAAAAGTAAAGAGAAAAATAAGGTCTGCTGTGAAAACCAGCTTTGGCATAGCCTAGCAAGTGCCTAGTTAGAAAACTAGGTAACTGGCTGACTAGACTCCATAATAAAGTTCGTTGGTGATGTCTATTTCATATATGAAAAATCAATTTGGTTCAGTGCTCAGTTGGATGATGGGAGATTCATTAAGGCTTTTCTTCCATCAAGTTTCAACCCATCGACCTCGAAACATTTTCTGGGTTTGAAACTCAAGAAATTAGTGGGTACCCTAGAGCCTGCATGCCCTAATGGCAGGAATCCTTGTCATATGTTAAAGAAATACATTAATGTTTCTTGGAAAATGAATTCTACGGTTCATTCGAATCCAGCAAATCTATTCATGATTGTTAGGATGTCCCAAGTGACTTGATTTCCATTAACATTAAGGGTGGAATATATCGCATTGGTTGACAACTCTCCTCGTTGGTTGGTAATCCAATGATTTCTACCTGTGTTCGACATCAATAAATTTATTCACATAGGTAGATCTACACAAAGAGAAGGGCGTGGATGAAGACCTTTCATTTATTTACTTTGTAATCATGGACAATTCTAATTGTTTGCATCTTTTACTTTAGTACAGAGCAATCTATTCCTCTATTTTCTACAGCAGTACAGTATCATTCAGCACAGACATTGAACAACCTATCAGAAGTGTCATTCTCAGTATTGTAGTAGCATAATCATTTGCATGTTATAGCAGAAAATATTATATTGTTACAAAAATTCCATTTTGTCACAGCAATTACAGCATGCAACAGAAATTTTGGCAGCCAAGGTCTTTCTGAAGTACATGGTCTTATAAGGTAAATCTTATATGAGGTAACGATTTATTCTCTGAATATATTTATTTCTTTAAATTTAAGGAAATTTGATTATGAATTATACTTACAATACTTACCACCCTTTGATTGTTGTCATATCATATCCTTTTCACTGTATCTTTGTTGTCATCATCATTCTATAACCCCATTTTATCTTATAAATAATCTTCATCTCTATGGCACGTCATTCCTAGAGATGAAGATCTCATTCATATCATTTACAGTATGATGATTTTTCTTACTATCCATTCATAATTCAATTCCTTTTTTCATTTTTCCATGCACAATGGTTCATCATTACACTATCTTTTCAATACCCTCGCCAATCCATTATTTGCCATGAATTTGAATAATGATGAGTACGAATCAGTCTCATTTTTTACCCTTCATTCAAATAATTGGAGGAAATTGAGAAAATATGATAGATTTGTCATACACTTACATAGTAACCTTCACCATTTCACCAGTTCCTATTTTGTCCTCTGTACTCCATCCAATTTCTAGTCTGAGCATCATGCCAAGCAAATTATGGAAAGAAAGGGGGTTGAACATCATGATCCGACTTCTATCTCTGTATTAGAAGGACCTCCTGAGTTCAATTAATTTAAATAGAAGTTTGAAGGCACATATTGGTATAAGTTCTTTCAGAAGTTCTGACGGTGTGATGATGAAATAGCATTATACTTTGCACAAGGATTTGATGGTAAATTCGTTCATATTGGTAATTTTAACATGGAGGTATGTGAGAAGAAAATTTCCCATGCCTTTGGCTTTCCTTGTTGATGGGAATGATGCTTTGAGAATAAACCAATAGAATTCTCAGTATGTACCCGATTTATAAAGGAAGAACATCAGTCTGCAAGTTGGAAAAAGGGTTTTCCTCATGACTGGATGAAAGACAAATGGCGAAATGTACTATATGTGTTGCAAAAATATTTAACCTATGAAGGAAGGTATGTAATTACTTTGAATTACCATGTTCACCTACTTTTACATTTCGAAGCTAGGTTGGAAATGAATTTCCCATCGTTTCTTTGCAAAAGTCTAGCTAAGATGTCAAGATGGGTTCAAAAGCACTCTGGTAATCCTTACAATATTCTTTACCATCATGGTTTGATTAAGATTCTTATTGAAGATGAATTGTGTATTCGTAAGGATACCTGGGCTAATTTTGTGAACATATTTTGTGGCCTCCCTTCATCTGAAATCCCTCCTTCTCCACACATTCAAGTTTCTCTTCAAGGCGAAGGTCATGAATTAGAACCTCTTCCTGACCAAGAACCGCAACCCCCTCTAATTAATATGTTTGCCTCAGTGTCGTAGAAAATTATGAAGCAATGACATTCATCTAAAAACCTTATCATTCTCAAACCCTCAACACCTTGTCATATCACAAGAATCATAACCGTAAATCCCTCCAATTTAGCTCAAAATATATCTCAGTTAGCCTTAATTGATTTAGAAAAATCCCCTCAGTCAGAACCATAACCCTCTAAGAATAATAAAAAGATCTCTTTATATCCATCTCCTTTACTTGAGCATGGTTCCCCTCAAATTTATTTTCTCGAGTTCGATTTTCATTCGTTAAATCTTCCTAGGAGCGTCTGTCTTGAATGTGAATATATTAATCCTTCCCACGATTCCCTATCTTCCAAATATGGTCATGTGGAATATAACCCTGAATTGTTTGATCCTCACCAATTTGATTATGGTACTCCCGAGGATGACCTACCTAATACTGAAATCCCTGCTACTATGCCTACGACCTATGTAATTGATCAAATCTAGGAAAAGAACATGGAAATAGAGCAGCTAAAGATATCGTTGGAAGAGTATAATATTCTTTATTGGCATATTAAGGCTAAGAATGAACAACTAAAGGTGACCAACATAAAATATGTGGAAGCCATTGCCGAATTGAGGACATGTGGTCTTCAGCTTGCAGAAATGTGATAAATTGATTTTCAAACGTAAGAAGACAGTCGACGAGAAAAAACGCCTTGCAAAGGTAGGGAGGAATTGGAAAATAGAGTCCTTAAAATATTTTGTTGACATCAACATGTTAAAGAAGAAACTCAAAGCCAGAAGAGATCAAGCTAGTGGGAAACCAAATATTACTGTTAAGACATCATAAGTTTTTCCAAGCCCAGTTTTGAAATTTTGAAGCTTCTAACAAGTATGTTTGCATGAGGACATTCAAATAGACAAGCATGGGGGATATTTTGATGGGACAAATTGACACTTTTTGCACCTTCTAATGTCCACTTTTGACCTCTTCACATGATCACTATATCATACAAATCCATCCAAATTTTCATATATTCACCCAATTAACCAGCAAGTATAGTTAGGTATAATTATTTACGAAAACTATGCAATTTCCTTCAATTTAATGTTTTAAATATGATTCTTGGAAGCTCATGATTAATCATAATGGATTTTGCAGCATCTTTTGCTTTTAGCAACGTATTAAACATCAGTAAAGATTTTCTATGTCATTCGGGTGTTTCCAGATTGCTCAAACAAATTTGTATTCCTCCAACTCAGCTCTCATTAATGATTCACATATACAAATCAATGAGATCTTCATCTCTAGGCACTACGTGCGATAGAGATGAAGATATGTTATTAAGATTACAAATTCAAGGCATATTTTGAGCATGAAGTAGTTGATCAGTGAATGAAGGATTCGTTTATCTTCTGAAAATGGTTGTACTCTTAATTAGTAGATAGGTTTTGTTACTGTAAAATCGGGGTTAACTATTCTAGTTCTCAAGTTATAAATCTATGGGTCGAGATGTAATAGAATAACAAATTACGCTGCCTAAACATTGGTTTTCTGAATTGAAGAGAGATTGAACTTATATAATGTTTTTTCTATTATTTTAAGTAATGTTTTATATATCTTTTTATACTATAATTTAAATTGTTTATGTTTCTAATGTTTTTTTTTACATGTCTACAGCTTAGACTTTTACTCCATGAGCCCTTTAAGGACTTGTAGTCATGTTGGCAAGGATCCACCAGGAGAACCATAATCCCTTCCCCCTTTAGGTTTAGTTTCTATTAAGAATAGACAATTGTTTAATTATTTTATGTTTTTATTAGATGTGCGAATTTCATTTAGTAGAATTGACAAGCAATTGTAAAAATGAATTCGTATATGCTTTTATTATATTCCTTATTGTTTTATCATTGTTGAATTGATGTGCAATGTTTGATGATTTAAAAACTAGCTGGAATGTCTGTATAGATTTAATTGAAGCATTATTTTGAATTTCTAGTTTTATAGATTCGAAATATACTTATCTTAGTATAGCTTTATATTTTAGTTTAATACATGCATTTCTTTCTCCAAGTTTCAATTTATAAATGTAAGAGACCTATTTGTAGGTTTTTTTTTTTCTTACGGTTTGTAAGTTTAAATTTTCATTTAATTTATCTTGCTATATTTTTAGATGTGAGTTTTGGCACCAACTCATTTCATATTATACTGAACAATAAACTTTGTGTTGATATCAATCCTTAAACTTACAGTTTACTTTCTGTCGCATGCTTTGTTTTTTGTGTTGTTGCATAGTTTCTATACATTTAAACTATTGTCCCAGTCATATCAATTTGGGAAATTATCATTAGGGATATGTTTTAGAATTAGGATTATATCGAATTTGGCTTCAAGAGTATTTCACTTTCATACCTTTTCTTTTATTGAAACATGAAAATTTGACTACTCTGCAGAATTTGGATTTAGTTAGCACTAGGATCTTAATATTGAATATAGTTGATGACTAATAAATTCGGTTAGATTAGGCCAAAGTAAATTTTAATTATGCACATATAGTGTTTGCATCTCACAAGCTACCTCCCTCGGTTGACAATTTAATACTGGGAATTATTTGACATATAAATTCACCAACAAAAACTCTTACGTGATTTGCTCCAAGCAGGTGAGTCACAACGCATACATTGGCAAAGTCAACAAATGAGTAAGGCTTACATAGATTTCTCACCAATAGGTTTCCAGGTGTATTTTCTTTGAAGGTTGCATCATGAAGAAGGTAGTTGTTATCATCGTAGAAAAAAAAATTCTTTCTTCATAGTTCTATTTTCATAAGGTGGGGACTTCAAAGTATGTTGTAGAGTTATTCATTGGAATGAGTTCATGCAACTTTTCCCTTCTTCCAAAGGATTCATATATATATATAATTTAGGGTTTCAACTATACCTGGATTTCCAACAGAAGCGGAGGATATCGAAATGCAAATGCAATGCCACCACAAGCTTGTAAAATATTCCAAACTTCCAGGGCCTGAGTAACGGAGGTGGTTTTCATAATTCCACCCAAAGTCCCATTAATCACTCCATTTGCTAGAGTTTTCCCAAGGGTTGTTCCTCGTAAATTTCAAGAGACTCTAGAAGACATAAAATATGATATTTGCATTTCAATATGCAATGCCAATAAAATCAGGATTATGGGGAATTGTATTAGATGTTGCCACTCCATAGCCATAGCCCGTAAATGATTGAAAATAATGGAAGAGAGTAGGATAAAACAATACCTATTACTTCGGCGATGCTGAGACCAAATCCTATGTAATGTCCCAATTCCAAAATTCAGGAGAAGGATAAAACAATACTTACTACTTTAACGATGCTGAGACCAAATCCTATGTAATGTTTGAATTTAAAAAAAAATTGGAGAATTTGGGGGAAATCGTGTTGATTAGAATTTGAGAGAAATTTTTAGCTTTTTGTATTTTACCAATTCTCATTTTAATTTCAAATTTTAAGATTTTTCCTAGTTATAATACAGCTTCCTACCATTAAAGAAAACAATAATTCATTTCTCATTTTATTTGAAATGGATTGGGAAAAAAATGGTTTCTAAAACTCAATTAAAAAAACAATGTAAAAACAAAAAAAAACATTACCAACATATTAGCCTATATTTTCTTGTAATTTTAGTTACAATCAATAACCCATGCACTTGTAACCTAATTTTAACTTAAGAATATCAAAATAAAAACTCTCAAACTACTTTTCAAATAATAAAATACAATAATATATTATAATATAATAATTTATCAACCATAAAATGCAAAAGTTGACGTCGAGCTCCTCATTTTATGTTGTGTACTATTGCTAATATTATAAAATTGTATAATCCCAAGTTCCTCATTTTATGTTTTGTAATATTGCTAATATCACAAAATTGTTTAATCCCAAGTCCCTTTGGTTTGAACTTATTATTATGAAATAGTTTTAAAAAATATTTTAATTTTAAAATTTTAAATTTTATAAATATCAAAATAAAATGAAAAATTTAATTAAAAATAATAATTATTTAAAAAAATCAATTTTATAATTTTGGAATCCTTGATTTCATAATCATAAAATAAAATGGATAATTTATTTATTTTTTAAATAAATAACAATAATTAACACAATTTCAAAATAATTACTTTACAAAATCAATTTTATGATTTTGAAATCCTTGATTTCATCAACATTGAAAAATGGATGATTTATTTATTTTTTAAATAAGTAACACAAATTCATATATATTACATAATAAACATTTTTATAAGTTCAATATATTCATTATCTTTTAATTAAAATATTTAATTTCAATTAAGAAAGAAAACTATCACCCAAGCAGCTGGAAAGTGGTAAAATCATTTGTATGAGGTTTAGGTTGAAAAATGAATATTCATATGACTTGTTAGCTCTTTTGCAATAAGTATACATTTAGCTTTTCTAAAAAAATGCTCATTCAAATTGTCAAATGAAAAATAAATAATTACAAATATTAAAAAAATTAAAAATATACTCACTCAAATTTTCTAATGCAAAATACATAATTACAAATATTAAAAAAAATTAGAAAGAAAAATTCTAAACTTCCTCAACAACTCCACTTCCAGATCAAGTGGATGGAATGGCAAACCTAAGAATTAAGCCCAATAAGGAATGATAGTGTTAAATCAAAACCCACCTGAGGGAATGATAACATGATCAATCAAAACCCACCCCAAAGAAAGTGGATAACATGCCTATAAGAGACAAGTGTAATAAAACACCTGCCCTAGTAAGTGGATTTCCAAAGGGATGCATTACAACTTTCATGAAGAGAGCATTAGACAACAGATGGAGAACTTGAATAAGGAACATTGTTCAACGTGGACATCCTTGAGAATTAAGAAGCCCTCATGAGAGAGCATTACAATTCAAGGTAATACTTTTTACTAGCCTACAGTAGACTAATGATTATATCACAGGTCCAAAGGGATGCATTACAACTTTCATGAAGAGAGAATTAGACAACAGAGGGAGAACTTGAAACTTGAATAGGGAACAATGTTCAACGTGGACATACCTGAGAATTAAGAAGCCCTCATGAGAGAGCATTACAATTTAAGGTTACTATTTACTAGCCTACAGTTGAATAATGATTATATCATAGGTTCAAAGGGATGCATTACAACTTTCATGAAGAGAGAATTAGACAACAGATGGAGAACTTGAATAGGGAACATTGTTCAACGTGGACATCCCTGAGAATTAAGAAGCCCTAATGATAAAAGCATTACATTTCAAGGTTACTATTTACTAGCCTATAGTAGAATAATGATTATATCACAGGTCCAAAGGGATGCATTACAACTTTCATGAAGAGAGAATTAGACAACAGATGGAGTACAGTAGAATAATGATTATATCACAGGTCCAAAGGGATGCATTACAACTTTCATGAAGAGAGAATTAGACAACAGATGGAGAACTTCAATAGGGAACATTGTTCAACGTGGACATCCCTGAGAATTAAGAGGCCCTCATGAGAGAGCATTACAATTCAAGGTTACTATTTACTAGCCTACAGTAGAACAATGATTATATCGCAGGTCCAAAGGGACGCATTACAACTTTCATGAAGAGAGAATTAGACAACAGATGGAGAACTTGAATAGGGAACATTGTTCAACGTGGACATCCCTGAGAATTAAGAAGCCCTCATGAGAGAGCATTACAATTCAAGGTTACTATTTACTAGCCTACAGTAGAATAATGATTATATCACAGGTTCATTTACAGTAGAATAATGATTATATCACAGGTTCATTTTTGGTAGTCGGATTTTAATTAACCAGAAGCAATAAGCAATGAACATGCAGCAGCAATTATTGCTTGGGGTAAGTTGATTAATTTTTGCCACATTTCAAGCCCTATCTTTAAAGAAAGACATATGAAAGAACCTCAAGATGAGATTTTCAAACATATAAAAAAGAATGTAAGATGCTGTTAAAAGTCTAGTTCTTAGGGTTCCCATGCCCTAAGGTCATAGCCCCAGAGTTCCCGTTATCATAAGGGCGAGCTTTACAAGAGTTTGGGTTGCAGTCCGTCAGGTGAAACTGAAGCAAGAGATCTCTCACATACTTGGATTGATCAATTTTGATCCCTCAATCATTTTGGCTCATAAATAGTCCAAGGAAAAAGTTTGATGCTTTGCAGCAAGATGATGCTGCCAGTTTGATGTTTCGAAGTAGGACTCTGCGACCGTGAGTGTAGAAGATATTGTGAATCCCTCTCCCTCGCCGGTCCACGAAGAACCATTTTCTCTGCAGACCCTTTGCTCTCAGTTTGTTGTTGTTAGTGTTTCTTCAGGACCCTCTAATGGAATGGAATTTGCATATGGCTACTTCGAATGAAATCAGAGTGGAAACTCCAATCGCTGAGAATTCAGTAGACGTGCTTTCGAGAATCAATTAGGAGAGTGCATTTTCACCTCAGGCGCTTTCCCCTTAGACTTGTAGATTAATTCATGAATACGGTTCCACTTTTCTATATATATATTATACAAAACACATAAGACAAAGAAAAAAAATATTATACTTATGCACTTATAATTAAAATGCTTTCAAAAAATATATATATATATATATAACACACATATATACCTTTTCAAAGAAACATCCCTTCATCAAATAATACATCAACAAATATAATAATAGATCATATGTTGGCTCAACAAATATAATAATAGATCATATGTTGGCTCAGACTAAAATGTTTTTCCTGCGCAGTTGCTCCTTTACTTCCACACTCCACTGCAGTTTGGGACATCCATTGACAGCAAGCCGCTCCAATGATATACAATGTTGGAGAGCTTCCACCTCTTCTAACTCGGAACAATCAGTAACATCGAGTTCTCGCAGCTTTATCAGCTGCCTAAGACCACGTATTCTTTTCAAGCTCACACATCTGCCTGCATCCAATTTCTCCAACGATATACAATGTTGGACAGCTTCCACCTCTTCTAACTCGGAACAGTCACTAACATCGAGTTCTCGCAGCTTTGCCAGCTGCCCAAGTCCCCGTATGCTTTTCAACTTCACACATCTACATACATTCAGTCTCTCCAACGATATACAATGTTGGATGCCTTCCACCTCTTCTAACTCGGAACATCCATCGACATCTAGGAGTTGAAGATTTGTCAACTGCCCCATTATCTGTATGCTCTTCAACTTCTCACATTCACGTACATACAACTCTCTCAAAGATACCAACGTTTCAATACGCGGCAACTCCTCCAATTCGGTGCAATCACTAAGGTTTAGTTCTTGAAGTTTTACAAGACCAAAGGCCTTACAAAATTTCCTTAAATTATGACAAGAGGCAAATGTTAAATTTATGAGTGTATTTGGCAATAGTCCAACCTCCACCACTTTATTACAATCCTCGATCTGAAGATGTCGAAGGTTGCAGCAAACACCTTCAGTAAATGATATCTCTGATATCCCTGTTTGATGAACCTGTAACTCTTGAAGCCGGGGTAGTATTCCATTGCCAATGGAAGAATCCATATCACTTAATGTTTCTCTCATTCCTTGCACCTCCTTTATAAACGGCAGTTCGCGTATCAGCGGACAACCCTCTATGCTCAACTCAATTAACTGAGTCAACTGTCCAATAGAAGTCGGCAAACATTTCAATTCCTTGCAGCCATCTATCTCCAATTTCTTCAGGTTCCTTAAGTCACCCAGCGAAGGCGGCAAACATTTCAACTGCTCACATCCAGTGAGCTCCAATTCCTTCAAGTTCTTTAAGTGACATAGTGAAGGCGGCAGCGTGTCCAGCAAAGGGCCTCCTATCTTCAAAAATTCCAAATTGTTTAGCTCTCCAATTGTACTTGGCAATTCTTTTATTTTTGAATTTTCCCCTCCCAAACGTAACTTTTCAAGCGACTTCTGATGTGCCACTTGCGGAGGGAATACTTCAATTTTCTCACAGCCATAGAGATTCACTTGCTCAAGCGTGCTTATATTTCCCAGTGATTCGCTTGACATGGTTAAATTCGAGCATTCCTCCAAATCAAGATATTGGAGTTTAATTAATTTACCAAAGGACTGTGGGAGAGTATCCAATTCATAGCACCGAGAGAGATTGATGTGTCCGACGTTGGTTAAATTACCAAAGGAGTATGGCAGAGTAACCAAATTAATGCACCAAGAAAGATCGATGTGTTTGAGATTGGTTAAATTACCAATGGAGTAAGGCAGAGTATCCAGTAGATGCCACATAGACAGATCGATGTGTACCAGTTTGGTTAAATTACCA